>OX402531.1:4077149-4677149 GCA_948098885.1 Drepanosiphum platanoidis
TGACCTCCGGCGCGGCAGAGTGACACTCGGACTTAATCTTTTACGCGGTCTCCCGGATAGTGGAAAAAAATCGATCGCACACTTGCGCGCGGCGGCATTGAGGTCGCGGGGCAGTTCGGCGGCGGTTCGCAATGATAATCATATTAAACAGACCAAACGTCAACGAAAACAAACTCGACCGTCTCTCATCTTTCTACACCGGTATAATATACGTATAATGCGGAGGACGGGTCGTTCACCTGCGATTAACGGTCGCCGCCGAGCTCTATCACATCGACGTTTATTAATCGGACGCGCAGACATTTCAATCACCCTGTATATATCATAATATATGGGTATATATTGCGCTGTATACACGGGCACCATATATTAGCTATAAGCGTATATGAATATTCATTGCGCGATTGTTTTATTATTATTGTTTTTTTGTTTTTTTCCATTCCGCGATAACACATATACATGTGGCGGCGGCGGCGGCGATGACGACGGACAATAGACCGGGCACGCGTGCTCGCCGCGCGCGCGCGCGCGGGCGCGCTCGTTGTGTTTATAGCGCGTAAAAACAATAATAATTATATTATTTATTAGCGCGGACAATAATAATTGTTCGCGGAAAGCCGGCGGTTTTTGCAGTGTTTTTCACACATTCTCTCGTGTTTTCACGCGTTCTCGTCCCCGAAATCGAAACTCACCTATTTATACGTATATCATGTACGACATCGAATGTCGCGTATGTTAAAAATAACGCATATTACTTGTAGTGTTTGAGATTTGGCCGTGTTTTAAGAGGGAGGCTTTGGATTCGTTTACTACTAAATCTTTGCGCATTTAAATAGACACAAATCTACATAATATCCTTACCATATCCGTTTATAAATATTTTGAATACGTCTGTTCCCTTTGTCATGAATATTATACTTATTGTGCGACAATAATACACGTGAAACTCGGTTTGTAAAGTTTAAAATCCATATTACCATAACAGCAAAAACTCGGGAGGAAAAAAAAATTGTTTTTTTCTATCGAATACATTTTAATACAAAACATTATCACTCGTCATTGATTTTGAAATGACACGTGTGCACGAGGTGACGACTATTTTTCGAATCTAAATGTTGGATCGTTCGAGGGAACTATTTGTGCGGGCCACCATAGATTTTTTTTTTTTTATCGATGTAGATAAAATCTGCACGCGCGAACCCGTCGCCTCTCGTCGACGACGCAGTGTATTCGTTCGTCGTTGCTTTCCGCCGCTCGCGGTAGTTGGCCTCGTCTACGTTTACGAAATCCATTTACTACCTATGATATTTTAAATAATGTTATGCGCGTTATAAAACGGACGTTTATTTCAATATCATACCTATTTATTATTTTGCCCGTCGAAAGATCCGCGGCGTCGTCGATGAAGTCTCTCGCGCCGCCTCGCGTATATTGACTAATCAATAGGCTATGATCGATCGAACGGTCTGTCGCGCCAACGTTTGCGGCGGCGGCGGTGTGTACTGGCCAGAAAATTATTCACATGCGTACGTCGCGAGCGTAACGAGATTCCGCGTTAATCATTATTAATTATTATCAAACAGCTATGTAGTCTACACGACTATAGTGTTGTGTCAACCTGATTCGTCGACGGTAATTTAATACGATATAATATTCACCCCCCCACCTATGGGTGTGAAAAACGATCGCGATTCAATCCGCAAATAAAATAAATTAACCGACCGCCGCGCCGCCCGTACATCATTGTCTCGAAGACGGCATTCGTTTCGAAACGACGCGCCGCCGGTGATCTAATCGAATCCCGAGTAATTAAACGACGGTTTGGCGCGTGAAATAATATATTATATTATATATTTGATTTCGATTAAGATCGGCCGACGACTAATAAGTGTACCGCGTGGCTTTGTGAATAACGCTTTTGTGTCGCCGCGGACGATATTATATTATATCCACTTGTGTGCGTGTTTGCAGTAGGCGATCGGATTAATTTATATCGCGACGGTATTGTCGAAACGTTTTTTTTTTAACGATTAGATTTTTTTTTTTTTTCGTTCCGTAGGCGGCGCGCAGTCGCCGCGAGACTTTCACGCAGAGGGTACCACCGCTCGCCGTGAATAAATCCTTTGACACGATTAATAGTCGAACGAAAAAAGAAATCATATCACTTAAAAATATAGTTGTTTGTTATATATTTATTTATGGTTGTCTTCAAAACGCGCAATGATATTTAATTAGAAATCTATTTATTTCATTTCGTTTGTGTTTCATTTATTTTATTTATTTTTTTATTTTTGCAGTGAGAGTGCCCGTGCCTCCGGGAAGACCGTGGATACCGCTGTCCAGACCGAATAAGAATATTCCTTCTTGTGAGTGGCCGCCGTATATTATAATTATAGTTTTTTTTATAACTACTCGTTTTAAAACCTACTGTTGCGATCGATGTAATTTACAGGTCCTGTAACGGTGATGTGCTATAACGTTTTATGCGAAAAATATGCCACTACTCAAATGTACGGATACTGTCCGTCTTGGGCTCTTTCTTGGGAGTATCGTAAGAAGGTTATTTTGGGCGAAATCCGTCACTACACTGCGGACATTATCACTTTACAGGTATGTATTATTTAATAGCGCACGTGTGGTCGAACGTTTTCGCCGGTATTATTGGGTGTTGGTTTTTCGCCCGGATCTAGGTCATTTTTTTTTTTTCGGCTAAGATTATTTCTCATATATATATATATGAGTCCTAAGTAATAACAATGACTCGACACGAGACGTTTTCGTTCTTTAAACGATAGAATATAATAATAACGTATAGATTATTCTTCTTTTTTCCCTTCGCCCGTTCCCAGCTGCTGCTTTGGTATCGGCAACTCTATAGTCATCGGCCAACGCAGTATTATAGCGATCCTTACGTCCTCCGTTCGTGTACGAGCTGTTCTCGTATTACTCACAATATACGAACGTATATACGCTACAGTAAATATTATTATTATTATTATTCGGTAGACGACGTGTACTCGATTAATAACTGTATCTTCATTAAAACAAAAAAAAAAAAAAAAACCGTAACGGTATATTCAATATACGAATCGATGATAAATAATCAACGTTCGTGGTAATTTATTAAATCGATTGCAAATAATTCAAATCTAACGTTTTTTTTCAAACGCGCCGTCGTCGCCGTCGATTTTCAGAAGATAGGCTGTATATAGAATATAAAAGCTGCGCAGGAGGAAACAATGACTTTTAATTTCTCATCGTCAATGATTTTCAAATGCGTTTTAATTGTTTTGTGGAAAAAAATAATTATTTAATAAATTGCCTGCGGAGACGATCAAAGAATTTTAAAATTTTTACGCACATAAAAAAAAAGTCACAGTAGTTACACGTCTATTATTATATACTTATCGCGCTTCACACACATGCATATATGTATGTCGCTCGTGCAAACACGTAGTGTAACGTTGATTAAAATTACTATTATTTTGCAATTAATATGCAGTCGGTACGTTACAATAGAAATAAAAATGATATAAATCGTACGATATTATAACGATCGATATTTTATGTATTTTATACAAGTGATTATTGTGATATACTCCACGCTATAACACTAACTGTATATTGATCGTCCGGTGTGTGTTCGTCAATTCAAAACACGAAGACGACGATTGCAATAAAATTATTAATCGTCGGAAACGTTTGGATTTTCAGGAAGTCGAGACAGATCAATTTTACAATTTTTTCCTACCGGAACTGAAGAAGGACGGATACGATGGCGTATTCTCCCCAAAGTCGAGAGCTAAGACTATGTCGGAAAACGACCGCAAACGAGTTGACGGATGTGCAATATTCTATCGAGCGATCAAGTTAGTGAAATATCATTATTATTCACAGTTGTGTTTACGTACAATGTACATATATTTCATGTTCTGGTTGTGGTCATGACTTGTGTCTAAGCCTTGGGGTACACACCGTACACAGCACCGTTTATAATTATAAGCGGTTTTTGACACACATGCATCAGGTTTGATAACCTACCAATTAAACGCGCCGTGTTCGCTGCGTATCTCCTTCGGATTTCCAATATTGGAAACGAACCCGAGACCACCTCCGACAGGCATATTATTCTATCGGAGAGACAATATACGCTTGATATTGTGTGTATAATTTAATAACGTGCATTGGTAGTTTATAGGATGAAATGTGTTATTTCTTTGTATTGCGATCTAACATAGAGTATGTTTTTTTAAATTATTTTTGCGGATCACAGATTTTTTTTTTATCGAATTCGTCGAATATCCGTGTAGGCATAAGTTAAAGTCATCATTAACATCGCATTAGTATTATTATTTTGGGTGGGGCGGCTCGAAGACTTTATGTATGTGTGTGTGATTGTTTTAATTCGTAAAGTGTTTCCGTCGTTTAAACTTTAAGAACACGTGGTTTTACAGGATTTTAAAAAATCACATTGTTCTTCTACTGGCAGCGACGTGCTTACAGTTTTAGGGGCATTGTTATACAGCTGTACCAAGACGAGTTTAACTGTTCCAATATGCCATCGACATGTATCAGTAAGGTTGTAATGCTTCTGCAGTTGACTACTAAAGGTTGGCGTAGAAATAGTTGAACCGATTGGAACGATCGCTGTGTATATCTATATATATATATATATATTATATACATAATATATGTGTATATATATTATATTATTTATATTTATACATAATTTAGAAATACTTAGGCATAATTATTATTAAACTAACTATAATTATAGTTTGCATTGGCATAAACATTTTTATCTTATGTTTTTAAACCAATCAAATTCTTAAAAACAACGTTCGTTATGTTTCAAATACACGATATGTTTGTGTTTTATATTGGCTCGCTGTGTATGGATTGAAAATATTAACAATAGTTTAATATGAGTGTTTGGCAGTTAGGTTTCATAATATAATAGACACGCGTAGTAAAAAAAAACCCCCTTCACGGAATAATAAGTTTCATTGCCTACGTATTCAAAACAGCGGGTAAATACCAAATATAATATATAGTCCATACGATTTTGTTTGCCCGAGTCCGGAGTGGATGCCATTAGTTTCCCTGTACAAACACTATGTTTTAATTAAATTACGTTATTTGTGTTGCCGACGCGCGTGCAATGATAGAACGTCCACGTTTTTTTTAGATTCACATTGATCAAGGAGCACTTGATAGAATTCAATCAACTAGCGATGGCCAATTCGAGTGGTTCGGACGACATGCTTAACCGCGTGATGCCCAGGGACAATATCGGTCTGGCCGCGCTGTTGAAAACCAACGAGACCGCCTGGGAAAACTGTGAGTAATTTTTTCGTAACTCGAAACGTCGCGTTTGCTGGAAGGCGGATTTCTAGGACTCGTGTGTTTTACTAGATGGCGCGTTGTAACGGATCGCACACGTGATTTTTATGAAAAAAGAAACGTACGATTTTTTTTCTTTCTCTCCGTTTCCATTATTGGCACGAGCGTGTACGTATAATAATATTATGTACTCTACAATATGTGTGTACGAGAAATTCTACAGTACAACAATATTATGTATACGTACGTCGGGTGTGTGTGTGTGTGTGTACTCTTACTTACATATTAATGAATAACGTTTTGATGTACGATTGCAAACGGAATATTCATATAATATTTCCATATTCGTTTCGCGCACATAATGAAGACGCATGAAATATAGGCCTCGCAATAAACGTTTATCATTGCGTTTCGATTTAACCGACTATTATAGTATAATATAAGTGCGTATAATATATATATATATTTCAAGGATATAAAAGTAATAGATTTTGCAGTGCGATAAATCGATAACGCCCATTATACGTACGCGCGTTATTGCTAATATACCTATATACATATTATATTATATTATATATAATATTTTACAAGCCTTACGCTGTATTAACATATGACATACCTACAGAGTACGTGTAGTAGTTATAATATACACCCGCTTTTAGTTAAGTCCGATATACATATTATAATTATGTACGATATTAAATTTATTACGCGCCGTGTTTTAGTATTGTGGAATAATGCGCGCGCGACGAAGATCGATATAATCGTTCACTTGTTGTATTATAAACCTTTTATAATATCATTATCGTTGGCGCGCGGAGACGATCGGCGTACGTATACGCTTTAGTGAAAGTCAGTAGGGCCCTGGGGTCGTCGTCGTCGTCGTCGTCATTAACCGACGACGGATAGGTCGGTCGGCGGTATATATACGTTTGGTGGTTATTTTCGTTTAAAGAATATTTCGGTTTCGATCGCACCCGTTGAAATAAACAACAATCGATCGATCGAACGAAAGTTAGTTAATAACAACGTAATTTGATTTTAAACGTTCATCATTAATCAATGTTCATACGGCGCGCGCACTGCGCATATTAAAAAGCGGCGGTTTCAAGGTGCGCGCAATAATAATGACGTGACCGTTGGCTTTTTGTCTTGTCACCACCGCAGCGGATAGTCGATAACTATATTACACGGCGACGGCTGTGACGCGAACGCCTGCCTCGGCACTCACGGAAAGAAAAGAAAACTTCACGTCGTTCGTCCGAGATTTATACCGGTCGGTTAGTGTGTACTACGAGTGTTTGACGGAAAAAAAAGAAAAAAAAGGAAGAATATTTTGCCACGCGACATAAAATATATATTCGTATGATTTCGCAACGTTAAACAAACAAATAACTAACAACGTAAACGAAATGTAATTATAGTCGCTGTATAGTGCAATAAATAATAAACAAACTGTGGACGAAATAAAAAATTCATACTCGACAGAAAAAAATGAATAACAGAATAACCGTCCCGTGATGTAACCCTCGTATACGGGTCGGCGTGTATCTTGTTTTTCTTATTACGTAGTAATTTTTTGTTTATCGGTACGGCTTGTGATTCGATCGCCGTGTGTGGGGTTAAATGTGTATAAGGGTTAAAAACAAAAGACGACCGACCATTCGGTGTTTTGAGTTTACTGTGAACATGTGTTTTCTTTCTTTTTTTTTCGTACAGAGTTTTTCTATTTTTAAGTCGTTTCGACGAGGGTTTGAAATATACCGAGGCGCAGCAGATGTGTGACGACGATCCGAAGACGTATGAAAGACTTGAATGGTACAGATTTAGAAGGGTTCAGAGTTCCGCCCCGAATTCGTATGCCGTAGGGAACGTTTGACTTAAAAGGATCCGTGTAGTGTGAACGCGTAAAATGAAAAAAAAAAAAAAACGAACATCTCGCGTTCGACATCACACAAAGGACGCGCGATATATTTCTCGTGCGCGCGTATATGTATATTTTAGAACGCGTTTCAAAATCGACTAAAATTATTCACAATGCTCGTCGAGACCGACTAAAATGCCAACCGTTATCGTCGATAAGTTGAAGATATATTCGTCGTAATAATATTATCGTTGTCTCGCCCGCGAACTGATGTCTGGAGAGAACACATTTATATAACACAATAATTATTATATTTCGCTGCCGCCGCCGCCGCCGTACATTTCGTCCAGATAATAAAATCGAGAAAACAATTATTTAATTATACTTATTATGTACCAATAATAAGTACGTACACGTGTCAGCAACAATGATGACAACGACAATGTACTCGCACGTGTGGTCACACGGGCATACCGGGTGCTACTTTTTACATTGCCGACAACCGATCCGGCCAGTTTACTATTGTGTTGTGTTTGAAATAATTACGGTTTTGCAAAAAAAAAAAATAAAAATACTTTTTTCGATTATTTCCATCGTAAAAATTATCGCCAATATATTTTCAACTTGAATATTATTGTATTTCAAATTCAAGAAGCATTTTTAATTTTCCCCAGGAGCACTTGTTGTTATCTTTAAAACGATAGCCCGGAAAGCCTGTATTGATTAACAGATGTTCGCCACGGTTTCCCAATCGAGATCCCATTTTATGACCCGAGGCTGTTTTATAGATAAGAGAGATGGAAGTTCGACTTGAATACGTCAGCGAAGGCGAGTGTTAATTTGTTGTCGTTCGTGTTAAGTACTAATACTGTGGTCATGATCGACTTGGTTTTTTGTCGTTTGTCCTGAACGAAAATTAGGGTCCATATAAGTCTGGAATATATACATAGTGCGCCGTATGATTTTGCGGGGTTTGTACCCGTCCAGCTTCTCGTCCTTGGATATTTTCACACGATCGCAGACTACTATTGATCGATATATTAAAGTTTGTTGGGGAAATAACAGACAAAATCGTATCGAATTTGTCGAAATGTCGTCGTGTAGAGTGAACAAATATTGTTATGAAATTCGAAAACGTTTACACGATATCTATGTCGAAAGAGAGTTCAACGTAAAACAATCACCCTATACACTAAAACGCGCCGTCGTCACAATACTGTTTTGTTTATACTTTCAATACACGTATAGGTACAATAATTATCGCGCGCGAGTACACAAAAATTATGTAAGTAATTACGAATGGCGTATTGTTTGTATATAATACGTATACGCTATTATTTAGCCTTACGCGACTCGCTGCAGAAGTGGTTGAGCAGTGATCTTCGCGTCATTGTAATATTTTTCCACGTATACCTACATATTTTTCCTATCCATTGTTTTCGCGTGTGGCATCGAATTCGATTACGACGTGTCGTTCTCGCATCCTCGCCGGTTTTCGTAACAGTCGCGCACGTCGTCGTCGACGCTCTTTTAACGCGTTTCGTTTTGTTTTCGAAAACGCTTTTCTTCCGTGAAATTCTTGCTCAAACAGTATTATATTATATACAAATAATAGTCTTATTATAACGGGTTTATTCATAATGTAACTAGGGCCTCCCCCCCGGGCGCTTTGATGACTTTTATATTTTTTTATTTTTCGGAACGTCGGTGTGTGTGTCGCCCCAAGCTAAAAATATTTTCAATAACACGTGAATCCAAACAATTTATTTCTATTTAGTATTTTTTCGAGTTGTTTTTTTTTTTTTAATTATCTAGTTGGTCGTTTTTCGAACTTTTAATAATCTATCAACTGTTTTTCACTAACCGAGGGGAAAAAATGCGATTTCGGGCCGCGATACAATTTGCTGGTCGATATATATGAAACTGTTAAACAGTATTCAATGACATTTGGGCTACATAGCGAGCGAAGTGGGCTGGTTTTTTTTGTAGGCTTAAAAGTCTTATACTTATTGGGCCATTATGTTACGCCTTACGCCGGCAAATATTGAAACGATGCCCTGGTGGTCTTGATGAAAAATACGCTCGTGAAAATTGTTCCGTTCTCGGTCGAGAATGAACTGGCAGACATCGGTTTATTTGGATCAAAGGAAAACGTGTGTAGAACACGCGGTCGCACAGAAATCCTTACGACAGTGGATAATGACGTGGTCGTCGCGCGCGTATACGCCACAACAACCTTTTTCGGAGAGGAGAGTGACGCGTGTCACCACCACGTATCCGATGTTATACGGTAAAATGTGTTTGGTATACTACTCCGACTTTGGTAGTAGTCGGATATCGCGATCGTATGTCGAATAAACGAATTCGAAAAGGTGGCGAAAAATCGTCGCGAACCGAAAAAAAAAAAACCAGTCCGTTTGAAAAAAAAACAAAATGTAGATTCGTTAAAACCGTAACGCCGACGGCGGCGAGTTTACCGCCGCCGCCGCAATAATAACGAGTTTCGTCCGTACGAAAAATTGAAAAATCCAAAGAAAACCGATATATAGAAAAAAAAAAAAAACACCGAGTAATCGTAAAGGTAATAATATTTTCGTCTTGTGTGTGCCGGATTTCGGAGCGGTTCTCGCGGTCGAATTCTGTGATCCGCGATGTGTACCGCCGATGCCATCGGGTCGATCGATTAAAAAGAAAAAAAAAAGTAATCCCGCAGTCTCGGGACCACCGCCGCCGCCACCGTTGCGAAACCGTTATTATTCGCGATCACGCGATTATTACTGAAAACCGGAAATTCGCTTCACAATACTTTGCGCCAATTCCACACCGCGAGCCTTATAATAATAATATTCCAATTAACGGCGATCAAACGGGTTTGGTTTGCGCGGCGATTTGATTATTACGAAATGAGAAAATACTACGTCGTGTCGGCGGCGCGGCGTCGCGTGCGAACCGTGTTTCGCCGTTGACCTTTTTTTTCCCTCTCGTCTCGTCGTCGTCGTCGCGCGCCGGTTTTTTTTCGTCGCCGCTCGTGGCCACCCTGTGTGTTATCGCGGATACGCGCGCGTTATCGGTCGCTGTCGTGTTTATGTTTTCCTATCATTTGTTTCCTCTTCTCTGTCTCACCGGCCTGTTTCGACGGATTTCGTTTCTCGTGTGACATGTCGCAAATCTCTATCGAACCGATCGTTTAATATTCCATAAGAGGAGTGAGTGCGGTTTGTTTTTCGGTTTTTTTTTCCTCGTATTCGCTCGCCTGCCGAACGCACCATGAACCAAAACCAATACTATCCGGACAACTCGTATTTCGTGTCCGACGACAATCTCAACTTCCACAGCGGATCGTATTCCCACTACGATCCCAACGCGTTCGACAACTACTCGCAACCGGCTCAGTTGAACCAGCCCGCCGCGTGGCAGGCCAACGCGTCCACGACGTTTGCGGGCGAAGAGGACGAGCCGCCTCTGCTCGAAGAGCTCGGCATCGACGTCAACAAAATCATCACCCGTCTCGTGCACTCGCTCGATCCGACCGGCAAGTGTGGCGTCGTCCTGGGCGATTACGACGTCATCGGTCCCATCGCGCTGTATCTGACCTACACGTCTTTGTTGCTGTTGGCCGGCGGCAAGCTCATGTTCAGTTACATTTACGGTCTGGCCGTCATGACGTCGGTGTGCATGTATGGCTTGCTCTGGGCCATGACCGACTCTCCCGAGGTGACGTTGACGTCCACGTTCTCCGTGCTGGGCTATTCGTTCACACCCGTTGTACTGGTTTCGTTGCTCGCCGTGTTCGTCAACCTGAAGAATATGTTTGGCACAATCGTCGTGTTGGCCGCCGTCGTGTGGAGTAGTTCCAATGCCGCCAGGGTCTTTGTCGCTATGTTCGGGAACTCTGATCAGAAATATTTAATGGCTTATCCCTGCGCAATCATTTGCGGTCTTTACACATTGTTCATATTGTATTGAATACTATTGTTTATTTATCTAAAACAACTTAATTGTATTTATAATACCTAAATATTAAATTGTTTTCTTAATATATTTTTATGCATATTTGACATGGTGTTTATGATTATTTCTACTATTATTGTTGAAATATGTGTAGGTTTTATGAACAACAATTTTTTTTTTACTTTTCCAACTAAAAGTTCATTCATCGGTTGAAGCTTATAAGAAAAAAATGACCCGGACACGACTGATAAAAAAAATTAAACATTTTAAGAATTGCTATTGATGAATGATTCTAAAACGTGATAATATTAATTATGAATATAATTTTAGAAATATTTGTTATTTAAACATATTAAATCATAATAATATGTTAATGTATATCAAACGTTTTTATTGGACATAGTCTCGCTACAATTTTATCGTAATGGATTTTTGTTAGTTCTATGTATCTGTATAAAAACAAAATAGTTATAAATGATACTAAATTGTTTAGATGGTAAAAAAAAATATACAATAAATCCGTGCACATCGTAAATCAAGGTTTTGTTATTAGGCATGATGATCTTTATTATCACGACTGTTTTCATTTTCTCAAGAAGTTTAATAAAATATATCAAATATTAATCTTAACGTCGACGAATTGTCTTTAACTGTTGTATTATCTATTACTGAATTGCATAATTTACGAATTAGCTCTGCCATCGGAAGTCCAGCAGCCTATACTCGTTTGCACTGCTCACATTCATTGGGATCCAGAGTTCTGCGATGTCAAACTCATTCAGATCATGATGTTGGCTAATGAACTTAACACTATATTGGAAGACGCTAATCGCACCTATCGTTCCGTGAATCATCATCAAGCGCCTCCCATACAGCTGTTATTGTGTGGAGACTTCAATTCATTGCCAGATTCTGGTAAATTATTTTCGTTCTATGCGATGATTTTTATCCAATTAATTAACATGGGTTTTTTTATTCTTTTTCCAGGAGTGATAGAATTTTTGTCCGCTGGCAAAGTTTCATCCGATCACCAAGATTTTAAAGACCTGCAGTACAAGACGTTATTACAGAAGATTTCTTCTTGCGACAGACCAAATGAGTTTACACATTCGTTCAAGTTGTCGTCTGCTTATGAGAACATTATGCCGTTCACAAATTACACGTACGTTACATAATATGACATAACGTTCTTTAGCATTCTTCATTTTAAATTGTTTAATTTTATATTTCAGGTTCAACTTCAAAGGCATCATTGATTACATATTCTACACTAGACAGACAATGACTCCACTTGGTTTGCTTGGCCCATTGGCTCCTGAATGGTTTAAGGACAATAAGGTTCTCGGTTGTCCACATCCTCACATACCGTCTGGTAAAATATTTAGCAAGCATTTTATTCGATCGTACATCCATGTTCATGTCAACTGTAATCATTTCGCTTTCTTGTTTCCAGATCATTTTCCATTATTAGTAGAATTTGAGTTGTCGCCAAACGCACATCAGAGCAATTCAAATGGACTGATTGGTCGTAGATAACCTCAACGCCGGCTAAAAATCATCAATAACATTAATCGCCGATAATCCAACGTACGTACGTGCAACAAACACTTACTAAAAGACACAATTTACTATCGGTAGATCATTTAAATATTACTGTATTTTTTCCTCGTGTCTTTTCCGTCATATCTCATAGGCTATTCAAATAATCGATATCTAAATAAATCCCATGACTACTTTTATTATTTTCTTATTATTTTTTTTTTTTATGAACAAATAAAACCGAAGAAAAAAACAATAAGAAGAAATAATTTAAAAAAATTAAATTTTTTTTTTTTTGAGTTTTTATTATATTACTTAGTTATTAATCATTTTAGTTTATTTAATGTATATAAGGTACATTTCCTCACTCTCCCTAATTTATTTACAATTTTTTTTTGTATTTAACTACAGCTGAAAATAAGAAAAATTCTAACAAAAAATGTGTGTTGGATATTATTTTCTATACTATTTACTTATTATTATCATAATTTGTTTTATCCTTTATTGAATACAGTTAATAGTAATTATTATTATTATTATTATTTTTTCTTTTCTTTTTCTTTTTTTTTTTGTAACAGAATCTTAAAATCAAGTCGTTTTTTTTTTTTTTTTTTGATTTGATGTAAATCAGTTTTGCATTTATTTTGAAAATTATGAATTTTAATTTTTTTCCGTTTGTTTTTTTTCATCAAACCAAAATTGTATATGTAATTAAGCATGTTCCAATGTACTTGAATTTTTCTTATATTTTTCAACGAACCGCGTTCTAATAATTATCGTTTTGAATTATAGTTTTGTTCAATAACCTTACAAATACAAATTGAGTATCCCCGCATACCATAAGATACCTATAGATATTCTGATCAATAATATGATGTAATGTTATTGTGAGACATTTATAATTTTTTTTTTTTTTTTTAATAATTATTTGATAAGTACATTATTGATGTAAGGAATTATACCTCACGAAATTAAATTATAGCAACCGATTTAAGTTTATATTTTAATTAGCACTTTAATATTGTCGACAAGAGAGGCATAGTACAAAATGCATCATTGTTTTTTTTTTTTTTTTTTTGAATTACTCTTATTATACTCTCATTGTCAGTATTAAAATATGATTTGTAGTTTTTTTTTTTTTTGATTTATGTCCTAAGCTTTAATTTTATTAACGTAAAATCATATTTTCATTACTCGTAATGATTTTGAATAATTTTACTGTGGATAGTTTTTCAATAGTTTGTACGAAAAAAAAAATGGAACTTATGACATGATAATAATTATTAATAATATATTAGCAATTATTATCGAATTTAACTGATAATGATTGTATATTTCCAATAGATTGTTGTTCTTGTATACTTATTGTATATCGTCATTGTACATGTAATTACATATTATTATGTCCGATTTGTTTTATGCGCACGGTATTGTTGGTATTCTCCGTTGAACGTACCGTATTAATTTATGTAAACTTATGCCCACGATAGGATTTTCGATTCAAACCGAATGTTTTCAATTGCCTCTTTGTACACGAATAAATTTAATGAGCCATAAAGAAGTAATGCGCCCACCATACGGTTGTATTTTTGATATTATATTGAAACACGCCCCTTTTATCGGATTCACAATATTAACGGCCTAATAGTTAATAGACCATTTAAACTAATGCTCGCACGCGCCATTTCATTTGCATCACATCAAAACAGCCTCTTGTACTTGTGTTGATAATAATAAATGACGACAACGTTTATATGTAATACGACTTGGTCGGAGAGCGTGTGGTTTTGATGTATAATATAACCTTATATAGTTGTGCGCGCGTTACTTTTTCCGTCCGAAACGTGTACTTGTCTGTTGCCTACTTATCCAATAGAAAAATAGTCGTGTGATGTTTTATAAAATGATTTTCCATTGTCTTTTCAGTACTTATTTAAATTTCAATAACTTTGCGAAACATCAAAATGCTTTTTCTATTTTTGAAGAAAATAAAAACTCTAGCTGCTCATTACAAGTGTACAAAGACAATGCTATATCATTACATCTTGAATTTCAATTATAAACAATTAGTTATTACTTAGTTAATTATAATATTAGAAGATTAGATAGCGGTGTAACCATACGGACAGATGTGAACACTCGTCAAAAACATCAGCTAAAATTTATTTTTTATTTTAAATGACAATATTGTATTTTTTTAAATCGTGGAATGGAAATAAAAAGAATATAAAGCAAAAATCAATGAAAAACAGTTTATCCGTACGTTTAATAACATTTTTGAAAATGTTAAGAATATTAAAATAATAGTAGCAAGTAGTACATTTCTAAATGATAAATAAATTGATTTTAGATGATATTGTCCGAAAAAATCAAGTGTGCTTGGATTAAAGAATTACTCTGTTTAGAGGTATTCACCGAACAGAGATCAACCATAATTCAACTCTACGTTGTATACAATATTTATTTATTTATATCCGTGGTGTAGCCAGAACTCGAAAAGAAGGAACAACCAGTAAAATCACATTTCTGTCATGTCATTATTTTTATAGTTGATTGAAAACTGTTTTATGTTAGTTGACATGGCACAATTTTATACCAAAATGGTATTAATCTTAATTTCTTTCGTTGAATGCTATTTCGTATAGGCGCCAGATTTTAAATAACTTAAAGGGGGTTTACATTTCTAGATTTTAAATTCATAATTCTGCTTATTCATACTACATACTACATTAATATCCAGTGACGCGCGCTCTAGTCATATTTTTATTTTCAAGTGGAAAAAAAATAAAATAAATACCAAATTAAATGCTTAGTGTGACCGGGGTGGATGATCAAATTGAACAGTCGGATCGGTTCAACATTCCACTGATAATAATCTTTATATATATATATTTTACTATATATAAGTACAACATTTAATGAGAGAGTACACTGATGAGGAGTGGTAACATCACTCTTTCCTGTTCTCTGGCAACTCCACTGATGTAGAAAAGTATACATAATATATAGTATACGTATATATAGGTGTGTGTGTGTGTGTGTTATAAACTAACTAACTAACTATCACGTAAAAATGAGAACTGAGGTATACTGCTGGCCTAATTTGATACTCAAAGCTCCAGCGGTCCCGGCCATGCGAGAATTTTTCTAGTTTCACCCTTTTTACCCCTTTTAACCCCTTTAAGAGTTGAATTTCATAAAATAAAGTTTATAGACACAATGTTTATTTGTGTTAAAGAGTATGTATACACTTAATTGAAAAAAAATCGGAACAAAAAAAAAACAAAAAGGTTTTCAATTTGTACCCCTTTTACCCCGTTTTCGGAGGACGCTTTTGAAATCGGCCGTATGAAACACAACAAACAATGTAACGATTTGGCGGTCAAAGAAGACGCACGCGCGGCGCTTTTGGTGAAAAAAACCGTTTGGCGGAGACCATGACCACTAAGTAAGTAGAGTTTTTCGTGAGGTTTTTGTCAAAACTTTGATCGTCTAAAGCCGCGTCCAGACCAAGAAACACACGTGTCGGTGACAAAAATCAGAAATATTTGTGAAATTTGTGACCAAAAAGACCGGTAAAATTTTCTCGATAAACATTCATAAATACACGTCATATTTGGTTATCCGTTCAGTTCACCTCGTCCGTCTGTATGTATCGCATATCCGTAAATTTCTTTTCAACGGATATTTAATTTTTTTTTTTTTTTTCAATCAATGGAATGGTCGAAAGAAAGTGTTTGTCATCTGATTGATTTATAATTAGAAAATAAAATAAAACATAGAGTAGATGATTTTTCTTGAATTTCAATAAAACATTTACACATTGAAAGTATTTTGTATTTTATGAGCATGTTACATAATTGCATCTACTGTGAAATTCATAAATCCTCTAAAAAGTAAAATAAATCGCTGTGAGTACATTTTATACGGCGCATATTTTGATCTATCGAATATCGTCGAATCGATTAGAATGGATGGCCGTTTTGTTTCAGTTAAAAAAAAAATCCCAAAATGTTTCAACTATCTGTGAAATACTGAAAGGTTAAACTAAAACTCAAAATATTAATTTCGAAAATATAACCTGTTCAATATTAACCTATAGTTATAACTACAATAATATTGTTATGTTTCTTTAGATTATAAATGAGACTATTGTGAACATTCAATAATTAGTCACTGAAATTGCAGAAGATTATACAACAATTGAACTATTGAGGTAGGTACAAAATTAATTTACTAATGAAAACAATATTAAATTTCCATAGGCAATGTAGTGCTGTATTCTGATTATTCGTTTTGATAATTTGCCGTGCTTTGTATAAACACCGACCGTAACGAGGTTGATGTAACACCGCCGTCGTTACCATTCGAGTGTTTGTTTACGATCCGGCCATTTTGTTCTACGTTCTCGAAAAGCGTGGTTTCGTTCGCCGGTTTTCATTCAAACGTTCAGAATTCGTTTCGTCAACCGACACTAGACGTCCACTGTCTGTATTTTCACGATGGACGTAAGCTTAGACGAATTGATCAAGAACAGACGGTCATCGAGCCGCGGAGCACGCCGTGGAGGCAGCGGCGGAAGAGGTAAAGGCGGCGGATCAAATTTCCGTTCGAACGGAGTCGGCTTCGGTGGCGGCGGCGGCCCAATGCGCAGGGGCAGGCCGATGGCTAGACGTTCCAACGGGTTTAGCCCTTATACGAAGGTGAGAAACACGTGAAACTTTGATGAATCGATGATGATATTGAACGAATCTGTGGTTCGGCCGGCATCCGTTTTGCAATGGCAGTTTTTCCCGATTGTTGTTGCGTTTTTCACCGCACAGTGTTGTGCTTTTGTGGAGATATACGTACTGGGCCGCGAGGGGAGGTGCCGATTGTCGGTGGAAAACCAAAAACCGTTTGTTTCAGTCGAGATGCACATAATAATTTCACTGTTGGAATCTATAGCGAAATCTGCATTGATGTGTTTCGCGGAATGATTCAACTGGATCTTTGCTACTCTCATCTATGACAGCTTTCGATTCGTGGTATCTTATCTGCCTGCGTTTGTCATCGGGGAACGTCCGTGCCCTCTACCTTTTATAATATTTATGTACTACCATCAGACTCCCCCTGGGTCACCCTAACCTACCTTGTGATTTTATCCAAAATTATATTTGTATTTGTTCCGTTTTGTAAAATCTATTGATATACCTAATTAATGTAATTCATTTTCGATATTGTATTAATGTAGTGCACCTATAATCTGTGTGGTTTTTATTCTCAAGAATTTAAAATTTATTAGCAATCCTTTTGTTTCGGTTTTCTTTTATTAACAGGTTTTCAATCATTGTGTTCAGAACTGTTTAATGTTATTTGTCTACCTACTTATTATTATTTTTCTAGTTATTTTACTTAATTAATACTTATTTTTATCTTCAGAACTTCAGTTAATTTTCATGTTTTTAAATATTATTAAATATTACTTATAAATAATTAATCAGTTGTTCAGTATCAATTTTTAGTTTTAAAATTAGGGTTTCAATTTTTAGATTCATTGAAAGAGTAACTATTAAAGCAATGAAAATATTTGATTTTACATTATTTATAATTTATATTTTTTTTAAATTATTTAAAGTTAATTGAGTGTACTTAACTAACAAAAATCATTAGTTATCTAATTAAAATTATTAATATATTAGATAGTCCTAATTCTGTACTCAATATCAATGTTTTAAAAAATATTTCATTCCAAATTTTCATGTTATTTGTTGAATGGGCAGTCAATTAAAAATAATTTTGGTTTATAATTGGTATATTATTTTCAAATTAAAGTATTGAATATTTCATTATTATTCTTTTTTTGCATTACAGGGCGATGTAAATGCATCATGGACTCATGATATGTATGAAGGACCCAAAAGACAGCAAATGAGAGGTGGTCTTTCCACTAATATATTAGAATGTATTAAGAAAATTGTCATATCAAACTTGCATTTTGGAGTTACTTCTACGGATATACAGGTTTGAATAAAATAATAAACAGCAATATGTTTTTACTAACTCTAGTAAATGCCTGTTTTACTTAAATTTCTAAATTTTATGTTGATAATCTAACATATTAACTTATTTATTTTGCTTTAGTTTAAAATATATGTTAGGTTCAGGTCAAATTGGAATGAGTTTAAAATTCAACAAATGTATTAATATATTACTCAATTACTTCAAAGAGCCAGATAAATATTTATTTTGTTTATTAAATACCTTTATTAATTTCTTGTAAAATATGATTTCAATTGTTGAATGTCATATATGAGATGTAAAAATAATTTTTTTTTTTTTGTGAATTATTTTGCTTTTACAATCTTTTTATCAATTAATATTTTTTGCCTAAGTTTTGTTCTGGGAAAAATACTTAATTTAAGCCTTTGACTACTTTATAACTCATTTCTGAGTTAATGAGCTTGACATTTTTCAAATTGTTATATTTATTGTGTCTTAAGCTACTGTTGTAGTGACTACCATAATATTTGCGTCAAGTACTTCATTGAGAAGCATTTAAGTAATGCACATTGTGTTTTGAAAAATATTTTTCACAGGTATACCAATTGTAGCAATTTTATTTTATTTTGAAAACATCTCGTTTGCAACAATTTGGAGTTTTAAAAATATATATCAAAATCTATATTAGCTAATATCTATTACTCAACCTACGTTGAGTACAACTCAACTAAACCACTAGTAGCTCGTGTAACTTTTAAAAAATAATCCGGTTTTTAAGTATATTCATTGATAATTTTCTTAAGTTATATAAATATTTAAATTTATCTTGTGAATGAATGTTTTTGTATTGACATGGATGCATATTTTTATTTTTTCATTTGCACGAAAGACTAGTTTTGATAAGTTACTTTTTACAGGAGTTATTTGATGAATTTGGACCATTGAAGACTGCAACAGTTCATTATGATAGATCTGGAAGATCATTAGGCACAGCTGATGTTGTGTTTTATCGTAAAAATGCTGCATTAAAAGCAGTTCGCCAGTATAATAACGTACCTTTAGATGGTATGTATTTTAAATATTATTCTTTTAATTTTAATTTGACTATTTAATATTTATTGAATATTATTGTTTAAGGTCGCCGCATGAAAATAGAACTTGCTACTGACTTGTCCACTGTTGCTAATCTTGCTACTTGTCTAAGTAGACCAGCACCATTGCCAGTACGAGGTACTCGAGATGGTATGTATCTACTTTATTATTAGATAATAATAATTCAAATAATTTATCTTTTTTTTCCCCCCTTCTAAAGGAGTTAGGGGTAACCGTGGTAAACGAGGTAATAATCGCGGGAACTCAAGAGGACGAGGTGCTGGCGGTGGCGGTGGCGGCGGCAGAGGTGGTCGAAATAATGAAAGAAAAATGCCAAATAAAGATGAACTAGATGCACAACTTGACACTTTCATTAAGAGCAAGAAAAATTGAAACATTTTGTTTAATTCTGGTTTTTTTTTTAATGTTCATTAGGTTACTAGTGTTTGACATTAAAACAGTGTTAATAAGTTGTTAATCTGATGAATTATTTATTTCTTACTAATAGGTTAAAATTATATTAAAATTATACACTACACTAACTATTTACCTACTTCCCCATTTGCACTTTTTACCCCTTAAGTTTGAATGAAAATATTCATTTTTTTTTAATTATAATAAATTAGGTAAAAAAACCTAAATACTTAATTTCAGAACAACCGGAACAAAAATTTTTTTACCCCTTTTACCGTTTTTAACCTCCTTAGGAGTGGAATTTTCAAAAATCCCTTCTTTTGTCTACGTCATAATAGCTATCTTCATGCCGAATTTCAACCCGATCTATCCAGCGGTTTGAGCTGTGTGAGGATTTCAAGAAAAATCACGTTACTGCAGTTATATATAAGAGAAGATAATCACTACGCCGCCGATCTGATGTCGCGGTGCGGTTTGTTCGACACGCGATGATACGAAATGAATACAGTGGCGTATTTTCGTGAGTTCCCTGGTCGAGAAATCGTTCATTATTTTATCAACGGCCGGATCAAAATGTTTTTTCTATAATATTTGTTGTAATTATAAATATTCACGAAATTCCAGTACAAAAAATATTAAAAAATTACATTAGAAATTCATAAATAAACGCCTTAGGCGTTAAGAAAAAGATAACATTATATTATGTGCTCGGTGTTTATATTAAAATATATTATGTTGTAAATATTTTAATTGAGAGATAATGGAAAGAGGGGTTTTACGTGTTGCCGTTGTTCATGTGCTGCCGCCACAGGTGTGTTTTTTTTAATAAATAAAGTAATAAATATAATATAAACTAATATAATAAATTGGTGTAAAGATAACACAAAAAGTGGTCTCGAGAAATAATTTCAAATTTTCACGTCGTCGCTTTTAAATAAATTTAATAATACAAGACGACCCCGTTCGATGTTAATTGAACTTAATGTTTTTTTTTTACAGCCGTTGGATCAGTCGTTCGAATTTTGGAAGAACAGATTGTTCTCTCGATTCGACAACGGTATCATGGTCGACAAGAGTAAGTCGTAAATGAAACATAATTTTTTCCTCGTCAAATCTAAATAAGAGTCATATTTTATTATATATTACGATATAAACGATTTTTTTTTTTTTATTATTAAATTCACAGACAGCTTCCAGAATGTTTGCCCCGAAGTTTTGGCCCGTCACGTAACCACCAAATGCAAAAACTACAAATTGGTACTAGATCCGTTTTGCGGCACGGGCAGTATTGCAATCCAGCTCGCGTTGGCTGGCCACAAAGGTAATATATTTATATTTTCCGGACGTCAGTGTCGTTATTTCAAATATTTTTCTAGACTCTCTAAAGGATTGACCGTCGTCTGATTTGTCAGGATAAATTTGTTTTTACTCCGACTCAGTTGCAAGCGCGCATACACACGTATGTCGTATACGTAAACACATAGACGACGTGTCATCGTCACATGTTCGCGCGGTTATTTGTGTTAAATATTTCAACAACGTCAATATATTAAGCGAAAGTAAAATCGAAAAGTCGAATAATGTTTGTAAATCACTTTTGATCGTTTCAAAAATGAGACACGTTTATATAAAGGTGTTTTTGGTCAACTGTTGTATACTTCTGTTGACTCTGAAGTAAAGCATAAACACTATAGACTAGTGTTTACAAACATTAGCATATCAATATAAATACATTACCACCCTCCCCGTCTAGAATGAAAAAAATACGAAATTGGTCGCACCACGTGTTTCGTGGTGTGCGATTCGACAAACATAAAAAAAAACAATGATAAAGTATAAATTCTAACGGATTTTTTTTTTCGTTTACAGTTATTGCTGTCGACACGGACCCAAAAAATATTGCACTGGCCGAAATCAATGCAAAGGTATATGGCGTGGCCGAGCGAATCGTTTTCATGGCTGGCGACACAGTTCGAAAATGTTTTTAAAAATCAAAGTTGACGCTGTCGTAACCGCCCCACTTTGGGGTGAACAGTCTGATGTGACCGATGATATGAAAATACATTGCTTTTTACTCTATGCACGCGATACCAGAGTGTCACTGACTGTCCACAAAGACTTTGACAATGATAGAGTACGTTTAAAACATATTATATTATACTAATTTACCATATTATTATACTTATTCAGTGGCGTCCACTGAATAGGGTACTAAAATAACATTTTAGGTTAAATTTACCAATAATTATTGACGTGTAATTGTTATTACTTTTTTTTTGTCGTATAGTTTTTGAAATTTGCTGAGTTTCTCGGGTTTAAACGCATTAAATTAGAAAATTATTCAATCGCCGGCCAAGGAGAGTTCCGCACATTCTACATGACACACGACACGGTATGTAATACACATTATATATATATATATACGTATATATAATTACAGGTATATAATATATTTTGCATAAACATAAAACTTCGCGGAACACGACGCAGAGCGTTTTCACATGTCTTCAACTTAGTATGAAATATTATAAAAATTAGTATTTCATATTTTAATCTATTCATTTAATGTAATTAGTAATCCATGTCAATATGTTAAGCATTCTATGTTATAGTACCATCGGTGGGGACTGTCCACCGTTCGGTGTCTTACACTCTAGAGTCTAGATCAATAATTATAATGTTCTCACTGTCGTTTTACACTTCGTTCATTAAAGAACTACTTTATACTTATTATTAATGTTTTGCGAAATTCTTATAAGAAACGTTCGTTTCATAACACACACACACACACTTGTTCAATATGATGTTATAATATCCAATTTGATGTTTCACAGGACATCCGTAGCCCACGATTTGGTTCAACGCCGGTGTCTATAGTTCAAAATGACGTTCAGGCATTGCGTAAGTATAGAAAAATTATAATGAAATACGCAAGACGCATAAAATAAAATGCGTTTTCGCGGTTTCTCTAAATAATATTCTGACCTGGCGCCGATGGTTTGATTTGATTTTCTTTAGCGATGCCCAATAACCAAAGGTTCTGCCGGAAAACGAGCGCGTTCGCTTCGTTTGAACATTATGTGAAAGCGGTGGAAAATCATCGCCGCCAGAACCACTAAAGCATATTATAATATTTGTTTCAAACCCCGTTGGGTTTTTGCTTAAAAATAAAAATATATAATTTCTTCTCTTTTGTTAAATTATTCGAGATTTTTACGCGCATATCTTTATAGAGATCCGTTATTCTTTATACATTAATAGATTCATGAACAATATATGAACAATATATGCCGATATCGTCTCTAATCTGTTCTGGAAACACCGAATAACTGCGTGGAAGTCAATATTATGTCTCTTGGGGTTAAACGGGCCCGAAGGATCCGGATTCAGTTCGAGAGTTCATTTTCAAACAGAACAAATCAATCGTGGTCTCGAGAAATAAAAGATTTGCGTTAATTATTGTGCGACGCGCTCTATCGAACCGCACATTGCCGGCCACGTCTTATACAGGTGCTTTGATGTCGGGTGTAAAAACATTAAATAATATTCGAGTGTGATCGTGTACGTCGCGACTTCGATATCGGCTGACAAACGGAGGAGAAGAGCTTATACCCACCGCACAGTCGTTAAGTATACGATTTATTATCATTCCATTATGGTAGTTTTATAATCGCCTTAAACGCGACGCGGCAGACATATTTCATGGTTTTTTTTTTTTTTTTTTCACATTCTATTCGTGTTTTCGTGCGTATTATAAATATGAAATGAACGTTCGTCGCATTTGCGTGATCTGGTCGTAAAACAATAACGCGCGCGTTCATCCGTCGCGTTTTGATTTATAATCATTTAATTTTACGCCCGTTCTCGCGAAAGACGATTTTTTCAAAGTATTCAACCTACCGCACATACTATGCTTATTTATAAAAGTATTCACAGTTTACGT
Source organism: Drepanosiphum platanoidis (assembly GCA_948098885.1). NCBI lineage: Eukaryota > Metazoa > Arthropoda > Insecta > Hemiptera > Aphididae > Drepanosiphum > Drepanosiphum platanoidis. Next base: position 4,101,278 of record OX402531.1, read on the forward strand.
TTTTAAATAGCGAATTAAAAAAAAAAAATAAAAATAATATCCGAGCACAAATAAAAATAATTTAAAAGAGTATTTATAAATTTTATATATATATTTTTTTTTCCACTGTATTATAAATCATTTTGACAATTATTATTAGTAAACTCGTAAAAAAAAGTTACATCGACTTTGTAGAAAATTTCACACCGATTTCTGGTGTTTGTAATATCTATAATTGGATGTTTTTTCTTTTGTGCCACTAAAAATTCTAATCAAAAAATTTGTTGTAATGCGAAAAGAAAAAAAAAAAACGAACATAAAACAAATGAAACTTTTTCGTGTGTTTCTGTCGTTCTCGTTGTCGTAGATTACGCGTCTATTTTGATTAATTTTCTCGACGCGTTGGAATTGAAAACAATAAAAACGTAAACATAAAGTCGAGTATTCGATTTCGAATTCAATACTTCGGAAATATATAGTATTTAAATTACTACGAGCGAGTGGTATTTATTTCGAAAATACGTATTCCACAGTGATTAAAAAGTAAGTATTTGAATACTCTTTTACTCGAGCAGGTACTTTGCTGGACCGGCGATGTCGGTAGCGCTTATCGTCTCGAGACGAGTGGTTCAGTTGGCCGGCAGGAAACAATAATAATAATAAACAACGCGGTCGCTATAAACGACATTCGGTCGTAATATTAATAAAATATTTACAAGACGCAGAGGCCTTTTTTTTTTGATAAGTACCGACAAACTTTGATTATTGACCGTCCGAATACAATAGTTTACGATACAATATTGTGCGATTACGTTATGCGAGTATCGGCGAGACGTATTTTCGACCGTCTTCGGCGGAGATTTTATTAAAGATGGTCGACCATACTAGTATGGGTTTTTTTTTTTCCAAGGGATCGCGTACGCGCCACGGCGACTTTCATTTGTGTTTCGACGCATGACTATATTATAATATTAAATATACTATATAGAAACGGCGGCGGTGTAGTGCATCTGTGCGGCGCTAACTAACGACGGTCATTATCGTGTTTTATATTATTATCATCGTTGCGGTATAATCGCGTTGCGTTGTATTCGATTGTGGCGCGCGTTCGGGGCAGGAGGGTTAATGAAGGTTTATTTCCCCTCTCGATAAATATCGCGCTGTTCAGTTATGAACGCAAAGGTCCTTTGAACAGAGACGTCGCAACGATCGGTTTTTCTTTGTCGCCGTTGAAATTTATTTCCTAATTAGACGACCGCGATATAAAATAACACACGTACGTTATAAATATACCGGCGGCGGCGCGGCGGCGGTCGCTTTTTAGTGTCGTATACTCATAGGCGTGCACAGGACGACGCGCACAATAGGTTTAGTACGAGCAGTGGTTGGGGAACGCGGGGGGGGGGGACACTAGTCTCCTGATCAAACTTCAACGCGCCCGCCCATTAACTTTTTTCCTGTAATGTGTACTATTACGGTACACGTGTCCTGTTAGGACGAGGAGACGCTTGAAATTTAACACAAACGATAGCCCCCCCCCCCTTCGATCATAGGCGCCGATAGGGCGTAGGTACCCCATCTTTTTTCCACGAGGAAAATCATATTTTTGCCGCCCCACAAAGAAATCGCGATTTTTGCACCAGCGATGACGTTTATATAACAATCGATCACATCTGTTATTCGTTGGTATTACCTAATTATAATAATTACGTTACACGGTTCGCTATGAATACGTAATTATGTAACAAAATAGTAATAACAACAATGCGATTGCGATTGCGTAAAATCGGAATATACGTGAGAGTTCGCGGCGAATGAAAGCCAAACCGCTCGACCAACGACGGCCGATCTGCGCGCGCCACACGACCGGTACCGATCGGGTGACGCGCAAAAGTACAACGGCTCGTCGACGCACAGTGTGCCGTCGACGGCGGCGGTTCGGAAAGTTCTTCTCGGTTTTAACGTTGCAGTTTCTCAGTTATTATTTATCTCGCCGACGACTAATCAAACTTAAAATCGCGACTTTTGTTCCGTTACTATACTTACTTTATTTTACACAAGCCAACGCGAACCTCTCAACAGAAACCCACCGACTGGCCGTAACTCGTAAGTAGTACCGATTATATTTATTTACACTTAGCGTTAGACTTGACTGGGCGATACTATAGGCATGGGCGCCTTTTTTTCACGAGGTAACGAAATTACGAAATCATATTTTGTTTGCCATACCATAAAAAAAATCGCGTATTATTGTATAATAATATATCCATCGAGCTCGTTTTTATTAAAAAAAAAATATGTGTTAATCAATTGAATTAAATCAAAAATACGTACCTGTTCGTTTTTATTCGTTTTATTCGTTTTTTTTTTTTAATTTTGTTTTATTATTATTTATCTATAACTAAAGTACCTATAAACGACCAGTTAAAACAAGTTGTACGAGTTATTTTACAGTTTTAAAACGGGTACACTATGTCAAGCTCTTATTAAATAAGACTTATTTGATTTAAACGCGTGTCAAAGGTTCATTTATTTCTGGAGGTTTTTTTGCCGGGACATTTTGCCCCCCCCCCCCCCCGGTAGTTTTTCCCAATCGGCGCCACCGCCTTCGATCGTCGTCTGTATTTTTATTCGAATGGTTACCAAATTGAAAAGTTATCGCTTATCGGTTTAAAATATTGGTTTGAATATTAATAAATGTTTTGATTTACAACAAAAACGAAAATCGAAATCGATCACCTGCGCGTTGGTCGTACGGTATCGTTAGATTGTGCAGTTATAGACGCGCAGCAGTGTTTGACTCGAGTCGTTAACTTTAGCCGTCGTCGCTTTAAACTTAATTATTCTGAAAAATAAAATCGAAAACAATTTACGGGATTTAGGATAAAAAGTTTCTGAATTAAAAGCGTCTCTTCGATAATGATTAAAAAAAAAAAAAAAAAAACGATTAAAATAATTATTATAAAACTAAACTACCGATTGACAAAAAAAGATCTATTTCCGCTCGCGTTACGTTTATATCCAGTCGAAACGCACGAAAAAATAACGTTCGCTTCTGATTTCAATATACGTGCACTGACAGTCGTATTGCAATGATTTATTATTTACAGACGAATAACTGCGCGTGTAGCATGACGCATATTCACCGTGTTTGTACGGAATTTACCTCAACGGATTTAAACGCATAGGCATATCATACTCGTTAAAAGTTTAAACGTACGTTGTAGGCACGTGACTTGACAAATTCGATGCGATCATCGACTTATACCGATTTAACGCGATTAATTTACCGTATCAGTCAATATTACACCGGGTGCATTATTATTAGAGTTTTCAAATTGTAACGCGCCGATCTATTATAACGCGCGCAATATGCAAATTGGAATTTACTTTTATTCGCCGTGCACGAGGTTTGAATATTTAATGTACCGGCGGCGGCGGCGGCGGCGGCGGAACGCGCGGACACTCGATTATTTAATGGACGCACAATACGTATATATTTTATACCGACCAAACAGTAATAATAATAATAATCGGGCAAGCGCTACTAGTCCAGCGTGTACGGAACACGACTTGCAGGATCTGATCAAATAAACCCTATCGTTAATCCCTTTTTTTTTTTTGAATAATAACACTAAAAAAAAAAAATCTAGTCTATCGTCTAGTTATTATGAGTTTGTAAACGCGACGGTTTTGAGCTGGAAAAAAGCAATCGCGCCGCAAAATACCTCTAAACGTTGTCGTTCCGTAGACGAATTTATCTGTAAATATATATATATATATATAAAACTTTTATGTGAGTTTGGATTCCGAAAAGGCCGTCCAATTACTCGTGTTCGTGAAATCCCCCGTTATTTGTCAACGTCATCGGGTCAAGGGATTGGAAACGGCTATTTGTTGTCTCTGCTCGGCGTATATACGTATATATACAGTAATATTTAGACGTATTCTATTTCCAGCGCACCGCGGACCAATCTATTGACGCGATAAAGATTTTTGAAAACATTTATTTCTGAACTCGCTCCGACGACGTCTGCGTTACGTCATACTCGAAACCGAATTTTTCTCATTTAAACAATGACGGGTTTAATATTATACGACGTGCGTATACGATGTGATTTTTACGGTATGGTTTTCATCGCGGCGCGTCGACAAACGTTTCGACCGATGATATAATATCCGAATCTTTTTTTTCGTCCGTTTCCGGGAATTCGATTTGAAGTTACGGCGCAGCGTTACGCGAGAGCATTTCATGATGGATTCGGTCCGAGGGATTAAATCCTTAGGTCCTCGACGGGTTTGGTCCGTCGGTCTAGTTGTACCTACCCACTGACGTAGAAATAAAAGTCCGCTAATTTTCGCGGAACGTGTCCTCCTAGTTCCATACCGGAAATCCGTTGATTTTCATAACGAGGGCCTGAGTCCTTTGGTCTTTCAAGACGTTCCACGCGGATTTATACGACGGATTACAGTTGATTTATGAGTTATTATTGTTACGTTCCTCGTACATTTTAATATAATAATTGACAAAATCGACGAACTCTGTTGTTATTGACCTACTCCACTCCGTGATTTAATTGATATAAATATTATTGAAATTTAATACAATTTAACTGGAGAAAATTGGGATTCATAAAAAATTGTTAAATATGATAGTTAATTTTGACGCTTATAAAAAAAAAAATCGTATACAAATTATTATATTAACTAAACGAATGATATTTTACGATGACGATGATGAATAATAATAGTAAAAGAAAAATCATCATCGACAGATAAAAATTTCTCATCCCGCGGTCTTTTTAATCAGCGGAGAAGCGAGAGACTTGATCCGTCGGACTAAATCCGCCGGATTTTTCAATTACAAGGATTCAATATCCTTGTGGAACACTACACGCGATAGGATTTTCCGGAGGATTTAATCCGCCGCGGACCGAATCCGTCAAAAAAATCCTCTCGCGTACGGTTTTACCTGTTATCCTGCACACACACACTTTGTGTCTGTCGACTGTGCGGTAATTTTCAGGGAAGTGTCTGCGATTTTCGTTACCGTCATCGCGTTCCATCGCGCCCATTCGGAAATGTTTATAGTCTCTCTCCCGTCGTCGTCGTCGACTTTTCGACAACTCGTCGAACCCACGCCCGCATTGTTTTCGAGCTTAAAACATATTAATATGTTCGAGTCAAAAACGAAACGCGCGAGGAAGCAATATTTTTTCGATCGACGCGCTTAAACACCGAAATTCACTCCCCTGCAGACCCGCCCCGCTCCCGGTTATTCGCGCAGGTATTTTTAATATTTTCCCGTATAAACGTCGTCGTGCCTCGCGGCGTGCACGCGCCGCGCGTCCGCTCCATGACTTTCCGACGGCCGCGCTCGCGTCCAATTTCGAATCGCACGCCGTTAGTATTTCATAAGCGAACGCCTAAATGTCGGTAAAACCGCGCGCGCGTTTAACGTCGTAAATCGTATTATTTTCGTTTAGATATTTTTTTAGTTTTCCGTCCGGCCCGGCGGCGCTAGAGAAACGGCCAGAGTGACGTTTTTCTCGTACGAATCGGATTCCCGACGAAAATTGTTCGTCGTCTCATCACCGCGACACAAGTAACCGGCCGACCGAATTAGGCGCGCGTCGGCGTAGTATACCGTTGTACGCGTAAGCTACTGTTTTAAGCTGCTTATATGTTTTCTCGAAATTCCGTCGGTTTTGTTTGTGCGTATTAGACGCGAGTCCTTAACATTATATTATTTATTATACGGCGGAGTTCGCGCGTTCGTGTTCATTTAATACCGTGCGAATATTTCGACGAATCGACCGTTTCGATTATTATCAATCCGACCTTGGTCACATTTAGAGTACCTAGGCGTACTGTAGTAGATATTATTATTATTTTCTCACAAATCCTCGCGCTGTAAATAACAACATATATTTTCCGAAACTTTGGTTATTTCTATATACGTTGCAGTCGTTGCACATAATCATTCCAGTCGAACAATTGTTCACTTACTTTATTCAATCTGAAATATAATATGTTAAACTATACTGGAAAAAAAAAAGAAATAAAATATTTAGTACACAAGATAAATATTTATTTCTTTTGTTTTTACTTACTAAACTAAGTTATATCTTTGACCTACTGAAAACAACTATGTTTAATAGATCAAGTAAATAAGGTTCGAAACATAAATATAAACACTTTTATTAATAGCATGGTCGTCGCGAGGTTAGTGTGTAATAACAATTAAGTATAATTGAATATAATTCGTCTTTGAGTCAATGTGAAAAAAATCACGGCGAAATGTCAATCAAATATTCGTCGCAGATTGTATGTTTTCGAGAATCGGAGCGAGTGTCTAGTGTTTATGGCTCATAAGATTCTATCGATTACTGTGAAATATTCTAATAGTTGACCTCCTTATTTTTTTCATTAAAAATTGCATAAAAAAATTTTCTATTTATTCGAATAAATTAACGTCTCGATATGCGGGTTTTTATATTACAGTAAACACAGAATAATATTATACAACGGAAAGATAAACAGATAATATTGTGATAGTGATAACATTAGTCATGTCGAATAACGTGTTGGTCGTTTCTAGTTTTAAAACATAGTTTCGAAAAATAATTTTCACAGTTCAGGAAATAAATTTTCTACATTGCCATCAATACAAAGTATAATTTGTGACAGTAAAACGTAACTAAGCTTTCGATTTCAACGTCGTCGTATGGGTAATAAAAATGATTGAATTTGATATGCGGATTGACATAGTATATTTTCTAATAAAATAATCTTCGGGACAGAAATGAATTGATTTTTAATTATCGGCGAAATAATGATTACGCGTAATTCATCACAAAAGCGCAAAACTTTTATTTTTTTAATCCTATAAAATATTGTGTGAAAATGAGATAATATGTTCATCTGTTCATCGTATTAACTGGAGAGAGAGTTCGCGCGAGTATCTACCGATTTATCGTGTCACATAATATATACCAGAAATCACAATATGGCACACGTCAGTGACCGATAAATAGCTGTATTTTTCTTACAATATTAAATATACTAGCTGACCTGGCAAACGTTGTTTTGCCATATATTTCTAGTGAATTTTGTAGTATAAAATAATAACTAACTTATTGTAAGTATGTGGGGATGGTGTCTATTGTTAAAAATGGAATGGAGCGCTGTGGACGACGACTGAAGTTTTTCCCGGTATGAGGGAGAAATAACGTTTTTCTTTTTTACCCCTTTTACCCCCTTAAGGGGGTTGAATTTTGAGAAATAAGTCAATAGATTTTTCATTATTATGAAACACGTATAGATTTTTTAATTGAAAATGATTCGCAAAATAATTTATGAACAATGATAATGGTTACTACGGTTACAGAATAGGTATATAACATATAAAACGTTAAATTTTTAAAAATATTCTTGGTGGGCCTCCCTTTACACCTAGGGATTTTAAAAATAGTGTATGTCCTATTCTCAGAGCTACCAAATATATTATACGAAAAATGTCATGAAAATCGGTCAAACCGTTTCGATAACAAAGAAAATTTGTAATTTTTGGCACGTAGCGTCAAAATAATTTGCCTCCCCTAATACTATAATTATTATCATCGGTTGTTTAACGAATATTTATTATGTCGCCGAACAAAAACGAGTGTAAACTATACGGAAGTCCGTCACTTCTAATCAAATGTCATCGTCGATAAGTTTTTAGATTTTCGTAATAACTGTGTGTAGCACATTAAATGACTGTGGTCTTCGGCGTCTATAATAACGTGACGCCGTTTTGCGGTTATGATTTTTGTGAACAAAGAGCGGCAGCAGCAGCAACAGCCGCAGCACACTGGCTGGATTACGCCGGTGTGGTATACGTTTTACGAAACGATCAGAAACGGGCACAATAGAGCAGCATCGCCAACACTAATGAGGGTAGAAGTTTAATATTTATTGGACAATTCACGCGTATAGTTATTGTAAATTTCCGAAACGAAAACTACCGCGTAACCTCTAGTGGGCATTTCAATAACATCAACGCGAAATGACCGCGGTAAAGTGTCTTTTTACACTCGCGCCGCCGCACGTTTAATCGCCCGAAATAACCGTTCGAGTGACGTTTTATTTTTAACAACGCGGTCGTCTTCCCGTGGAAAATTCGCCGGCGATAACAACGCAATAATATAAGAGTATAATAGTAGTCAGTCGGCTTCGATTGTATAGGGTTTCGAATGAGATGCGCAGGACGAGTCGAGGAGGTGCGAGGATCGCTGCAGGCACACGGAGGATGGCTTTACAATTTAACCGCAGTAATAATAATATATTATTGAATGGAGAAATTCAAACTTATACCGTCGTCGTCCGGGGTTTTATATCTCGGGTTCCCCCGAAACGCATAACGATTTAAAGTGCTTGTCAAATGAAATTTAGGTCGACGCTTTTAAAGGTATTCAAATTTAATCATAATAAAACCGCGCGATATCAAATTTTCAAATCTAAAATTCTAAATATAATTGAAAATAAATTTCATTTATTCGAAATCACTACCTCTCCTACAGTACCGTTGGCGCGAGAGGTTTCGAACATTTCGATTTAATCAAAGCGTTTCTCAACAAAGTTCGATTTCGATCGGTCGACATGAACTTTCCAAGTTAGTACCACTACCACTACTACTACTACTACTACTACTACTGAAAAATATGCGTACGAGAATAGCAAAACAAAAATAAATCATTATAAAAACAATGCGTTATACTCGCCTTAGCTTAGGAACGGACGTAATAATATTATATACGTATCTAATACACGGAGCTCGGAACTTTATTCATTTGCATACTTGTTAGGAAAGCGTATATATTTAAAATCTGATTCAATATAAATATTATGGTTCATGATCACTAGATTTTAATTTCGAAACTTTGCGGTGCATACATTTGCATATTTAGTATACTTTTTTCTTTTTTCCTTTTTTTTTTAATAGTGTATTTTTTTTTCATTTTCAGTGTATATTTTTGCATATTATATTATATAGTTATTTTCAAGCCAATAGTAGTGAACATTTTAAAATTTTTACTTTGTGATAAACATCGAAAAATCGAGCACAATTTCAGAGTTGAAAAAAAAAAAAAACGAGGAATTAATTTTAAAGCTTCTTTTTTTTTTTTTCATTCATAAATATTTAAATTTTTTGTGTAAATAATACATTTCATTCGACGTTTAATAATTAAATATATATAGATATTTATTCTATTTTTTTTTTTATTATTCGTCGCGAATAATACAATTGTTTGTGTATTGAGTAAAAATTTAAACCGTATTAGCTGGTAATTTGCATATAATTAAAGGCCAAGTGTTTTATAGGGTATTTATTTTTTCATTCGTAGGTGTATACAAAATATCTCGCCGTTTTAATACTCATAAAGTTTCGAGAACCGAACCGAATGCAATGCGCCGCTGCTGTTCCAGCGCCATAACGTGGTATGCGATTTTCGTTTGAAATTCGATCGAAAATAATATATTACAATACCGTTTTGCGTCGTCGTTCAGCGATTCTATTCGTTTAGGTTCTCTACATGATAAAATATAATTCGATAATCAGCCGTCGCCGCGCGTAATTCGATACTTGCAGGGCGGGAACGATAAACGAGCGCACCCCGCGAGTGCACTCGTGCACGCGGAAACGATTTCGATTGCAAATTTTAGCGAAAAGATTGTAAATTGTGTGTTCGTATGTGTACGATTAAATTTAGAAGCAGTTCTCTATTTCACACCGCGGTAAATATGGCCCCGGGGACTGCGTTTTGAAATTTTGCCATCGATAGAACATATTATTATTGTATTATTGTTATCATCGTCGGCGTTATAACGATTACGCGTGGTTTTAACGAGTCGCGCGAAAATATTTGTACACCTCTATGAAGTTTTTGCTTTTCGCGTTCCTGTTTTAGTATTTTTGTGTTTTTTGCGAGATCATTTATCCATTTCGTTTATTAGGAAAACTTTTATTTCGATTACTATTGCGGTCTCTTATGTTCTTTATTATATTGCTCGTAATAGTCGTACGCGTTATTCGTATTTTACACTCGGATTTCGTCATCGGTCGATGGTGCACCGTACGTACTTTTGTTCATCAATTCGTAACGCGACGACCAAAAGTACTACTATTCCAATAATATTCAAATTTCAATGTATATTATCGAAACACATTATATTTATACATACGCATATATTTTAAAAGTTTTTACGCATTTTGTTACGTCAAATATACGACGACGACGGTTGAATTTCAATTCGATAATGCGGTCGTCTCAAAAGTCAAGTAGAAAGCTGACCATTTATCTATCTCGCTATAGTTTGCTTAAACGAATAGTCCAAATTTCAACGACCATTCACTTCGATAATATACAGTGGGGGGCGTGTTACGTGAGCCGGGCAAACGATGACCCATATCGAGAGTTTGTCTGATCACGGCACGTTTTTAAGTAGGCGGGCACTTACCTGAGCACGCGTATCGTCATAATATTTTCCAACGGTACGCGACCGATGTTTTTCCAATCAAATCCACTCGCTTAAAATAATATAATTCTCGAATAGCATTATACATTCTTCAGGTCGACGTATTTGTTCGGACGATTGTTTTGAAATCGTAACGTTTTGAGCTCGACAAAGATTTTTAAAAAGAATGATTACGAAAAACACTCGAAGTGTAGCTATAGTGTTCTAATACCGGGGGACGTGGGCGTCCCCAGACATTTTTCTTGGGGGGGGGGGGGCAAAATTAATTTTAAAAATAAATGAAGATTTTTTTAGACATTTTATACTTTCATTTTATTTATAATACATAATTATTACACTTAGGTATTATAATATTATACATTTTATAGAAAGAACATAATTATGTTTTGTAATTTTTACAATTAAATGTTATTACTAGGTATACATTTTATTTACACATTATTCTTTTTCATCAAATACAAATTGCATTCTCCGTGGATATTCTCTACCGAATTGTGTCAGTACATTTTCAATGAATTTGACTTTATCTAAATTTACTTGTTCTCGATGAACACTTAACATGCATGACCCGTTTAGTCTATCTTCACCCATCGTCGATCGTAGCCATGTTTTGACACGCCTTAATGTACTAAAAGAACGTTCTGCTGTAGTGCTGTAGCCGGAAGAGACAAAAATATTTCCAAAGCAACGGCTATACTTGGGAAATACGTACAGTTACAATTTAATAAATCGATAAAATCCCAACGCGATAGCCTCACCATATTTTTAGAAAAATAAATGTAGTCAGTCCGTCTCGGAACACCAATACGCAGTACGCACACATCAATATTTTTTTTTCTACACGCCTACAAATTAAAATAATCTATATTTATTAAATTAGCGCTTTACAGATAATGTTTTGGAAAACAAATTTAAATTCTAGGGGGGGGGGGCAAGTGCCCTGTCTTGCCCCCCCCTGGGGACGCCCATGCCGGGGGATAAGCGCGCCAAATAACACACCAAACACGCGTACGTAATTGATATGATTTATCTCATCTCATTAGCTTTATTAATATAACGTATACGTATAATTGATATATTTATATAATAATATATATTTTATTTATATTCTATTGTTTCAGGAAAGTGGGAACCGTTTGTACCGTTCGGGGTTGTCGATACAATCCGCGCGCGAATCACGACGCGCCCGTCAAGACTGCCAGAAATTATGGTTAAAAAAGAAAAGTCGATTTTCAACTGTTTTTTTTTTTTCGGTACGGCAAAGTCTCGAGAGTGCGCGGCGCGTGCGGAGTACCCTGTGCGAATACCATACCAGTCATTAGCGAATAGTAACGCACGTTACAATACAAACAACCAACGGAATAATTTATTTGGGTAAGTGAATTATATTATCATACAAAAACACAAATCAGAGAGAGGGCTCTTCCTAACTACTATGCCACTGCAGGGCAAACGTGTATCTATATAGTACTCGTATTGTATAACACGAGCGTTTCCATAGAGTTTTCACATGCCTATCTATAGTTTCGAGTTTGTTCGGCATTACAGATCGTTATGTACATACCATGTATAATGTTATAATCGTGAAAACATTGTTTAGCTCTGGTTGTTTTTCTAAAAAAACTCTAACGCAGTAATCAATAATAATAATCGAATCGTATCGAATCTGTTCGTAGTTTATTAGATTTGATCGATTCGCGAATCGGTAGACGAATTTTTAATATTTCTAGTTGAAATAATTCTAAAGTTCGAATAGTATAGTGTCTTTTGAGCTGTTTCAAAGGACGTATACGTATGGTTAGGTACTCGTGTCGCTCGTACTTATAATTGGCCTAATCACCAACAAAATTATACCACTCGTGTCGTATACAGTCATTGTTATTTTTATTTTTTTCTGATAAATTTAGAGACGTCCTGCGGTTTCGTCGAGAAATGAATAATATGCATACATTACGAGCATACCGGTCTGAAAAAATAAAAATAAAAAAGGTGATATAAAAAAAAGCCAAACGACTAAGGGAGACGAGGGGTTAGCTCTCATGGCTACCGCTCTTGTGCCGCGCGTCTGTGTGTTGCGTTTCGACTGCGAGATGCGTTTGAGCGGTTCGTTTGAACATAATTATGTCCGTCCTGTTCCTGCGAAATTCTTTAAAGCGTGACGCGCACGAGATTACTTTTAAAAGAGAATAATTTCCGGCGCACATTTCTCGAACGGGGGGTTTTTTTCTTCTTTTTTTTTTTTTTTTTTATCAGTATATTTGTATGCGTCGTCGATGATAGATGAACGACTGATCATACGCAATATATATATAGTTATCTTATATTTTCTTTTGAAAATTCACTTTGCGCTGCAATTGGATTACCTTAACATTTCGACATTTTCAGTATTCTTGATATTCTACAAAGAGCCGTTTCGTTCGCGTACCATAAAAAGTTTATGATTCGATTAATCGAGATAAAAGAAATTATTCAACGAATTTTCTTTCGAAATTTCGCTTCAGTCTGATCCGAGTCGTCTTCGATTGTGTGTCTTATTACATTGTCTCTCTCTCTCTCTCTCTCTCTCTCGCTAAAACGATACCAGTCACACGCCTAAAAAGTTTTCCCGCCCCACGGTCATATTATACGAGTTACACAATAATAATATAATGGTATCGCGAAAATGTTTTCATCGAAAAACTAAAACACAACTAAAAAATATGTATAGGTATGCGCGCACGACGAAAACGTTTATTAATTATACGTTATATAATATAATAACAAATATTTATTACACAGTGTAATTGTTCGAATATAATAACTAAAATACGATTTAATTTCGCTATAGACGACGGGTAATAACAATTCGCCGTTTCGTCGTCGGCGGCGAAACAAGAAACCTTTACGAAAGTTTATAAACGAATAAGATAATACTCGTAATTGTTAGTTACTCGTCGCAATCGCGATCATTGTGACGACGCGCAACGTTGCGTTTTCGACGGGGTTTCGTTTAAAAAACATAACGATTGGCGACAAATATCGAGCTCACCGAAACGGCTATATTATATACGAGTATACTAGCTGTCCTCGCAAACGTCGTTTTGCCATATATTTCTAGTGAATTTCATAATATAAAAAAATATCTAACTTGTTGTAAGTATGTGGGGGCGGTGTCTATAATAAGAGGAACCGAGCGCTGTGGACGATGACGGCCTGTAAAACGCCAGTTATTCATTTACATAAAATTTATAATCTATTTATTAGCTCAAAGTCCACAACGATTCCAAAGATAAAATCAAATAAACCGTCCGTCCCGTGACCACACGTCGTGTTACTCGTCGAGCCCTTCACCGACCGATATAGTATACAACGAAACAGGCGATTCCTCAAACGACTGCTGCGCGCGCGCGCGCGATGTATCCAATTTGTTTTCAAATATACCTTTCCCAGCCACACGTCAAGGGCATCGTTGTTTTATTGACGGCGCCGTCGCTCGAATCTACGCGAGGCGCATAAATTACAATTTATTTATCATCGTCGGGAGACTATATAATACTTAATACATCTCTCTACACGTGCCTCATATCGTATAATAGCGCTTATAATGACAAATAAATACTTTTGTTATTATGCTACAGGTATTGTAAAGCGGAGAGAACGACGAACGGTTTTTTTTTCTTCTTTTTTTCATTATCGTTAAAAATAGAATCAGTAAATATGATAAAAAAATCTGAAAATTACCGAGGAGGGAGACCATCGAGTGATGTCCCTCTGATGATTTTATTTTTAAGTGTTTTGGTCGAATTTGTAGGGAGTATTTTATGCGACGTTGCCACACTCACGTGGCCGAAATTGTTGTAATTTACCATTTCCACGTATTATTACTACGCCAATTATTATGATATCAAATTTATACGAGCTATTGCTGTGTTATTCGTCTCGCCCTCGTGTGCATTGCCCATGCAGTCGTTAGGAAACACGCAGACAGAAACTGTGAGTAAAATTACTTCGATTCGACGTGAATCCATAAAATTACGATTAGCTAAAAAAATAGATTTAAACACGAAAGTTTTCGACCGATAATCAAATCGTAAAAATACCGAATCTCCACTGTTATAATATTTCAATCAAATTGGAAACAGACACCTCGGGTATTATTCGGACTAATCGGATTTATTAGGTATTATTATTAATTTTAACTAATTTTTTTTGCAATACCATAATTAATATTATTTGTGTAGTTCAAAATTATTGCAAACGGAAACATGGCAGAATTTTTTTCACGCTCAATCGTGTAGGTCTTCTTTTGTATATTTCTATATCCTTTGACGCGCCGACGGATTTGCTCGATCGTTTTTGTCAAATAGGCGTTTTATGCTCAATCGTGCGTTAGCGTTTATAAAGGTTGTGTGGCGAAAGACGAAAAAAAAAATGTGCAGGTTTTAACATTTCGAACTATGCGCGATCGTTACAATTTCCCGTTGACGGCGTGATCATATTATATTTTTTGAAATATTTTCAAAAAATAAAAATAAAATAAAGATTGGCTATTCCGTAACGTAATTACCGATAAAACAAGAATGGCAACAAATTAATTGAGAACATAACGGGAGGGAGGGCGGGGGAACTAGTGAAAATATGTCGGCTCTTAAATAAAACGGTCGGCGATAAACAGGCGATGCAGCAAAAATGCTGACTATTTATTTAATTTTGTCGACGTTGGGAGGTACTGTACACACCCTCGAAACCCCACCCCCCAGTACACGTATAAACGCGTTTTATTTTCATCGCCGCTCGGCGGGACGCATAAATCTTTTTTTACGTTTTCAACTCGCCGCCGTGTACAAATACAATAATTAGTTTGACCGGATATTTAAAATTTTTTTTTTTTTCGAACCGATATGGTATCGCGCGAGCGGTGAGTTTTAAAAACGGTTCGCCGCGCCGCCGTGATCACATTTAGCGTCGAAATGATTTTTTTTCTTCTTTGAAATATATATATTTCATTAGTCTTGATTTGACTTAAGCGACAAATTATTTCCGACTGTTATTAAAATTGGCGTGTTTTCGGAAAGAGACAACTATTATGTAATGCGATTTTATCCACGACGTTCAAAAATATCAACTGATTAATATATATGATTCGTTTGTATTTTTTTCCAGGCGATTTAAATTGAAATTACAACGGCTGTTAGTATAAGAATATTCTTGTCGACAATAATTGTTGAGAAAAAATAAATAAAACAATCGAAGAAAAATGATTTATCGCCATGGATTAGTCGAATTCCAAAACTATGGTCAAATCTCAAATCGAATCGGTACGTAATACATAATATTATATACGTATAATATGTTAGTCGACCGGATATTTTGAAACATATCTAATGGATACATCGTTGGGGTTTAAATTATTTATATACTTTTCTAATATCTTTTACGTATATCTGCGGTCAAAAATAAATCAAAACTTTTAAGATTTTAAATGCATATTCGTGTTCACTGTTTTGTCAGCTGTCGTCGTCGGTCTATTCCGCAGACGACGCGCTATACTAACCTTTTCCGTCATTTCGTTTTATCTGATTTCGTATTTAAAACAGTTTAAAATTAGAAAAAATAACTCGACGCATCAAATGTGTGTACCGCGCGTTTACTTTTTTGGATTTCAAACGGGTGAAATACGACGACTGTTGTTCTATATTATAAAAGCGCGTCTTATTCTATTAAATTTTCAGACAGTAATTATATTATTATGAGTAAATGATTTTACGCGTTGATTTTTATAATATTAAAAAATTAGACTCGTAATATAATATATACTACTGGAGAGGATAATTTTTCAATTTTATCGGTAGGTAATAAGGAAACAAAAACTCGGAAATAATTAGTGGTCACGTTAAATACCATCGTCCCGTTAGAAATTTAGAAAACTCGACTACTTGTCCTATTTCATTTGTGCGAAAAAAATCACGTTAAATCGTCGTGCAATTTTTATGTCATCGATAAAACGTGATGATTTTGTACTCGTATCGATTTACTTATCGCCCAACAGACACGCCGTTATCATATTAATAATTGTCGTGTGTAAAATCGGTCATTATTGTACGTAATATAGAGTCGTCTCGATTTTAACAGAATCGACGATATAGTAACTATCGAAAAACTATCGAAAGTTTCTCCGTATTGAATATTTGGGTTCTACAAATTTAACGAGTCCATATGCGGTGTACCTGCGCATACGCGAATCGATAAAGATTTTATAAATTCACCGTTCGAGTGAACTGAAATATTAAATAAACTGAAATAATGCATTTCAAAACGCACAGTCGATAATATTACACGTTCGGTTAAATATTAACAATCATCGCTAGAACGAACTACCTATACTTACAAATTAATAATAATTTATTTAATTTATTTTAAACGTGGAGATTTTATTTTTTTGTAACTTCCATGAAGCGAGTAAATAAAGTCATATTGTAAACAATTAAAGTCATACAACAGTGTTTCGCCGTTATATATATATAGTGTCAATAAAACAGTCAACAAACGTTACGTCGAGAAGTAATTTCCAATTTCAAATAACTTGTACGAGGTCAAGAAAGGAAAAAAAGACTCGCGTCACGTGAGTTTATATTTTTATTACCATTACGAGTATTCTTTTGTTCGGATCGTATTATTTTATATTGTACGGGGGGGAGGGGCATGTTATTACAACTAAACATATATTGACAAATGATTGTGTAGAAATTTCAAGAAAGTTTCACTGATATTATATACTTTGCGTTAGCGCGGCGTTTATAATAAATTAATAAACAAACAAAACTCAATATCTCGTGTACGTGGAATATAAATATCGAGCTCGCGTTTCCGAGAAGTTTCTATTTAGTATAAATCGTGTTGATATAACGTGTTTAAATATACGTATATCCGATCGTGTATTTATGTGCGCCGCGCTGAGTAACCACTAACCATGTTTGGTCGATTACTATTCGGTAAGTTATTTTCGGGGAAACGCGTTGCGGGTGGGATAAGATCGGCCGACGACAATTTTTTTCCGGGCTTACGCTTTATCCAACGCGCGCGCGCGCGTGTGTGAAATACTTGTGTTATTGCAGCTATGCCGGATAGAAGAATGACGCGTTTCGCTTTAAAGTGCCCACATCGTTTCATAAAAAACTAATTATCGGACGATTTTATTTTTCAAAATAACCAAACATAGTATTGAAGAGTATATTTCGGAGGGGGTCAAAAAAAACTAAAAACTATAAATTTCTGATCGAAATCATTAATAACACAATATAATGATATACCTATAGTTATATTGAAAACGTATTGTTTATTTCTTGTTATTTGTGTGTAACGAGAGTCTTGAAAGTTTTAACTTAAAATAAATAATAACAAAATATTATTTATGAGTATTAACCGTTATTAAATATGACTATTTTGTTTATTTATATTTTCAATTTTTTTTTATATTAAAATAAATATTCGAAACGTTTAACGATTTATGATTTACTCGATGAAATCATTATACATAAAACGATTATATTATGGTCATCTATCCCCGTGGCCACGTGGCTTAGTGTTTAGCATGGATTAATGGAAATCAACGGTTTAAGATAATATCATGTTTAAATCCCGTATTAGAAATAATAAGCGAAAAGAGTTTTTGTAAAAAGAAAAGAACTCGAATTATTATTTAAAATGAATTATTACATCGGCAAACAAATATAAAACGAAATTCAGCCTATTCAGCATCCCTCTCGCCGCGGCCGGTCTCGGTGGCGACGACGCCGCGCCGCCGTCTTAGAAAGCCAAGAGAATCGCCGTTTTTTTTTTTTTTTTATTCATACAGCACACGTCCCTGCCGTATTCGATATGATAATGGCGCGTTTTGATAATATTTATACAGCGAGTGCAACCCGACCGCCTTCTTCTTTGCACTATTGTTACGTGGCTTTTCGTTGAACAATTATTTTATTCTTTGTTGATGTAGTCCGTCGCCATCTGGGCTTGAACCCTGCAAGGAGGATACCCCGTAGCTCCGGGTCTCGTTCGGAATTGCAATTATAATTATTTTCAAACACAATTTTTGTGATTTAGTTATGAACACGAAAACACAATTATTTGTTGTTTGTGTTTCATTCTTAACGGTTAAAATGGTTTAAAAACAATTACGCACTATATCTGTACGACGCGACGTTACGGCATGATATTATTAATAACGACATTGTTTTATAAGCATTCGGAGAGCACAATTATTTTCGAATCTCTCAAAACGTTCTTAGGAAAAAAAAATGTGGTCTCGATTCGTTTTTTGTTTTTTTTTTTGTCTTTCTTATATCATTAGAGCAACCGCCGACGAGCATTTTTTTTTTTTTTTTTTGTTTTCCGCTCGTTGAAAACAACGTGCAAATGACGACCGAAATGTACCATAGTACACTCGAACGTGAAATAGAATTCGGTTTTCAAACATTTCGTGTTTTTCATTCGAAATCGTTTCGTTAAATTTAAATATCAGGATTATCAGAACTTTATAGCCATTTAATTATATAATATTCAATAATAGCTTAATATTATAGCCGTGCCTCGCGTGTTCACAATGGATTTTTTTACTCACTCGCGGATAAAACCTTAGAACGCGCGGCACGCGGAAAAATATGATTAAATCAACTAGTTAGTAAACTAACGGCGGGCGTATCGTTTGAAGTCTCTTCAAACTTATTTTCATACGATTATAATAGTCATCGTTTATTGCCGTACAACAAATAATGTTATAGACTTATCATGCGCGAGTGTGTAACGTAATAAACGGGGAAAAAATAAAAAATAAAACTCACGAAAAATCCGTCGGCCGAGCTCGAGTTAATTTAAATATTTCGCGCGTTTCGAGAGTGTACGCATAATGTATTGTTTGAATTGTGTTTTGCGTACCGGCGGCGGCGGCGGCGGCGGCGGGTTGTTTAAGAATTTTAATCCCAAGGGCAACATTTCACTGCCACTACTACCTTATAGACAGACGGCTTACTACTACTTAAGTAATAATTGCTTCGTCTCTAATTCTATGTACGCTGTCTGCCGCTGACTGGCAATCTTTTACTTAATTAAAAACAATGATATTACGTTCGCCGCGTAGAACTTTGCAAACGGTTTTGAAAATTTCAAATCGTAAGCGATTAAAAAAAAGAAAAAAATTGGAAAAAAAAAGAAAGGATTTCGTCACGCTCCAATAGGAAACCGCGGACGGCGGCGCGGAGTCGAACCCGACCGTGTTCGCCGTATGTTTAATCGATCGACCTTTGGTTTCGGACGGGTTTCCGTTTAAGTGGCACTTCTTTATAATAACGCGACCCTAATCCGCGACAGCGATGCTAATAATAACCTCCGGAACAACGCGAAACAGTCAGAGTATAAGTAATATCGACGATAATCACTGCCGGTAGTGAAATCAGAGTGCGTGAAATTCCCCCCCCCCCCCAGCCGCCGCCGCGAGTACCCGACGATAAAATCTGGAGAGTAGACTCGGGTGTTTCGCGGCGCAATTACCGTCGAGACTTGATGTTTTGTCTGGAGTTTTATCATATAATATATTGCTATTTGAGCGGCCTTATCAAGATCGAGCGAATCTCGGAGTAGACACTCGAAAACCTTTTTCCACAGACATTATTCAAATATTGTGTTCTATCTTTGTAACACAAGCTTCATCGGCAAACATATTTCGGTTTTATCTCATGTACGGATTCTCTCGCGCACACGACGCGGCGCGGCGCGGTGATTTATTCGTCGCGGAAATAGTTCTTCGCATAATTATTATCCTGCGGATTAAATGTATTAAATCATAACGAACGTAAAACGAAACGCAACAATAACAGTACACGTTCGTTCAACGCGCTCAAATCAAATTAAATTATTCTCCACAACAGTTTTGGGTAGAACATGTTTCGTTAAATGAAAACGAGCGGCTACGCGCGAAACTTTCGCCATAATCACTCTACGGGAAATTCTGGTTTGTGTTTAACAAAAAAATAAAATAACGATCGCGAAACTAAATAATATAAGAACATAAGCGATTCCTTTGTTTTTTCCATTTGAATTTCGTTGTCATCGAATGTTCATATTTTCATCAGTATTTCAACGTTATCGTCATCATAACGGATATGGTTTACAAACATTTACAAACTCTGGCAGACCCGAACGAAGCAAACACTCGTAATTAGTGGACGATTTCGACGCGTTGTATCCGTGTTCTATTTATGCGTTAAAAATCTCAAACGGTCGCATTGCGGTGACATAGATGTTTATTTCTGTGGCGATTAGCCACCACTAGACGTGTTTATTTTCAAAATCGTCGAGCATAACATACGCGTGCGGTCATGTGCGACCGCGAGAACACGGGTCGGGCTTAGAGACGATTATAGAAATCGAATCGAACATTGTGTTAGACCGTTGGCGGTCAGGTCGATTTGAAAATTATTTTACCATCTTGTTTAACATCGCGTGGTAAATGAATACACTTTTTGCGGTGCGTCGTCGCGAAGAAAGTCGGAACGGGTTAGGTACGAACGCGCGCGTGGCAGACAGAAGAGTGATATTTTCCCGTTTTTTGTTATTATATTTCAAAGAAATAAGATCAAATCGCGCCGCGGCGTTTGGAATGAAAATATCTCCTCCTCGGGCCGGGCACGCGATATACGTCCCGTTTAACTCGCGCGACGCGACGATAATACATTACGAACGTTTTTTTTGTCCACGCGGACAATGTTTTCGCGCGAAAATCGTATTCCTCTGCGGCGATAAACAATAACGTGCAGCAGGCTTCTAGGACGATTTTGAAAAACTATTGTCGACTTGTAATTGCGTCGCGTCCGTACGGGTTTCGAAAATTACGCGTCCCTTATTTTCGTGCCGCCGCAGACGTAAAACCTAGTCGCTGCGGGGCGACTAAGTCACAGCTCCGCCGCGGCGCCGGGCACAGGAGAAATACGAGGTTTTATCGTATATTCTATGGAGAGGGGGGGGCGACCTTTACATCCGATTTCGCGGATAACAAAAAATTAATCTAGATAAAGATAACAACAGTACAATTGATCTGAGATAAAAGATTAACTAAATTAATTCATCTAGATAAAATACAAATAAATATTGTGTATAAATATACATCGTAAAAAAGGTTCCGTCGTGTTTATTATAGTATCGATTTTATTGGATCAAGATTTACTATTATTTTATTTATATGCGCGCCCGAAATAAAGAGATTCGAAAGTGGAAGATTGAAAATTTTCATCCGAACGGTTTTGATTATTTCTAATCAAATACTAAAAACTAAACGATCATTCGAAAATTCATCCAAATTTATCTCGATAAGTCCGAGCGTGACCGACGACGACGGTTTTTTTTTTTTTAATTTTAACATTCAGACGACGACAACGCGCGAAATCTCTCACGTTCGATCGACCAGTTCAATTCGACCGGACCGAATAAGTGGCGGATTCGTTCGTCTCACTTTGTTCGTTAAAATCTGTTTTTTGATTACGTCGTTCGGACTCTGGGAATTCGCGATTCCTCGAAACTTTAGGGATATAACGTCACGTGTACACTTCACGTATTCACGAGTAGGTACATACTACATATATATATATATATATTATAGGCACGTCTCTCTCGGTTCGTACGTCCTTTAAAATATTTAGCAGTCGAAAAGGGAAAGGTTCTTTTTGACCGAAAAAGAACAGTGGTCTCGAAAAGGGAAAGGTTAATTCGGGCTCTTAAGAGGGTCCCGCGTTCCGCCTAATTCCAGCAGGTACATTTGCATATCGTTAAAAAGTGCAAATATTCTTATTTGCTTTCAAAGATATTTAATTTAACGTTCCAAATGCATTGCCCGCGAATAAAGAGTTCAAAACTGTATTGAGTTTTACTCGCTCGCCTTTAAATAAACTATACAATGTATAGTATTATACATTACAATTGGTTTTCAATATTATTTCATTGAACTCTATTGTTACTTTAAGATATTTTACTCTATCCATAACGTTTAACTAGGGTTTTCTTTTTTTATTATTCAATTGTATTCGCAATGTCTGCGCGTATTCAAACGGTTCTCGTCGGCAGAGAGATTACTATAATGTATATTATACTAATGAAAGTGAACGACGGCGGCGGATCTCTTTTTGAATACAAATAATATCATATTGTGTGGTTTTTGCGCAAAAAAATAATAATTTCATCTATCGATTGTATTTCGAATAATAATCTATTCGGCAAATAACGAGCCGTTATGTAGGTCTTTCGATTGGTCGGACGATTACAAAAAAAAAATAATAATAATAATAATAAAAGGATTCTACTCATAAATTGTTTACACAAGTGATTGACAAGTGATTGTTCCGATTTATTTGGAGTAAATTATTTTTAAAGTCAACACTGTTTGAGATAATAATAGTCGTTTTGTGTTTTTTTCTATATAATATAAAAGCCGGCGGTGAAATTCTCAACGTCGTCGTCGTCGCCGTGACGTTTCTCACAAATGACAGTCGAAATGCGATGTTTTTTTTTTTTTTTTGTTTTGTTTTCCTTTCGACGGCGGCGGTTATTTGTTCGCCGATAAAACACATTTGTCTAATTGAAATAATAATCTCCGTAATGGATATGCATACATCGTGTTCGTGCCCGTAGTGAGTGCGGCGCGGGACGGAGCTGACAAATGTGCTAGTCGTCATTAGACGCAGCAAAGCTAAAAACATGCTCTCTACCACCGTCATGTCATATTTAACGTACCGAAAACGTCTATAAACATTTCTGCCCCTCTCCCGCAGTACGGATTATTATTTTATTTTTGAAATATTATGTAACGGGCACGCGATATGTCGTTGTCGCTCTGTTCGATCTCACGGACATAAACTTTGCGCGTTATTATTAAACGTCATCGTTGTTTGAAATTAAAACATTTTCAATTCGACAAATTCACTCGGAAATCAAAAACGTACTTTGTAGTTTGAAAAAATTATAACTATTGTTCTGTACAAACAGAAAAAAAAAAAAAAATAGAAAAAACTCACAACCGCGATGATTCAACGATTCCTAATCGCTCTATCGAATCGTAACGAATGTACACGAGATTATACAGCAAGTGTATAATATATTTGAAATTAAAAATAATATAAATTAATCTCGAGGCCGTATAATACGCGCGCGCAGTTAGTGTAAAATATTTAAAAGACGAAATTTAAAAAAAAAAACAAAATGAATAATAACCATACACAATTCGTATAAAACGTGCGTGGGAAATCGTCGAAAAGTACACGACGAAAGATTCAAACTTTTCACGAGCTATAAAACATGAAAAATGCCTCACAAAATTATCGTTCTAGTTGATATCGCGATTTTTTATGCGACAGAAAATTTGCGGTTAGAAATGTTTGACACGTCGTCGATTTTTAATAATTTATTATAAACGTATTGACTTTATTGAAATATTATTGTTTGCCATTTCAGTTACTGTAATATTATGTCTTAGACATCATAGGTTCTGGGCAATGGACCCCTTTGAAGTATGAAATATAATCACGGACCCCCTCCTCCTCTAAATTAAAAAAATAAATATGATTTTTATTTACAATTATTTGATAATAGACTATTATAATATTATTATGAATTAATTTCAAATTGATTTTTGGATTATTTAAAAAAAAATTCACAGCCACCCTGTGGACCCCCGGAGTAACAATCTACGGACCCCCCAGGGGCCCGCGGGCCCCCGGTTAAGAACCTATGGATTGAAGGAACCTCTCGATCGTCGAGTGCCGTTATTAGGGTGTGCGATCGTCGTGGTGTATATACACTAATTATTATCACGTTGTTTGTAACCGATCGAGATAATAATTAACGTGTGACGTGTGTACGACGACGGCACTGATATTACATGTAAATTATACGCAAATGCCGACGTATATATGTGTACGTGTCATTTAATATAATATACAATGTTCGCACGCGCAGCGAGCGAGCGCATTGCGAGCGTGTCTGATACGCGTATAATTATGCTGTTTGACTTCCTACCGAGCGGTTATAGGCGTTATTATCGAGTATTATATGTTATATAATGCGTAGGTCTCCCTCTCCCTCTCTCTCTCTCCCCGAGGGTGTTTGTCGGTTTAATGAGCGTTCGTCACCTCTAACCGAACGCGCGCTGTTAATTTGTTACCGCGTCGTCGTGTATAGGGAAATTTTCAAACCGTTTCTCGATCCGAATTTATACGACGCGGCGCGACGGTGGTGGCGACCCGCAAACGCGAAGCAACGACAATTTTATTTAGTCGCGCGTCTGAACGATAAAAAAAATATTATCAGAACCTATTTTAGCGAAAATATAGTACGTTTTCAATACGATTTACGTCCATCGAAGGCACAAAGGTTTTACTCGCGCGGCGAAAAATGTATCAAAATAAATGACGATTCTCGAATGTCTGGGGCGATTCGTGCTTATAAAAATAACGTTTTCTATTACCAATCATTACGTCGTGTAACGGTGAAACGTATCGCGTGATCGCGGCATATTGAATTTGAATTTTATACGATCGTCCTTACTACGGGTATTTAAACGTCAAAGGATTGTCTGTTGGTCCTGTACGCGAGAACCAGGGCCGATCGATACGGGTTCCCGTACTGCCGTTTGCAGGGCCGTTCCCGGGCTGCGTGATCGATCTTTATCGTTAATTTCTCGATTTACGTTGAACGACGTGCGCCGAGAAAACTTTACGCTGTAGAAACTGACCGCGTCCGACGAGGTGTGTCCGTGTTTCCAAGTACGCACAGACAAAACTTTCGATATCGGCGGAGTATTCACGTACAATATTGCACCAAAAACCATTACGCAGTGTTTATATAAAGTATAGTTACGGCGTGTCGTGCATATTATAGTCGTGTGACATAATTGGTTTTTCGAAAACGACAGCGAAAAAGCTATGGTCGCGATTTCAGAACGTTCGGATATTCCCTGGGGCCGACGCGCGACGGCGCGGCGGCGTTTGGATCTTATACTGCGCGCCGGAGTTTCAATTGTCACTTTAAAACGGCGGCCGTTCTCTAATCGTTTTATACTTTCCGAAAATTGTAGTGACGTAGATGGCCGAAAACAAGATACGTTTAAATGTGCAACGCAGCGTGCATTTTGGCGAGAGAAAAAAGAAGACGTCCGGACAACGATTTAACGAGAAGCAATCGAGGAGAATTGAAAATCTCAAAGCCTAAAACAGTTAGTCGCGGTACACGTCATCTATACCGCAGTCATAAACGGTACTGTGCTCAAATTCTAACTTAAACGTTTATTATAATAAGAGTAAAATTGAGAACATTGTTTATAATTTCATAGATCTTACAGAACACACTTAAGGAATCACTGCTAAAGGTTATTGACGCCGTTCCGAAGTACAAATGAAATTATCCTAGACGATTGGCGAGCATTAATTACATTAAAAATCGTTTTAATTATTTTTTTAATTCGGGGAGAAGGACGATTTTCAAATGGCGATCGCTCCGATACGAGTAGTCGTCGTCGTGTCCAATAAATAGTGGCGAATCGTTCGCCGTGCAGCGATTTTTCCCGAAAACGACAGACAGATGTGTGCGACTACGCAAACGAGCATTCCGAAGCCATTTAAAAATCGTTCCGTCGGATTAGGTTAGGTCAGGTCGAGATCAGGCGAGGAACATTTGTAGGGAAGTATCGAAACCGAAGTAGACTGAATCCTGCAGCAGATGTTTGCCAAACGCAGTTCGGGTAGCGCGTGTAAACATAATATTATGTATTTCAGAGTACAGTCTCGGCTGCGCGATTTGCCGTTCGACGTAAATAATATGAATTCAATAGACGTGAAATCATATTTTTAATTTGCCGCGAGGAAAATTCCGTTTCGGTAAGAGTAAAGTTTATTTTCACCTCGTACCGTAAAATAATTATAATCCTGTGGTTTTATGGCGCGTCCAAACTTACTACGGCGTCCTGTGTAGGCAAACGTAGTGTATAACCGTGTTGGGCGACTATACGTCATATTGTAGTTTTTTACGTTTCGACGAACGAATTTCACATTATTTCGTCGATGTATTATTATTTTCAATCGTATATTATCCATTGTATAAGTACTATTACGCGTGAATAGTCATTCGCGGCCTGACGACATATTTGACATTTCTACGGCACTTTTGATGTAGATTTCCCACTTTGAAAAGTTAATAGAGTGATAAAAAAAAAAAAAAACCAATGCGTTTCGCGTCGCTCAAAACTTAAAAATCATTTTTCGAATTTAAATGCTAAAGGATTTCGAAAAATCGACTTTTATATTTGATTTTATTGTTTCGTTATTTATAAAAATTCTATCCGTACGCGGTAACACGAATGCGTTGTTCAATTAAAAGGTTAACAAAATGAAGATTGACAATCACGTCTAAATATTATATTATGATAAAGTTGATAGGTACGAATTTTCATCGACTTTATTATCATTTCCGATGACGATTTACGTAAAACAAACGAAACATATTAAAAAGTAAAATAGGCGACTAAGTGTACAGTGTTCCTGAAAAACGAGACGCTTCGAAAATTGTAATTAACTTTTAAAATATTTTAACAGAGTATAAAATGTACGATGATAAAATTGGAAAAAAAAAAAACAATTTTCACCAGTCACAATGATTTCTAATTTTCAAAACGTGCTTTGTACGAGTAAGCGCGATGAGTTTGTTCGGCAACGAAGACTAGCGGACGTAGTCGTTATGAAGATCTAAGAGTCACGCGGAACGGGTGGATTAAGGGCGGAGACTTTATATGCTCGCCCGTCAACTTTTCGTCGTTCATTATATACATGCATTAATAACAATAATAGTAATAATAATAACAATAATAAATATATATGCATCATAATATACCGGGTGGCTAACAAGGCTCGTCGTCGTCTTTGTTTCCACCAATGGCTTTTTTCTCTAGTTTTTTTTTTTTCAAATCCGATTTTCAATCATTGTATTTCATATAATAAAAAGAGCGATAACGAATGTTTGCTTACCGACACCGCGAGTGATGAATCATAACAATTAACCTAACCTAACCTAATGTATTACGCGGAAATAATTCATAATATTATAATAGCTTGAAAGTCGTGTTTATTAATCGAATTTAAGATTAAAATCGTTAAAATAAAACAAGTAATACGCGTAACGAAAAGTTATAAAATAAGTAGAATAAATATTAGAACTGATATTATTAGTTATATACTGATAATATTAAAAGTCTGGGACTTTATATCGTTATATTATTCGTTTTTGAAATATTTTACTGAAAATTGTATTCAAAACGAACGGGGTAAAAAGTTTCGCCTTCGAGAAATCATAATTATTTCACAAACGATCGAAAGAATATTTTCGAATGTCCATAGACTAGTTACTAGAGACCGTGGAGGATGGGGGTGGGGAAGGAGCCGCCGGGTCACTCGAGGCCTCCTCCTAGGCCCTGCCACGTGCGGTCGAGCGGTAAAAACGCGACGTGATGGTCTCGAATCGCGAGACATCCTGTATTGTATACAATCGGAGCGCTTATGCGCACTGCGGGGAAACGGCTGCGACTCGTCGAGACGGGCGAGAAAAGACGTCGTCGAGCGGGTACAAAGACGGGCGTTTATGCGATAATAATAATAATAATAATATATTATGTATACACACGGTGCAACTATGACGATGAGGGACGGCGGCCGAGAGCAGCCGCTGCGGGGGGGGGCACTGCGAGGGTGTATCGCGTGGTGTATGTATATTTATACGATATCGCGGCGCGAGCGGAGAAAACAACACATCAAGAACACGCGAAACGGCGCGCACGGCCGTATGCATGATACATACGTACATATATACAGCTAGGTAACGCGGACGCCTCGCTAATTCGGACCAATTAATTAATCCTTTCTAGCTCACGCGCACGTATATAATAATAATGCGCGCTCGTGTATAGTATAATATACTACTATAGTGTATTGTCGTCGACCGCCTCTCGCGGTGTGCGAAGTGAATTCTATACCTCGGAGAGAGAGAGAGACGTGTTCTCCGCAACATGTGTGTGTGTGATAGAACTAGTGTGTGGACCTAAACGTGAGCGTGTGTGTGTGTGCTCGACGAAGGAACGCGAGGAGAGGTTCGAGAAGAACGATAATTAATCACGAGCCTGCGGCGAATAATCTCTGATGACGCGGCGGCGGCGGCGGGCGACACTCGTCGCAGTTTTCCACGCGGAAGTAACGGGTTAAAACGGTCGTAAAGTTTTCGAGAATAATAACAACAACAATACGCTTCCGCCGTCGTCACACCTACGTATATTATGCGTATATATCGATTAGCGCGTAAAAATATACGTATTTAATGCGTTTGCGAGCGCACTCGGCGAATCGACTGCGAGAGAAGAAAAAACCGCGACAGCGCGAGATTGAGAATTTTTTTTCGGGCTGGGAGCCGTGTCAAACATATAATAATATGAAGGCCCGCAATATTGCTGATTATAATATTATAATCAGAGCATGGCCGAAGCAAGCGGGTGAGATAAATAAACCGTTCGGTATGAAAACTACTAAATCTGAACAACTCGGAGAAAAATTGAAATTATTTATTTGAAACCAGTTTTTAAAACGGTACGTCTTGTAGTTTATAAAAAAACTTTTATAACACTGTAATTTTTTTTCGGTTCATAATAATAATATTTCAACACTTTCAACAGGACGAGGATTCGGTGTGGTTGGCGAGATTGACCACTCTAAGTTTATAACACCGTGTCCACATGGACCAAAGTCGTCGAGAAAATCGATAAACGCTCGGACGGTAATTTATGTTTCGCCGCAATAGTATTTGAATCGTTTGTAAATGACTAAAAACACATTATTTATTTTACGATTATGTTCGATCTTATTATAACACGTCATAAGTTATAATACTAACTCTGACTTTTAAAATATTTTATTGTTTCAGGGTTTATTCTATTGCCGTTTTGAATAATTGGGTTTGAAAAGAACTCGAGATTCCAATTCGCCGGCCACTGCAGCCGCGTAGGTGTTGTGTGTTGGGAAAAAGCCGTAACGTTTTGTCTGAGTAAATATTTTTGCCCGATTATGGGCACTACGCTTGTTCACGGCGACGCCGCGCCGCCGGCGGAATAGTCGCGCCGTGTTTCCGTCTATTGTCGCCGCGCGCGGACTTTATTAGCGCCGAACGATCTCGAAAACAACTAGATTCAGTAAACGTTCTGTAAATTGAAATAATTTCCTATTCGTCACGCCAAACACGCATTTAAGTACGTATTTATTATACGCATTTCAGCGAGTTTCGGCCATCTCTGAAACGCTCTTATTGAACGTGAACATTATATATTATTATATTATACACACGAACCCTGGATGTGTAACTCAAACATTTTGTTCGGATAGTCTGGGGGCAATGTCGTACCCAGATTTGTACAAGACTCAGAACCACAAGTTTAGTCTAACTCGCCGATCTGTTGGTAGTATCAACCGTCCGTGTCTATGCGTGGTAATAACAAAGTATTATTAAATATTATATTATAAAATCGTTTATCAAAACTATTTAATATATAAAATACTAGCTGAATAACCCGGCTTCGCCCGTGTGCAGTATAACTTTTTATTTTATCAGTTTTTTTAATTTTTACCCCTTTGACCCCTTTTAACCCCCTTAGGGGTCGAATTTTGAAAATCGGGCGTCGTGACGACACTCAGAAAGGTATTTGGAACAACTCTCTGAAAAAAAATTGGAAAAAAGTTATATAGCGTATATTCAGTCGTTTTTATCGTGGCATTTTTTACACCAAAATCCGTATAATTGAAATTGAATAAAAAACAAACTCATTTAATCTCAAACTAATCAATAGAAAATGTCATAGACGCACGTGCCACGGAAACAAATAATAAAACATAACCACATAGAGTTTATACACGTATCTCCATGGCAAAACAATAACAATGTGTGATTAATATTTTGCACTTAAGAGGCCATAACGCCGGAACCACTTATCGCACAGCGTACAAACTTCACAGAAACCATCTACATATCAATCCTAATATGCCCTGAAA
Organism: Drepanosiphum platanoidis; assembly: GCA_948098885.1. Classification (NCBI taxonomy): domain Eukaryota; kingdom Metazoa; phylum Arthropoda; class Insecta; order Hemiptera; family Aphididae; genus Drepanosiphum; species Drepanosiphum platanoidis. The sequence continues at coordinate 4,131,871 of OX402531.1, forward strand.
TTTTTATCGAAATCGGTTCGGTGGATCTTGAGCTATAAAATTTATTCAAATGTACATCGATTTTTATATATATAGATAGATAATATACCTAATAAAAATCAAAATAAATACGACGTCTTGTCTGGAGTGTTATAATAATTAAGAGTGCTCGAAAATTGACGAATAAAATTCATCATCAGGTGTGCAGATATTATGTTAAACATTTACTTTGTTATTATTCTACGAGTAGAATATTTAGTTGGTTTGTGTTATAATTCCATTATATTTATTTTCATTTATTTTGTTTTATATTTTTTACCATCTATTCGAACAGACGCGCGTTTGAAAAACCAACACGAAACACAATAATATTATTAGTACGAGTAATTCCCAAACCCAGTGACCCGTCTGAATTTTCGAAGTATGTTCTGTAAGTATTCTTCTTAGTTCATCAGTAGCCGACATTTTTTTATTACCTTTTCGACATTTTTTTATTTTTTTTTTATAAATTCCATTATAAAGTGTGAATTGGAATTCAGCGTTTTTTTTAAAAAAAAAAAAAAAAAAACCAAACGAAATGAATCCGGTTGTTATCGCGTCACACCGTCTACTACCCGACGAGACAATGGGTCCCAGGGATAGTGTCCAAAGCGCAAACTTACAAACAAACAAAAGAAACTTGTTATTGTCACAGCGCCCACTATAGGTACTCGGCAATACAACGGCAGGACCCGGAAATAGAGATAATGATGTTTGATCAGTGTTTATCGTTTCAGTCTCGTTCGGACCGTTGTCGGACGTGCCTTCGTCCAAAATATTTTGTTGATTTATCGTCCGAAGTTTTTTTTTTCCAAGCCGAACACCAACTAGTTTCTTTGGTTTCGCACACGAGTGCGCGACCTAAACGCTCGATTTATAAAAAAAAAACTTAAAACAATTAAAACGATAATATTTGAAAAATTTAAAAAAAAAAAAAAACAGATATAAAGTGTTTTTATACCATTTCTTTTCCCACGTAATTCGTGTCACTGTATATTTTAAGCACGTACTCTTGTCGCAAACAATTTTTACAGATAACATACGTTATGAAAATTAAAAAAAAATGAAATACAGGCGGGTACAGTTCGGGACGTTCAGCGGTAATAACTAAAAAACGTTCAATTGCATACTCCACGCACTGCATCTATTTTCACGAGAATATTATTCATTCATAATACTTTGATAATATTAATTTTGAAAATGTCGAGTACGCTATAAATTTTGAAAATTACTTTAATCGACGCGAGTGATTTTTCTTCTTTTTTCCAACCAAAATTCTAAAATCGGCCAGCTCGGAGCTCGCGTACTTGGGGGGGGGGGGGGGGAGATAAACACCCGAAATGACGCCGCCGGTTAAACGTCTAAATTAAATCGTCACTATGAATCCAGTCGCGACGGACGCCGGTTGTATTGTTACAAACGCCGCCGTTTCGACGTCGGCAATCCAACGACAGAAACGAATTTACCTCTCGAAACAGGTAAACCTATTACCGACTACTATTTCGTCGTTTTATCATGTTAAAATCGCGCAATATTGTTTCATCTGTAATTCTCTCTGGAAACGGCGGAAACAGATTACAATTCGCAACGAAAATAATATATTGTTTTTAAACCTCGTTATTTTACGTCTTGTAATTTTTACTAAAACATGTCGTTTCTCTCGAAAAATACTACATCTAATATCGCCATTGGATAGAATATAATAACATAATATTATTATTGTTATATTTTTCGAATCGTATTGTTTTTGTTAAATTTAATCATGTCGCGAAACAAAAATTACAATAGTTTAACTTAAAATACATTACAGTTTTATTACATTTCAAAGGAATGGATAAATAAATAATACTCCGACGCGGTTAAATTGCGAATAAAACGATAGTTTTATTTTAAAAATTACAAATTAATTAACGTGATATTATACGCATTGTGTACACGATTTGTTTTATTATTTCATCACTCGAGTCATAACTACGACGTCTATCCGTCGATTGAAATCGAATTTAAACGTTTCAAAACAATGTTTTCATTCGTCTCATATTTTAAGATAAAAAAAAATCAAAATCGTACCGCAAATCAAACTTGTATATTACTTTTTCTCGTCGCCGAATATTATTCGGCTTACGACGGAACACGTCGTTTTTTTGTTGGCTGCCATTCGTTTTATTAATAGCGTATAATCGCGGCGGCGCGGCGATGTAAATTTATGACGTTTGCGCGCGCGTGTTCGAGAACATTTTTGTGTTTGGAACAGATCGTACGACACGCGTCGTCGTACGCGGGCGGCACTGATGGTAAGAACGAAAGAGAATAGATTATCGTTTAGCGATCGAATAAACTATATTGCGTTTGTGTTAAAAACTTTAAACATTCAAGCCCGTAAAATCTGCACGTATATTTCATCCGATTATCGCCGTGCGTTTTGCTCAATGTACCGTGACGAACGATTTTCGTGAATTTAACACCGAATTTCACTACGCTCTTTACAAACATAAAAACAGTCGTTTACGCTCTTTTATTACTTTTACACGTACATTAAATTATACGAATAAGTAATAATACTAATTACGCGATTCATTAAAACGCACGCGCCGATCGTCGAAATCGTCAATAAAGAGATAATAATATGATGTGAAAATGTTTCTAAATCATATATAGTTTTTATACAGTTTACAACAGGGGTGGCGAACCTTTTTTGGGTCAAGTGTCAAAATTTAAAATCAAGTTTTTTTAAAAAAGGTCGTGTGCCAAAAAAATTTAAAAAAATGAATTTTACTCGGCAAGATGAAAATAAAAAGCATGCAATAATTAGACACATTTTATTAGGTACACATTTATTTGTAAACTTTTATTTCATTTATTAATGTGATTTCTGTTGTTGTTTTTTAGAAGATAACATATTTTTAATATCTGGAGTATAGTTGGTAGTTTTATATCATTACAAACTTATAAATTTGATTCTTAAAATTTCTCATACTAAAGTTTTAAAATATAATATTTTATTAAGTTTCAAAATTTGGCGTGCCACTGAAATTCGGTCAACGTGCCACTTCTGGCACGAGTGCCATAGGTTCGCCACCCCTGGTTTACAATATCGTACGAATAACAGATAACAATTTTCATTGTCATTCGGTAATCGTTTTGAATTTCTAATTACTCAAGCCCCACGTCATCGCGAGCCAGTAAAACTTTAAACGGTGGTCCGGATCGGGCTCGACCGGCGCTTCAGATAAAGTCAAATCCAATCGGAGACGGCGAGGTCCGCTGTGGCGGAAATGGACGACAGAGTGGGAATTTTCGCCGTAGACGGAAAGTTTTTTTCGAAACAATATCGTGTCCGATATGTATTTGCGCACAAGAGCTCGTGGAATTTCCGACGTCCCACGCGATAATTGATTTAAGAGAAATATTTGCGGACAGAAGTTCACGCACGTCACTATAGGCGTGTAAAACGATTAGGTTCGTATAACGTCCGGACCGAAACGGAAAATAACGAAAAGAAAAAGGAAGATACCGTAAACGACGTTAAATAATAAACACTAGACGATAATACGTAGTTTAATAATGCATTTATGAAGATTTTCCGGCACGCGCTCGTCGTCTCCAAATCGAATTGAATTCGTACACTTTTCCCACACCTACAGCGCGCTGCTTTTATGTTTCTTTTCGCGGACGATTGGATTCGAACGAGGAGCGGTTACAAAATGTACGTTTTAAGACCTCGACATCGACAAGACCGAAAACACAACGGCCGAATCGAAATTCGAATCGTCGCGGTTGTTATTCGTTATTATTGATCGCGACGACGACGTCGGGAATTCAAACTAAAAACCGTAGCCGACTTGCAATAAACGTATATCATAACGGTACTCGTGATTTACCATAAAAATCACGTTTTGTTCGCAGTGAAAAATATATTATGGAGCCGTTGTTTTTTATTTATTATTCGCGTGGACGGAGAAGCGACGTGGTAAATATACAATATAGTTTATCGTAACGATTGACATGGAAAAACAATTCTTTTCTCAACTCCAAAACCACCAATAGACCATATCGATAAACTATAATATAATCGGTTGATCGGCATCGAAGAAAGACGAAAAGTCAGATTTAAAACGCGCTTGGTCGTAGCGCACAAATGATATTAACGACGATTTTACGATGCCGTTTGATTAGGCGCGACTCAAAAACCGACATCGCGTCAAAAGCCCCCCCGGACAGCCCGGTTTATCGGGTTTTTTTCTTTTTTAAAAATAACCAATCGCGCGACTTTTGTTTTATTCGTTTGTTTTGCGCCGGTTCTCGATATCGGCGATGACGGGTCCGCACACGTTTTATTCAAAACTTTTAACCCGCGGATATCGGGACACACAGAGAGAGAGAGAATAGTTTTCAAATCAGCTCGAACAATAATGTATAATATATACCGTTCCGCAGCAAACCCCGAGCCGTTTTAATTTATTCTCGTTCCGTCCCACGGTTTGTTTCGAGTTTCTTTCGTTTGACTGACGTCGATCTATTATTCTCCCCGTCGTCGTCGGCCACCGCCGTAAACGCGTTTCGTCGCGTTTTTTTTTTCAAAACGATATTTTCCCCGGTCACCGTGTCGACATATTATATTATGTATTTCGACATTTTTCTTTCATTTAATCGCGTTCTTACCGCGACGACGACGTATACGAGTTTTTACAACCGTCGTCGAGTCGAAATTATTTACGCGTTATGTTATATACTCGTCCATACGCGTATACTACTTACTTATTTATATACGTTTCTCTAATGGACTTGCGATTCCGAAACGGCCCTATTTACAATCCACAATGATACGGCTTTTAAGGATGCCGAACATTTATTCACCATTATCTCGATGATTAATACTCGCGGGTGCTTCGGCTCCTTTATACTACATTGGTATAGGGTTATAACGTACGGTTCGTAGAAACTGACGGACAAAATAATTGCTTTTTTGGAGATCCAGGACTGTTCGCTGTCTAGGTACCTAAATAACCAATTGCACGATCGATATCAGTCAATAGTTGTACGCGACCGTCTATATTTCACGTGCAGGTATACTCATACACGTACTATACTTTTTTTACACAACAGTTGCCAAACCGAGCTCGGCGAACCGCAGGACTCCCGGAGTAGGTTCGTCGCGTCATCATCGCTTTCAATTAGTTCAATATTTCGAGCTTCTCGGGACGCCGCGGAATCCGCGCAGTATCGGTATCGGGACATCGAAGACAAAAACCGTCGACAAGCTCGTGCAGGACACATGTAATAAGTTATTAGTTATTAGTAATAACCAACGTCATCGTTAAATCTAAGTGTAAGAAATATTTTACCACGGTCTATAATGATAAATTTAATGATTATAATTAGAAATATATTATTTTTTTCAGTAATTACGGGGATTTCAAACGCGAAACTTTCCGTCTTTAAGTATGAGTTTTCAGAATGAAACGTTTTATCGAATCGTCAATAGTAGTATCACACACTAGGTAATATAATTGCACTGCTATCGTTATGTGAAGCAATCATTTTTTTTTTTCCAGAACTAAACGAATGTTTGTTTTGTCGCGAGCTTATCGTACACTGCTGGTCGGTTTATATGTGGTCGTTTATATTCAACCCGTGTACGTGTATTATACGGTGTGCGAAACACGACATAAAGTTTTAGAGATGAAAACGATACATTTTTTTTAAATTTCGAATTTACCGTATTGCGATGTCGTTGAATATTTAATTACGCGTTATCGTTTTAATTCACATTGCATAATGACGTCGACCGAATAAGTAAACATGACGTCATTGTTCGCAGCGCGGTCAATTGGAGACTTTTTTCCGCCATTTCGATGCTTTCGGGCCAACGTGGCAATAATTTCTCCCCGTAGGCATCGCATATTTTCAAACGGACTTTTCTCCATTTAAAGTTCAATCTCACACGCGTTTTGTTTCGGAGTAAAATAATACGGTCCTTCGGCTGACTACGGTTTGGTGCCGAGTAGTGGACATTCACTGTTGTTTTAATACCGAGTCAAATGTTATGATATAAATGTCACAAACGCGATAATTAACACACGTAATTTAGTAGTCGAGAATAATTATTATTATCGTACAGATCGACTTGCGAAATCTATATTTCATCGGTTTTTACTAGAAAGATAATCCACATTGTATGCGTTTAAATCTATTTTCACCTGCATCTAATTATTTCGAGATTCTAAAAGTTCAAAAGAATAAACGAGTCTAAAAGAAACGAATAAAACACGATCCCGTGTATTATTTAAGTCGTTGCCAATACGTCATTCGTTTTTTTTATTACTTAATCATTATATTTAAGTAATTTCGTTTACGTATCTCGACTCGCGGAAATGTATCACGATCCCTCAGCGGCGTGCTATAACACCTTTGTCCTCACGTTTTTGATTCGATCTTTAAATATATATTATATTTATACGTATGTCTTGGCGGCGAAACACGTGGCGAATCGGGTGTTTTGAAAATCGATTTACTTACCTCGAATTCGCAAATGCGTACTCGCCGAGCGTCCGAATCGCGCGTCATATAAAATCCCCCGAACTAGTGATTTCTACCGAAGGACGGACGATGTCGCCTAGACATCGCTAATTGTTCACACAGTGGAGTCGTATTGCAGAAAAACGGTGTATAGCACGCTGTGTTGTGCCATGACTAAACGGATAAACAACACTCGGACGTTATCGAACGATCGCATTTCCGATTTAAAATATATTTTAATTATTTCAGTCGACACGGTACGCGCGCTCAATAAACGGTAAAGTTTTCGTCGAACAATGGTCACGAGATGAGTATTGATTTTATGCAAATGTTCGGCGCGGTAGTTAAGAGGCGAATTAGAGAACGTCGTGATTCGAGAAAAAGCCAATATATAAAGGTACACACCTACCGGTATAATTCCGGCGGCGGCGGCGGCGCGCGAACCGAGTCAGATTATAAGTTCGGCGACGACGATGGTCTTTCGCGGGACGACGACGCTATCGCGCGGTTTCCGATATTCGAGGGAAAACGCCGGTACTTTTTTCAAAACAATCTGGTCGACAACACTCGACCGCGCCGTTTTGAAACTCTATACTTTTATTGCGTTTCGTCTGGTGTGAACATCGCGCGCAGCAGCAGGTTTTTTTTACTATTTGTGCGTATTATTATAAATAATCAAGCGCGCGCGCGCGCAAGAACCTTTCTCCGTTGGAAAAATAAAAAAACCGCCATCAACATATACTATATAGTAGACACTGTTTATTAGTGCGGCCTTTTAGACGAGACGTATATATTATCTGTTACGTACGTTTCCGCGGTTTGAATCGGAATAACGCCGCAGCACTGTTCTCGTTAATAAATTATCGCTCTTATTGTGCGCGCCCGTCGTTATTATTACGACGCATATTATTTAGTGTGTTATATTATATTATTTTCGTCGACGACGACGACGGCGTTACGAGAGACGTCCAATTAAAACGCTGTAAAATATTACAATGTCAATGGGGTGTTTATAACTTTCGTTTTTATAACGACCGCGCGCCGCGCCGCTCGAAACGCAACGAAATATTATTATGTTATTAAAATAATAAAAACGGTTTATTATAATACGGACACTGTCCGAAAATATTTGACACTCGATTTGAAACGCGGTCACGTGATTGCGTGAGATGTAAATATTATCTATACGTCGACGTTGTAATTTTCTATCCCGTTGATTCGATCGAGAAAAAAAAAACAACGTTTTTCAAATAGTTGGTATAAATAAATCGATGATAATATTATTGTGAATAATAAGTCGTCGCGTACAGGTATACGAGTAATAATATTATATTCGTTGAGAATAAAAATAAATAATTTATCCAATCTTAATGATATTATAATATACTTGTTATTGAAAAGCGTGTTATTATAATATTTTTTCATTCTTTCTATCGTGTTTTGTAATTGATTTTTATAATTAATTTTCGATATTGAAATAAATAATTGTAAAGTTTCAGTAATAGAAAAAAAAAAAAAAAAACACACAAGTACCCGTAACGACGACGTCGAAATAAATTTAAAAATTATCGAATTTAAATGACAATTTTATTTTATTTTTCGCGAAAAACGTATTGATTTTATCATTATTATTATTATTATTATTATTATCAATTATTGTTGGACTATGTTGTAAAAGTCTGGCCGGCGGCGCAAACGAACAGAGACCCGTGCAGGAGAAAGCGGTACACATAAAAATGTTGAATTTATTGGCAACATATATTTCGTGTTGCGCGAATTAATCGAACACACGGAGGGGGAAAAAACATTACAAATTGCTCGTTGTGTGTACGGATAAATAGCTCGGAAACAGAAACAGCCTATTTAAAGAGATAAATGGAATTGTAAACAACTGGCTATTGGATCGTTTAATTGTTCTCAAAATCGATTTACAGCTGTACAAACCACACCCCGGAATGAATTGCCAAAAATTCAATACGACTTTAATTCACCTGTGCGGCGAGCAACTTTCGCCAGTTATTCATTCTCAAAGTTAACGTGCCGTCGTTTGGCCGTTTCCGCGCAATCGTCGTTGTCCAGTCGGTCCGAAATAGAACGACGACGTCTCGTCCGAACAATAATGAGGTGTAAATTTGACGGGAAAAAGACCACTCGTATACAGCTAAAAACAATACTAAAAGCACCCGCCGACGTTGAACGTTTGCCAAGAAGGCCGTGTACGTATTATAATAAACGACACGATATAGTTTGTGTCGCAAATGTATTTGCGTTTAGACGACGACGACGACGTACCACAAATATTGGCAAGACGGATTTGTGCTAATCCCCGACCGCGATTATTATCGTTTCAATGTCGTTTACCGATTAAATCAATCGATATCCAAATTTTCAAGCGCCAGAGTGACGATCCTTATGATGGACAATGATCGTACGCCGAATAATACTTTTCGCACGCGTTAATTCGAAATCGTCGGAAGGAATCTCTCGGGAACAATATGTTTTACGCGCGCGCGTAGAAACGAAAGAAAAGTTTTCATTGTGAAATCTCAATGAACTCGAAAACCGGCGGCGAATTGAAAAAAAGAAAGAAAAAAATAATAAAAACGACAGTTTCCAACCCACTCCTCCTCGTTCCGCGCGGCCATTTCATTTCCTCGGCCGACTGTCACGCGTGCCGTTTGTATAACCCAAAGCCGACACGCGGGGACACCTTCGCGGAGGTGTGTGTGTGTGTGAGTCATTAATTTTGTAAGACCTTTTTTTTTTTCTTTCTTTTTTATTCTCGGCGTACCCTCATATATATTATTATATTCGTCCTGTGCCGACGACGGTATATAAAGACAAAAACCACCGTCGTCGAGTACACACGCGCACAATACGGTCGTATAAGCGACGGCGGCGGCGGCGGGTCCAAATGATATATATCTGAGAAAAAAAAACACACACACCACCCCGCCGACGAAGGTGCAGGACGAAAGGATAGATAGATAGAGAGAGAAAAAAAAAAACGCCGCCGGACAGATAAGAATTATTATCACCGTTCGTTGTGTTCGCGGGGTCGGGCGGGAAGCGCGCGCGCGCGTGTGTGTATTCCGAGCGAGTCTGAGAATTCAAATCCGTTTCGGGCGGGGATCCGTTCCTTTTTTGGGGAGGCACGTTTCTCTCGCCCCCCTCCCCTCCCTTTGTCCTGCCGCCACGGTTCCTCCCGCGGCAGCAGTCAATTACACGGTCCACTTGGCCCCGACACCGGGCCGGCGTCGCCGGACTTCTCTCCTTTTCGTCGTTTTTCAATTATCAAGGCCCCCGGGACAAAATCAATACGACGAAAACGTTGTGTGTACTCGGGCGTGTGTGTGTGTGTGTGTGTGTGTGTGTGCGGCGCGTGTGTGCTTGTGCGGTTGCGGCGAATAGCGTTTGGCGCCGCCGCCGCGCCGCCGGGGGAAAAAATTATTCCGATTCGACCAAGACGTGTGTTTCCCGATGCGAACATGGGCAAAACAAAGCGAAAAACCTCTGAAAAATCATCTATAATAATATACGTTGTTTTTTTTTTTATTTATTATTATAAACGTTGAAAATTATGGGGTTTTCACTTCGGACGAGCCGCCGCGCCGCCGGGAAAAACGAAAAAGAAAAAAAAAGAGGGCGGAAAAGTTTCCTCTAAACACCGTCGTCGTCGTCGTCGTTCAGTCGCGGGCCGGGTGCACTTTTGATTTGATTTTATTGCCACGATACGTCCGTCCGCGCGAAACTTCGCTCGCGATTTAAATATTGTTTTGGCCGCACCAGGTTTTCTCTTCGTCTTTCGTTTTTTTTACTCTTCAATAATTTGCGCGAATCGTAATATAAAAATCGAAAATATTTAAATACATAAATATAATATACGAGTAGAACCGACGACGACGGCCGGGGGGGGGGGGGGGGGGAGAGAGAGAGAGAGAGAAGTTTCGAAATCAAACGATGGAAAAATAAACGATTTTTCTTTGAGCCGTAAGAAATGAGAACGACCGAGATGATATTTTATAACGAATATATAAACAAACACTAACCAGGTATGTTATATCTATACAGCATCGAATTTTATATAGTTTTATTGACTTTTGATGTAACGGAATATCATTATAATACGTCTCGCTGTGCTTATTCGGCAAATAAAATATAAACCTCCAAAATGTACCTACTGCAATATTATTGGTTTGGTTATAAAACAACTCGTCCCGATGGCTTTTGTAAAAAATATAAGCGGACACGGAGTATATATTATTATTATTATTATTATTATTAATGTGTATAACGTTATATTTGTCGTAATTTTTCTTCGTTTCTCATCGATTCCGAAGAATAGTAAATATTTTTCACATTGATTGATCTTTTATTTAAGTAAGTTTCAGTATAACATTCATTTTTTTTTTTTTTTCTGATGAATAGTCTCGTTTTATGTTCGTCTGAAAAGAATATTTGAATTTAAATATTTTTAATAAAAATAGGTTTAAATAAAAATACATATACATAATAATATAACCCTTTGTGTACGATTTATGTACATGGTGAGCGTATTCAATTTCGAACGAATCAATCGTGTTAGTAACTGTTGTATTATAAATAATAAAAAACCTGAAAAAGAATCATTTCGTCCGTCTTCTCGAAAAAAAAAAAAAACCTGTTCCAAAAACGCGCTGCGCTTACAACGTTTACCAAACTGATCTTTTTCTCCCGTTTTCCTATACTTCTCTATTTTCTTCTTATTTTTTTTTTTTTTTTTACCTTTAGATCGATTTTAACGCGACATTTGATTCTTCCGAAGCCACTAGAATAATTTCTCGCAAAAATTATACCTCTTAAGCGCATCGAAATATTCATATCGCGTACAGAGGGTAGGTTTTGGGAATTATGATATTTTACGTAGTTTATACGAATCGATATTCAATACTAACGCGTTTTTATATTTCCTTTCAGAGACTCGAATAACTGTTCAAATTCGATTTGAAATTTACCATACACACTGCGCACATGCGTCATAGAAGAGCCTTTTGTACTTTTCAAACTTCATTTTTCAGAGAAAGGTATTTATTAGTTGTAGTAAACACCGATAATATACGTACATTTATAAATGTGTTTTTTCAATATATTGTTTTAAATGTTACCGTTACATCCGAATTATCGCACTGAAAAAAAAAAAAAAAAACGATACCGAACACGGTTACTTGTTTACTCGGAAACGGTAAATATTTCGTCCGAAACGGACGTACTTTCATTTCATTATCGGTTTGTTTATTTTTCCGTTTTTTTTTTTTTCGTTGCCCTTTTCAGACTTCATCGTTCGAGATAAGTTCACTGATGATAAGACTGCGCATGGACGATTCGGATCGCGGTTATTACTCTCGGAGAAGTGTTTCTGGAAAATAAAACACACATAATAAGCAAAGACGTAAAAGAAATTAAAAGAAATAAAAAAACAATCCGACGGCGCTCGTTTCTCTACGCCGCGCCGCCGCCGCTCTGCGCAGAATCTTAAATCCGGTAGGTATTATACTAGTACCTAGTAGTAGTTCGGTGTTGATTTATTGTTCACGCGATTTTATTATTTTCGACTTTTATTCACCGACAAACGGGAAACGTATTATTATTTACACATTATTCGAAACGTACGAGTTAAATCGAAAAAGTTTTTTTTAAACAAATACGAAAATGTTTAATCCTCTTTGATTGATTTCCATAGTCGAACAACGTTGACGTCGACGGATCGTGTGAATTATTATTATACGACGCGCGCGCAATAGCTCGTAAATTTTTTTAAGGAATTTCGTTTGAAAACAGACGATTATTATACTCTGCTGGAAATTCTAATAGCGATCGGATTACACAGGACGGGAAAAAAATGTTTACGGAACGGTTTGATTATTATCGCGTAAGCGATTATTTACGATGGACAACGACGAATCCGCGTCCTGTGTTATTTTACCACTTTCCACGCGATTAACTAATCTGCGTATTTTTCTTCGCACTATAATCGTATGCAAATATAATCTCGATAATACGCATTATCCTACTATGCCTAATAACGACGTAATACTTATACTTATTAGGTATAGATTTATTTCCAACGACTATATTATTTCGAACGTCCGAATAAGTATGCTCGATCAATGCGCGCAATGCTGAATTACTCGACAACTTTAATGCTATTACAAAGTTCAGCGAGGCTATTATTAAGAATAGCTTCTTCTTTTTTTTCCCTTTTTTTTTTTTTTAGAGTATCTAAGTTTGGTGGGGCCGTCTTGGATCTAATTTTCCGAGTGGTTTTCGTAAAAGTTTTACTGGCATTTTATTTTCGAAAAAAAATCATCTAAAACCTATTTCTAACTACGTGATAGAAACGCGACGGGCGAACTACACGGATTAAGTTGTTAAAGCGCTCTTAAGGCCATTTGTTTTGATTTGATTCTTGGTGTTAAAAACTTTGTGCGTCTTCGGCGGCGTCCAAATCGCGTCGTGTTATCCACAACTGACTACTTAGTAGTGTTAAAATTAAAATAAAAATTCTCTCGTACTCGCTGTTGGACCCGACCTCGGGTAATTGCTTCACGTGACGACGACGGTATAACGATATTATTACCATTAGAACACCATCGTTCGACCGAGTAAATCTTAAATGTTATTATACTGTATCAACCGTAACATAATAATAGCGAACGACTAAAACAATCGTCAAACGGAAATTATTATTGTACTTACAGTTGTTAATTGCATATACTTAATAAGTCTTATGAATCGTTATAGTATCTATTATAAAGTGTTAAAATAACTTCTTCTTTTTTTTGCGTGTTATTCAACTAAAAGATTTACGTAAATATCAGTAGTCAAACAAACTTTTGTAGTCCTTAACCAAAGTTAAAACAATCAAAAATAATTAAGCGTTGCCCGATAGGCTTTATTTGTTGTTTTTATGACGTATACTCGTATGAATTCTTTATTGGTTCGATTTTTACTGAAACGAGAAGACTACTTATTCGTTCGGCGTGATGATTAGTTATTATTTGTCGTTTACAAAGACACATTTTTCAAGTCGAGCGAGCAGCACTCGGTAAATGCCGGCCAAGGAAATGTAAAAAGGTTTTTTTTTTAGTACTTATCGAGGAAACGGCTAGAAACTAGTGGAACGACAAAAAATAGTCTGAAAATTCAACGGCGGGAGCAGACTCGGAAAACGTATAAAAAACACACCACAGCGTCGCGAGGCTTTCGTAAAACTCACAAGAAGAGAAAAACTCGGACGATTTTACGACCAAGAACCCCGTTGTAAATTATTTTTTAAATTTCTTCTTTTTCGTTTGATTTTTTAAAAACTCGAAACTTAAAACAGGATTATTTGTCTGTAACGTTTTAAATCGCATGGAACAATTTTGGTTTGCAATTCGGTCTTACGAGCGCGTAAAATTGAAATTTTAATTTATAAATATTGCTAATTTATCGTTTTTCACGAGATCGAATTTTGCGATCGTCACATTTTTTCTTTCCAAATCGGTTAAAATATCTACACATTTTAAATGGTTTCATTTAACACACGTTAGTTTTGAAAACGTGAAATCTATACAAAAACAGCACCACACTGTCCTGGCGAGTCTACCTTAACCCGTCATTGCTCGCGTGTGAGAATTTCCCTCACATTGTTTTTAAGTTGGTAACCACTGGCTTGTTTGTTGTTATATTTTTCCCAAATTCATAGTACCTAATGACGAAATATTTAAAAATTGATTTATCATTTGAGGGGTACTTAAACGTTCCGATGAGGAAACCTATTGCATTCTGAAATCAGCTAGTCGTGTTTTGTGAGCGATTTCCTCTACGCGCGAGTAATAGCGTTTGAATTTCGCGTTCATATTTTCGTTTTTACTTGTTGTTATTTTTTATTCAATATTTTACTTTTTTTGCCGTTTATTCTATTTTTCAAAAGTATGAGTGAGGCAATTATTTCGTGGTTAAATAAAGATATAGAATCACTAAATGATTCGTGTAGTGATGATAGTGAAAAATGAAAATGATGACAATACAATAACTGGAGAACGAAATATTGAGGAAATATTGAGTTCATAAAATTACATTTTTCTAATAATTTTTCATATAATTATTTTCATTTTTTTCAATATATTTATAAAAAACATTCAAAATTAGTTTATTTTATGATTTATTAATTATTTGTTCTTAAAATATTACATTTACGATAAAATATACAAGGTGAGCGAATCTCACAATAAAGTATACGTACTTACTTATATACCACTGCCCTCGCATACTAAATCGTTCGTCAAATTTGACGATGTTTTTTTTTCACATCGTTTCGTTTCACAACGCCGCGCCGGTAAAGAATATATGACGTAATAATTGTAAATTATAACGGTTTGTTGATATTGATCCGGTCAAAACGATACAGCCGCGGTTAGGTTACAACACGAATTCCGAAAAGTTTTAATTAAATTACGCGTGTGATGTTGTAGTTTTCATATTTTTGTGACGCCGGCGTAACGGTTCCGTACGACACGGACGTAGGTAAAACCACGCGTAGTGTTTTAATTCAAACAACGTGGCGTGGCGTGCAAAACACTCCGCGGGGACGCGACGCAAACGAGTAGTCGAAATGAACGAAATCGTTTCTTGAGGGGTTTGTCTCTTTTTTTTCCCGGTTCGGAAATTTTTCCATTGTTTCGCTCGTCGGACCGCGTCTTTTCGTGTTTACTCCTCGTCTGAATACAACGCACGAACAACAACGGCGATGAGAAATGCAAACGACGCGTCGCGACGCGGATAAAATGGGGCCGCCAGTGTTAAATCCTTCCCCTCCCGTCCGGAATGTCAAATGAATTGTTTAAATATTAAGTGAATTTTTATCAAACGCTGTATTTGTACACTCTTACAGGTGAAGTTTTACGAACGCGGTAAAAGGCTAAAATCCAGTGAGAGAGTAGCGTCTACGCACGTCGAATGTTTGAGAATTCATTACTGTTGGTAAATGACATTTTATGTAAATAGTGTTGCAACGGACACGAATAGATATTTTGGGAATTTTATATAAAACGGCATTTTTCCTTAGAAAGCGGTGAAAAAAAGAAAGAGAAAAAGATTATTTAAGAGATAATATTGTGTTTGCGATAGTGACGATTTAGTAATTAAAAATATCGATAGAAAAAGATAACCGGTAATAGACGAAGAGAATAGTAACACTTTTTCGTTTTCAGTTCGAATCGTCGTCGTTGGTATGTAAAAAATAAAACCACCTACGTATTCTCCTCGCTCTCCGACGACGGGCGGTACTCTGTAACCATAACGGTTTGTTCGTCTCTGCCGGCGGCGCAGGCATGGCGTATATAAATCACTTCGATATCGCAGCGCATAATATATTATTATAATATTATATAAACACGCGTCGTTCCTTACACGGATTTCGGATTTCGCACGTTTTCAAACTGTCGCGCACTCAAATCTCCGCCGTAACGTCACCGAAACAATAAGCGTCTCCGACACACGCGGATAGAGCATAGTCATCTCGAGATATTATGGGTTTTATTTCTCCCGTGGAAAAGAAAAAGAAAACCATATACGTCTGTCAGCGGGCGTAATAATAATAATATTATGCATAATGGAACGAGTTTGCCGTTTGCACCACAAGAGCACGAGACATTAAGAAACGGCGTGGCGCGCTGAAATATAAAAGAAGAACGGAGGTATACGAAAAGAGGAGAGGGATGGAACGACGCGGCGGCCGATCGTCGATTTTATAAATATGCAATAATTTTTTTCCCAGGGAATAGAAATGTTTTCTGGGGCGGGTGTTTAAGAGTCAATTCATAATAATCACAGGTTAGTTTAAATAAGTTATTTTATTAATTTTAATTCGTATATTATAATATATTGTTATTATGTATAATTTTTATATTGACGGTGAAAATATCATTTTACTGTAGGTACATAGTAATTAATAGAGCTAGGATTTTAATGACCTAAAAAATGCACTAAAAAAAAATGCAAAAATGACCTAAAAACTCTAAAAAATGAACTTAAAAAATGCTTAAAATAAACAAAAATTAGTTCAAATACACAAAATGAACGTAATATTTGTAATATTACGTAAAAATGACCTTAAAAATGCAATAAAATGCATTTAACACAAAAAATGCAAAATAAAAATTACAAAATATTCTACATTGTTATATCACGAAACAAATTTAGTTTTTGGTTAGAATTGTATAGCACTTGAAGAAAAAAAATGCAAAAGTCACCAAAATCCTAGCTCTACTGCTTTTTCCTTCTTTGCACGCGAGACGAAAATCACGGCCGATCGATACTACCGCACTCGAGTCGATTATCGTGTTTTCCCGGCGAGACGGCTAACAACGACGCGCGTCATGTTTCATTAGAATCGTCGACGATATCGCCGAGTCGTGTCGTGCGACGATCGCGATGAAAAATGTACACGGTGGCGCGTAACATTTATAATATTATGTATTTTTTTAGTAAATTCGCGCGCCACCGACAAATGATCGCACGTCGCGTAATGTGTTGCGTAATACGCGCGGCGTCTAAATTATTATTAAAAACATATTTCAGGTCAGCAATGCGAATTTTTTTCTCGTTCGGAGAGAGACACATATCGCGTCCCCGCCAAACCCTAAAACTTATACTCGCCGACATTAATTTTCCAAAACTACTACGCCGGATCGTCCTCCTCGTCGCCGCCGCCGCCGCCGATGTTTCCTTTTCCTCGCCGCCCACGCCCGCCCGCAACTCGGCCACCGAGTGCGGGCGTAAATCATCCCCTCTTGCTCCGCGACACGCGTTTAGCTAATGAGAACTCGCTTCTTTTTTTTTCCCCCTTGAATTTACGACTCTATACGAGTAAAGACGGCTTTCGACGTGTTTATAAATAATAAAGTCGGTCGGTCGGAATTGTCCGCGGTATTCGCGAATATTTCGCATCAGAAACGGAAAACTATACGTTTTTCTAGTAAAAACGCGCGCACCGTCGTCGTCGAGTCGAATCGGAGACGGACGGATCGCCGGGGGCGATTGAAATTATTATTGTTCTCGTGAATTCGAAATCTATGCCGCGTTCGAAAAACGATCCTGACCGTAGCCGTTCTTCTGATTCTGTTTGCTCTATAGATTCTACGAGGATAACCATAATGAAAATAACGTGTAATGAAAAAATCGTTGTTTTTAGTCCGAACAATATTCGAACGTTTATTAAAAATATATTGTAACTTTTCCGCCGTTAAACATTGACACACAAGTCGGACAATCGTATGACGTGAGACCTTGACAAAATTCCAGGACTCGGCGATTGAAAATAAAAACAGTATTTATTTTTTCAAATTGGTACGGTTATAATGTTCAATTCTTCGTATTTTTAACCGACGAATTTCATCGGAATTTTAACTTTCAAACGATTGTGAGGGAAAAATAAATAAATGCGTCATTGAATTTTCAATCATTTTACACAGACTAATGAGGAAAAAATATTGTCAAACTAAAATAATTGATTGAAAATTATTAATTAATTAATTTTTTTTTTTTAATAATCGAACGTTACAAATTTCCATTAGAGTATTTCGAAAATACACTATTTATCGAGTGATAAATGTGACGCGATCTAGATAATATGGATATTTATTATTCCGTTATTTTATCGTATTCAGATTTATTTTGTCGTCAAGTTTGTATACGTCTCTCAGTATATTATTATACATTGGACATTTCTATCGTTGCCGAAATAATCGCTCGAAGTTGTAAAAACGTACAGCGCGACATACGATAACGAGTTGGGCACGTCAAACTGGATCGTTCGGCGGCATCCACCATACGTTATTGAGAACATAATATTATTTTGTTAATTTCTTTTTTTTTCCGCCCCCGAATATACAAATCTAATTAAGACTCTAATCGAAATTTAAAATATTATCAAAACCACTGCGCACAGAAAATATCGTACAAAACAGGCGCGTTATATTATTATGATGGAACACAGAAAATGTCCGATTCGCGTATTGAAGACAACGGGCAACGTCCCAAACAATAACACTGTAATCTGTTTAATAACGAGCACAAAACAACACGCCGTTCGTTGCAAATAATAATAACAATAATAATAATTCATAGTGTACCCCATTGTGTGCGTGTACACTTATCAATGCTCTATAGAACGCGGACGAGAACAGTAGTCGTAGACGTTTAACTCAATTAACGTTGAACGCTGTTTTCACGATCAAATGTTTTATGCTAATATGCCCGAGCGTTTGGAATTTAAATCGATCAATGCGCGTGTTGAGGAGAAGTATATTTTCGCGAGCTTTCGAATTCGTCAACACTTCGTTCTGCTCCGTAATTTCCGTAAATATTTTATTTTGATCGCGACTCGATTGAATAATACTAATAATAACTCGATACAGTTGTATACCTATTCCAATTATGCCGAAATAAAAAAACGACGCCCTTATTGTTTCGAAAGATTTTTGAACGATTGATTCAATGATGGATATCCTATCGATAGAGTCGAAACGTCGGAAAACGTCATACTTACTGCTCTGTATTTCACTGAATTCGTCGTTGGATAACATTATTCTCGTGCAGAGAGATGACCGAGCAATGTTAAACACGGTTGTGAGTACAATAAGTCATCACGGGAAAAAACGTGAAACTGAAAACCACGTGGTTACTCGTATGAAAAATAATTTGTTTTTCGTTTCGGCCAACACGTCGTATAAACCGACCGGCTTCTAAAGCGGCGGCGAGTAAATATTTTATAAATTCGGGTCGGGTTGCCGGTCGACGCATGTCTAATAACGTCCGTCTTTTACGTTTGTTTACCGTTTTTCCGTGCGATTTTCTCAAACGACAGCGGAGAGTTCGGAAACCGATCTGAGATAAAACGTACGTTTGATGATGCCCGGTCTATATGGAAACACCGGTCGGAAAATATCGAGCTGATTCGTCGCTATTTTATCGGGACAAAAGACGGGGAAGAAGAAGAAGAAGAGAAAAAAGAACGCGTAATACCGTCGCAAAACAAACAGTCGACTCGCTGCTCTCGCGGAATATCAAACTATCGAAATCTAGCGGCAACACACTATATACAGCGTCAACCTTTGCGCGAACGTCCAAACAATATTATACACATGCGCGCACGTGTACATATAGGTCGACGTGCAATTCCACACGGACAAGTTGTCGATCAAATAAAGCGCACAGCCGTTTAGTTGAGAAATGTTTAGAAACGTCCAACTCCGAGACAAATGAGCGTTAGGCTCGAGGCACTCAAGACTCGCGCGACGTCGCGGCGTCTTGTCCCGGTATAACTTTTAATGCGAACGTTTCGAGACGGAGCCAGTAATGATATTCTCCCGTCGAAAAGTATAATATCGCCGTCGCCGTGCTCGGAAAAATCGGTGAGAATTTCAAACGTGCGTTTCGCGAGTCATAAACGATCGCGATCGATTCGTCACGTTGTCTTTTGACGGAAAACCTGCCGCGCGATCGCGAACAATGTACCTACCGAGCGTGTTCGGATTAACGCGCGGGTTATAAATAATTCATAATACGTCATATTGTTAACGGTATACGTTAAGTGATTAAAAATTGTACTCGTTACGGTCCACAAAATATACTACGAAACGTCGATAATGATAATCAAAAGTACTCAAAAATACGCACTTGAACGTTTGAAAAAAGGCGTTTGAATATACGAACGGTGCGTAGCGGTTACTTTTCGAAGGCAATTTTCCAATAGCACTATAATTATTATCCGTAATCTCATAGGCTCGAGTTCATTTTGTCCGGCGTGTATACGTACGATATGTCGTGTACGGAACACGTGCAGAGCACACTACGATATGATTAATCGGTATAATTAAAAACGAGGACGCGCTCGCAGGACGCTAGGGCGATGCGGGTAACGTTCGAACGCCGGGAATTCAAAGATTTAAATCGACTCGGAAAAATACAGCCGTAGCAGTAGTGTGTATATCGTCATTTCCTACGTTGTTATACGCATTACGCTTTTTTCAAAGCGTTTGATTTCGAACGATACTTTTGTAAAACATATATTAAAACACTCAAACGGTATATTATTTTAATGAAGTATACTCACCGTCGATAAACACCGATACTGGCATGCAGTGAACGCGTGTATACATCATTCACAATACATTTATAAATATCGTATTCAATTATAACTAGCTGTCCTAGTTGTTTTTCCATATATATTTCTAGTGAATTTTGTAGTTATTCTAAGAGCATGTGAGGATGGTGTCTATAATATAATTAAAAGAGGAACGGAGCGCTGTGGACGATGACGGCCTATAAAAATAATCAAAACGCCAGCCATTCATTTATATAAAATGTATAATCAATTTATCATATTAAATCCAAATTACCACGCACTCAGGGTTGAACTTTGAGAAAAAGTCAATAGATTTTTCATTATTATGAAACAAGTATATATTTTTTAATTGAAAACCTATAAACAATGATAATGATGGTTACTATGGTTACAGAATAGGTATATTTAACATAATATAAAACGTTAAATTTTTAAAAATATTTGTGGTGGTGCTAAAAAATAGTTTATGTCCTATTCTCGGAGCTGTCAAATATATACACGAAAAATTTCATGAAAATCGTTGAAAGCCGTTTCGGAGAGGAGTTCGATAACAAACACTGTGACAGGACAATTTTATATATTATAAGATCAAATCAATGGCGTACATTCGATCTTATTTTTCGGGGATTTAAATATTTAAACGTCACACGTAAGTTTATACGTAGCCGGACGGTTTCGTTATGAATAAAATTAACAATCCTATTCGTACACGTTGTGATTTTCAATACTTATACGATAAGTAGTGTTTATTTCGTTTCGCCCAATATTTATAGTGTTTTCGGTCCTATAGAAGGGAAACCGACCATTTACAACACGATTCGTTTCGAGCAAACCGCCGTCCGTTGAGTCACTCTGTATACACGCTGTCCGCGGCATGTATATAAAATGTTTATATACGTATACGAAACCGTTATGTATAACAAATAACAATATACACGTACATTTTACGCGAAACGGTAAAAGACTCCTCCCGCTCTCTCTGTTTATCCTCTCTCCTTCTCTCCGCTCGCGCGGTGGTTTCGTCGTCGTCGGGTTGACCGCACGGCCGATAGAGCTGTGTGCACGGTTTTTAGCGCGAGCCAATATTCTCGCGTGTAATTTTATACGTATCTATACGCGCACAATGGAAATTCTCTCGTACTCGTCGTTAACCCCGAATCCGGTCGGCGATCGTCGTCCTGCAGCGGTATACCGCGACCGCGGTCGCCGTCGGGTATACTATCATATTAATATATATATATATATACTGTACGCTCGCACTGGCTGTACGCACGTATGAGCAGTAAAATTTGGGAAAACACACGTAAACGCGCGCTCACGGTTTGTGTTCGAGTCGTTACTAGGAGTATGTTACCGCGGGTATTTAGTGGCGGTCGGTGTTGCGGGGCGGAAAGCGCGTAAAAACGTGACGACCGACGAGCAGCAAACTCCCGAAAGGAAAGCCTTTCCCCCCCCCCCCCGTCCCGTCCGCCATTTCCCGCGGAAGGATGTCCGGCGATTTACGCGGCGGCGGCGGCGGCCGCTCGTTTTTCTTCACGACGATATAACTATCTACATTACACCGTAATAACAGCGTGGTAGTTATTATATGAACTGCAGCCGTCTATGTATAATATAATAATAATAATAATAAGTATATACAAACGGAAAAATTAAAATCGTAAAACCGTGGCGGCAGCGCAAACTTTTTCTCCTCTCCACACCGCCCGCCGATAACCAACACCCCTAAAGAAAACTCGAAAAGTCTGCAGGTCGCACGAGTGAGATTGTCAGCGCACGCCTTAGTTTTTCGGCTATACGAACGATTGTAAATAATATACGTCGACGTATAATATTATGGTAAATACGTCACAGACACCGTCCTGACAAATTTTCGTGAACCGGCAAATGATTCAAACTGTTTCGCGGCGACGCCGCGCCGCCGCATACGATATTATGTCGGTCTCGGCGGAACAGACCAATCGTTCGCTTATTTCCTTGTAAGTTCGAGTGTAGAAACCATGTAGGTAACACATGTAGGTCAGCCTTAATATTATCACTCTTCAGCCGATAACAATCATATTATTTTTATACCTATAATATACTCACGCGAGTACGTATTTTTAAAATCTAATTTGGCGTCTCTTCAAAAAAAAACTCGTATTATTATGTGCGCTGTAAACACATTGGCTCGAAATGTAAGAATAAATTTGTAAACCTTGGCCAAACGTTTATAAAACAAACGAAAAACAGAAAGAAAAAATAACCAAATCCGAAGATGCGCTCGAATACAATCCTCAACGACGAATCCGTTGCGTCCTTTTTCAGACTAGCTTTCTATTGCCTAAACGATATAAAACGTTAAACATATCGAAAATATTATTATGACATGTAATATGTGCCCTGTCCATCTACCTGCGTGAGGGAAACGTGTTCAAAAGAATTTCGTCCAAACATAATAGTACAGGGGGGAAAAAAATCGGTAAAATATTTTCAAATTTTTCTCATTTCGTGCGAAAAAAATTCAATATTTTTCGAACATAATAATTCACGTGAACGGAAGAAGAAAAAAAAAACACTCAATAAATAACACACGCTCGGAAGACTTTTGTTCGAACACATATCGTGTTCAAATATTGGCCGTTTCACGAAAAAGTAAAAAATAATTTCCAACTTTCAACGCGGACCCTCGAAAAGTCTTATGATGTCACGTTTGAACGCGTTCGGGAGGCGGGCAGGGTACGTTATAATTCACGCGTGTGTGCGCGCGCCGGTCGTCCCGTACAGACCGCTTTGCGGTGCGACCCGTCGTCTGTGGTCGCCCGGAGATTAGGTACACCGAAGGGATTTAGAGGTTTATTCCATTAATATGTGAACGGTATCTAATTTGCTCGCATTTCTTTTTTTCCGGTCGAAAGCCGCCGCCGCCGTACGCAGTCCTCGGGCACAACGCGATAATACGTGCAACTCGCGAAAACAGACATATTTTCGCGTAGAAAAGTGCAGGCATTTCGCTATTATACTCACCGTCCGATATTCCGTTTTCCGTTGTAATCGCGCGATGAAATAGAGTCGAGAGCGCCCGATTTTTTTCCCACCGACAGAGGAGAGGTCGTACAATTCTTACGACTTTGAATATTTTTTACGCAAAGCGAACGATCACACATACGAGACGACATTCGAACGCTCGAACTGTCTCGCGAAATAAACATTTGCGTTACCGCGAACAGCCCCGCGGCACGACGACACTGCTTTTTACCAAGGCGTCTTTATGTTTTGAAATAATTATATTGTTCTTTCATATTATTTACTAGCGCTTTTTAACGCGAATAAAATAAAAAGAAGGCCGCGAGTGATTTCGCATACCTCATTATTCGTATACTATACGGTTTTTTTCAAAGTCTTACACAGCGAACCGCACACGTCCAGCGTAACCAAGCCGACCACAGAGGTGGACGATAATAATAATCGTCGTCAGTGCATAATTATGTAATATGGCGTGTTACCATATGGCCACGGTCGCGTGCGCGTCTTTTTCGGTCGTTTTTACGCGGAAAAATTGGTTTCGTTTCATACGCGCGGTCCGCGCATAAATAATTATTACGTCTCGGGAGAGTGAGGTCGCCCGAGTCCGATTTATTTGGACGGGCTCGGCTCGGAGATAATTTATAGTTCGCGCGTCTCGTCTACGGCGGCGCCCACGACGAATAATCGACGTCGTCATATCGCGCGCGCGCGCGCGCGCGCGGGCTTGGAGGTTCGCCAAAAGGTTGTCATAAATACCCGTGCGGCCACTTACCGCAGAAGGACGTTTCTAAATCCGTACGCGTCGGTCCATTCAGCTTCCGCTTGTAATCTTCGAGATCTCGTGTATACTATTTTTGGCACGCCGGTACCGATACGGTTATTAGCCGATATCGTCGTACGCCGCGCGACATATGTGCGACATATTCGATCCGCCATGTCTGTGGTTTTTTTTATTTATTTATTTTTACCCACATGCGAGTGTGCGAAGAGACGACGGATTGTATCGTTTGTATCGGATAAATATATTGAAACGCGGTTTTCAGTTTTTTTTTACATACTCTTGTATGATGTGTCCTACGTAAACGCGCGACGAACGCGAAATTCGCGTCGCGGCGCGATCAATGCGGTTCGCGTTGTCGTCCGTCAATGCGATGGTCGCGGTAGTGTCCAATGTAAACGCGATGAACGCGAATTTACGGGAACATTATTTATAATATGTTATGTTTATTCCAATACACACCTACTTTGTATTCGTCCTCAATCGCAGGCGGTCGTTTGGTTATTTTTTTCTAAAATTACTTTTTATAAAAATGTTGACTTTTGAACAAAAATTGTTTCTTACTAAAAGTTCGGCAATTAAATATGCATCGTATAAAAAATATAAAAAAAACAAAATAACAGCTTTAAATGTAAAGCTTTTGACTATATTATACTAGAAGCTATAACACCTGAATTTGATTTTCAAACAACTAATTTCCAAGAACCGATATCAATAGAACAACGACTACTGGTTACAATAAGGTAAGTTATACATAAAATATATACATTATAAACCTCATAACGTCATAACTTTGTATTTATTAAAAATAATAATTGGTTCCACACAAAAAACTATAGAAAAAAATGACCAAATTGGTATTATATTATCATTATCGCAATATCGCGCGCGATTAAAAACAAACCAATTTGATTATTTAAACGCGGATGAGTTCGTTCAGTCACGCGATCTGTATTTTCGCTGTACGATGGACATTTCCATCTATAGATTTGATTATTTCAGTCGCCGCGACGCGAATTTCGCGTTCGTCGCGTTTACGTAGGACACAGCGTTATGTATACACACCGGTAAAAATGGGAAACATTTCGAAGGGGTACTATATTCGCTAAAAATTAAGGATCGTTCCTATTATAAAGCCTCAAACCAACCAAACTTTTATAGGAAGCTTCCCGCAAACTCTAATACTTCTTAGTTTTTTTATCCATTTACACGCATTTGTTCGGAAACAGTTTACATAATAATATGTTTGTTGGATGCTCTGACGATACACATAGTCTGTAATGTTAAACACAAATTTAATAGAATTTTTTTTAGTTTTTTTTAGTTTTAATTAGTTCACCGACACGACAAATAACTCATATAGGCACCCGAAGGGGGTAGCGAAGGGTAGCGCCCGTTACCACGCCCTTTCTCACGAGGTAGAAAAATCGTGTTTTCGTCACCTCATAAGAAAAATCGCGATTTTCGCACCAGAAACGCTTACATAACAATCGAACATATCTGTTATTATAGTAGGTATTACCTAATCATAATAATGACGTAAGACGGTTCGTTACGAAAGCAACAATAGTAATAACAACAATAATTATGATTGCGATTGCGTAAACTCGGAATATACGTGAAAGTTCGCGTAGGCGACGACGCGGCGAATGAAAGCCACGCCGCTCGACCAACGAGAGCCGAGCTGCGCGCGTCACGTGACCGATACCGATCGAGTGACGCGCAAAAATACATCAGCTCGTCGGTGCACAGCGTGCCGTCCGATCAGTCTAGTGTCGACAGCCGTTCGGAAAGTGCTTCTCCGTTTTAACTTGACAGTTTTTCTCCGTAATAGTCTCTATAGTGTAAATTATTATAATTAATTATCTCGTCGACGAGAAATCAAATTTTTAACAGTGACTTTCGATTTAAATTTTTTTCATCGTGTGACTTTTTTTTTCATCGAGTGACTTTTTTTTTTTTTATCGAGTGACTTTCGTACCTGTTACTCTACTCGCTTTATTTCACAAGCCAATACGAACACACCGAATCTCTCGAAAGCAACCCACCGACGACGACACGGCCGTAAGTAGTACCGATTATATTTATTTATTTACCAGTCTATAGATAGGTATAGTGGGACACACACCGAAATCAATTATAAAATATGGTTTAGAATACTGTGGTTTTTATTTCCATTTTTTATTTCCATTTTTATTTCCCAATAAAACACTATCGACTTACCTAATATATTATATTGTATTTTCACTCGTAAAGTACCGCAAATAAAAAAAAAAAAATATAACTCCCCGAGTAATATTATATGATATAATTATTGTCTGTCGCAGTCATTCGAGATATCGCATTAATTTTTAAGTAGTCATACTATGCGCCTAGTCGTGCCTGGTAGGGTTTGTATGGGTGTGTGTGTGTGTGTCCGCCTTTGTACAATGTGTGTGGTATACGTATTATCTACTCGAGCGCCCGGAATCTATCTATAATTAGATTAATTAAATCAAATCGATTTAATTCAATTAAATAACCCCCGACGTACATTTGATGCATATCATACATCTCTAATCGTTATACTCTTCGTAGTTTTATTAATTTTTATTTTTTCATCGTTCGTTCATCGACAATATATTTCATTTAATCGTCAAATATCGTATATCGTATACTCTAGTGACCGTGACGTCTTTAACAGCGTTACCCCCCCCCCCCCCCGGGACTTTGGAGACTTAAATCAAAGACTACGCATAATCTCACCTCGAATTCGAACGGGAACTCCTCCGTCGCCCCTCTCCCACTCTGACCATATTGTATACTTATGAATTTCGACGAAATTTACTCTCCGATTCGAGCATACGGTAGCGCTAGCCTAGCGCTCCGACGTTAATATACACCCGATTCGTAATTCTAGAAGCGCGACCGTTTTCATTTATTCCGCGTCGCAAAAGTGTGGAAATGTAAATTTATGATAACAAATCTGTCCGTACGCGATATTTACTGCAGTATAATATAAATGTACGACGTACCCTCGACCCGTCGTCGTCGGCGACGACGGTGAAATTCGGTCGGTAAATTTATTTCACGGTTTGACGCGTACGATTGTGTGCGATTCGTCGTGCTACCTGCAAACACACGATCGCGCGTTACACATTCCGGCGCGCTCGTCCCGGAAAATCCGCAAGGTGTACCCGCAGCGTATTCAACGGGGCATTTTAACCGTTGGCGCGGAGAAGACGCGCAGAGAAAAAACGCGTGCGCGTCCTCGACGAAACACAACAACGATACATTGTGCCGCGGCGTCATAATAGAGACGGATACGAGGATCTGATAACGCGTACACAGAGAGCGGCGGCGTTCACAGACGTATAGACGGAAGAAAAAGGGAGACGAAAAGCGGCATGTTCGACAAAAGCCGGTACGCCCGTGACATTGTGTCGCGTTATACGACTTTCGGGTGAGTTTTATTATGTTAAATCTACGCGGTCGTCGCTTCCGGTAGAAGTCGTCTTCGAAATGATAATAATAATAATAATAATAGAGCGTACACGCCCAATCAGCGGTACGCGGACGCGAGCGGTAGAATAATATTATTAAGACGAGTGGCGTTTGAAATTTTTTTTTATTATTATTTATACGTCCCTGTAAAACAAGTGGTGCAATAATATTTTGGGTAGTTATGTTATACGGCAGTGGTAACCCTCTGGTTTTTCGTACCTACCGCGTGCGAATCGCACACGTATAATAATGTATTTTTAACGATCGCGTTTTATAACTTATTCCGCCAGACGATGCGAATATATATTATTTTCGTACGAAAACACATTATTATTATATCGTATACTTACGTGTTTGTAATATACGACACGGCTATATTATTGTAAATAAAAAAATATGTATATTTTTACGCAGAGTTTTTTTTTTTTTTACATAAATATAAAACATTTTATTCTCAATAATTTTAAAATCGGATAAATTTATTAAAAAAAAAGAAAAAAAAAAGAGAAAATTACATTTTTACACGAATATAATAACAATATTGACATTGTTTTATTTTTTGTTTTTTTTCATTATTATATTTAAAATTTTAAACCGTATCGGCGAATGTCCAAATCGTTTACCACTTTATAAGTTTTCGAAAAACGATAAAAAAATAATATCAACCGTGTCTCGAACCGTCACTAATAAATTATAATATTATATTAATTAAATATAAAATATATATTTAGGTAGAGTAATAATTGTTTACTTCATTGAACAAGTCTGTAACTGAAATCGTGTGTGTGTGATGCATATATTATTTGCTATACTTTGTATATTATAATATTTATTAAAACTATAATTTTTTTTCTAGATTTTTGAACACAAACCACGAATGTAGATAACTAGTTTATTTTGGACACAAAAGTGCCCAGTGATCTGGAGACGATTGTCTTTGTGGGAACGATGAAATGATATTATACTAGGGCAGAGCGACGTATTTACCTTTACCTGTCTTGGACGTCTCAAAGAATTCGCTGAAATTCAAACAATACATCAACTACTAGTCGATAACAACGAGTAAGAGAAATAAATTAATTATACGATTAAATACTTACAGGACCTTACATATTAGTTGTTAATTGTGTTGATATAATATACGTCGTGTTGCTTTTAACACGATTTGTTTTTGTCGTATTAGAAAATCAAAAACTGTTTATGGAGTTGTTAATTTTAAATATCGTTTGAATCAATTCAGAGTTGACTTAATATAAAAAGTTTATCTATTTGACCGATTTTTAATACGCGACGAATTAATTAAAATTATAAAAAAATAAAAATGTTGAGTAAATATTGTAAAATTTTCCAAAAACACGGTCGAACACGGGGTTTGCTGTGAAAGTAGTAAATTATATAGAACGTTGTTGAAACTTAAAACGAATGTCTTGTTTATACTCGAACCTTCTCACTCGCTACACCTTTCGTCTAAGAAAATTGGAAAGTTATTGTTTTGCCGTTTAAACTCACATCAATCGAACGCCCAATTTCTAACCAATTCGGTTCTCTTTGTAATCGCTTTCTTCGCACTACCCACTGTTATCGACGAGGGGCAAGGCGGCGGCGGCGGCGGTACATAGTGACTAGGCAAACTCCTTGAGAACTTTGAATTTTCTCAAAAGGAAACGTTAGGAATTTTATAAAACATTTTCACCGTGGGTTACGTGTACTCGAGTACATCGAGTAACAAAGTTTTTTTTTTTTATCAAAGTTAGATTTTTATCTTTATTATAATTTTTTTTTTAATTAGCAATTAACTACGTTTTAATGAAATCCACTGCTACGGTGAACAATATAAATTATATATAATAAAATCTCATTTTTATGGACACTTAGGACGGTAATAAAATTATCCGTGTTCTGTTTCGCGTAGAGTGTTGGCCGGAGTAGGCCGGAGTAGAAAAAAAAAACGAAGGAGGCGTCGAAAACAATTTAGAACGGATTAAAAAAAAAAAAAAAAATTATGTTATTGATTATTTATGGTAGGCGCTATGGTTTTACAGCGCTATTGAAATATTACGCCAAGTATTTTCAGACGAATTTAAAATCGAGCGCTTTTCCCGAGCTACCAGATATTGTTGCACGCGTAGTCCGATTTGAATCGTTCGAAAGAGGTGTTTTGCGACGAAAAATGAACTCATTATGAGAAAAATACCACTGCCGCAGTGTGTTTAGTGATCAAAATGGGAGTGCGCGAAACGGTGTCATTGCTTCATTTCCGTGAGTGGACATTTTTTTATCACTTATTATGATTAAAACAACCCATTCCTCCGGAAAAGTAATCGCTCTCGTTTATCGTGTATCTAACTCGACAGACCAATTTTTTTTTTAACGACATAGTAATATTACACGTACGAATATAATTTGTAATCGATCGGTTTACTATCTATATTTTGTTTTCCTAAAACGTTGACGATCCGACACCGAATGATTGTAAATCCGAAATGGTTACTCGACATTTTAATTTCACAAAATCTACTAATCGATATTTACGAGAGTGATGAGGTCGAGAGTGACCGAAAGTTGTTTATTTGGTTATTTCGTATTTTTCGTGAAAACGTAGGAATCTACTGGATTTAGTGCCGCCGCGCCGGACCACACATTTTTGGTGTCTGTTTTCGTCGTTGCAAAATCGTTACCATTAAAAATACAAGTGTTGTTTTAGTGCGAATGTGTTGTGATTTATTGATATGTCCGCACGACACGATAAATATAATCACGACGCGTTTTATCATTACAAGCGATTTCCGAAACGTTTGCGATTGTTTTATCGACGGCGACAACGAGAGAGACGCGTGCATTATCGTTTTGAATTATGACTTTGAAAAGGACGACGACGACGACGCGTCAAAAGTTTTTACCGGGTCTACCCGTCTCGCGCGCGCGCGCGCGCGCGCGTGTGTACCTTGCACGCAGTATAGTTGTTGTTTGGTGCGCAGCGAATGTTGTTGTTAATAGAACTCGAAATAATTATCGAAATCTCGGAATTGCTACCGCGGGGGTATCTGGCTCGCGTGCCGCTGACAATACACTCGGCGCGCGCCCTCGGGGCGCGGAGTGTAGTAAACGCGCGCGCGACAACTGTCGCGTTTTGAAGTTTGTCTCCCCTATTTATATTTCTGTTTGAAGTAATTTCGCCCGGGGTTGCCATTGATTTGATAATGCGTTTGCGTGTAATAAAGTCAATGGGGTTTTACCTACGACACAAAGTTTTCGCGGGCGCGTTGTAAACGTTTGTCTTGAAACGCGTGTTGTTTCGTCGCGCTAGGCGTGTGCAGTAGTTGTTCTTCTCACGCCGCCGCACCGGTGCGCAAGAAGCGGCGGAAAACGGCCGGATTCGGTCTCGGGATGATAATAATGGCGCGTATAAATTATTGTTGTTTTCTACATAATATTATCGTATGTGCGCGCCGAGTGTGGGCGGCGCAGAAACTACAATAATCATAATGGCGTGTCGCGACGAGCGCGGGGAAAAAGTCTTATTTTTTCTGTCGGCTTCGAACCGCCGCCAACAATATTCGGTCGGACCGCTCGTCCGCCGATGAAATTTTAAACGATTATTAATCCCCCCCCCCCCCCCCCGGGGAGTCTCGATAATTATTTTGAAATCGACGTCGCCGTGTTACGAATCGGCCGAACCTTTGTTCTGTTGAAATTTGTCGTTTGAAGAACGAAAATTCAATCATAGCTTTTATTGTTATAGTAAAACGTTCTCGTTGGCATTCCACGGCATTGGATCGAAATGAATTTTCATTTTTTCTCAACCGAGGATACAGGTAATGATATTCACCAAATACTAATCTATAATTATTATTATAAATCACATTTGAAGCTGATCTTTTATGTTTTTTTTTTTTTTTTTTTACAGAGCTTTCAGTAAGAAACGATTTTCGTCCGACAGTCGACATTTTTATAAACTGTTAAATTGACCGCACGACTGGTTGCGATTAAAGACTAGAGCACCGAGTTTTCGTGAGAAATTCGTGAAATCACGTGTAAACAGACGCGAGACGCGCGGCGATGACGGCGGCGGCGGCGCTACGAAGGCGTCCCGGGCGATTCCCCGGGGCCCCGCGACCGCGACATCTCGAGCTGTGCCGAACGGTTTGTGTTTGTTTTAAGAACGTTAAACATCCTCTGCGCCGAGTTTTCATTATGAAATCCAGGCGTGACGGGCGCGCGCGCGCGCGGTCGTATCGTTGGAAACGCCACTTGGACGTCGGAAGTCCGTTGACGATAAAAACGAATTACGTCTCTGAACGCGGCCAAAACTATCGCTGCGCGCGTTCGGACGACTCTGTCGTTTCATCTCGGAAGCCCCCTGCGCGATTGTTCTAGCTCGAACAGTCCTCGGAAACCAGTCGCAGGCACAAAGGCGATGCGCCTAAAATCTCATGTAAATTAGGTACAGTATTTTACTTGGACTTTAATAGGGCGATAATAATTCGCAAAAGAAAAATAACACATTGTCAATGTTTTATAACAAGACGATGTTTTCCGAAAAATTGTATTATTTATTTTCCTCTAATTTATTGGTACTGTTTAATAGCGGCGGCGGTGTCATGACGTCCAACATTTGTGGAGCAGCTTCTAAGCTTAAGATTTTTATTTACACTATACAACATTAAATCACACGTTATTTCACGGACAATTCTATTCATAATCGCACTGACTTGACTGGCGACGCCACGTCGACGATTTTGTCGATTGGAAATTTATTGGTAATTATTATAATTATGTGTTCATTTAATTTATTATTATTTATTAAACGCCGAGCGGAAGTTTTACATATAATAATATAGATATAGTACATGTGTGTGTGTAGTCGGAGTATAATACATTATAATAAAGAAAATAAAATACAATATTGACGTGCTTAATTGTTATTTGCAGTTCTGAGCAAACGGTATGGTTGTGTCCACATGACGTATTGTGTGTTGGTGCGTAGAATTGGTTTTTTGAAGAACGAGAAGGGATCCTAAAAGCGACAAGAAGTTCGCGAGCGTCCAGAGAACCGTTTAGAAGTGAGTATAGGAAACCTAGATCAGCCTTAGGTAACTTGTTACAATGTAAAGTCACAGCCATCATAATCTCACGAGTCCTATCTCTATTTCATAATATAACACATGATATACCTCCGAAATAAATCCTCTGGGCCGTTGGCATCGATTATTTATTGTCTTCCGTAACGTTCGTAAAAAACGCCAGTTATTTCTCGTATAATCATCTCGCGGACGAGATGAATTATTTTTTTCTTGATTTTTTCCATTCATACGAGAACTCGCTTCGTCCGGAAATTACACTCGAGACCGGCGCGGCGACCGCCGGGCCGCGCGACGTTTTTTCTTCTCGCTAAGCCCACGACGACGACGACGACGACGGTTCTGCGCCGCGATAACGCGCGACGCGATTCAATTAGTTTGCGTCGAAAAGTTTCGCCCGAGATTAAATGTCTCGCGCCGCGGTTTTCATTGTATAAAGCCCGCGTGTTTTTTTTTATTACGTCCCGCTCGATGTGTACCTGCTGCCGCTACACCTGCCCGGCGGCGGACGCGCGACAATAATAACGCGCGCCCGAGTAATATTATATGCGGTCGCGCGCTGTGGGCCGGCCCGGTTCAGATAATGTCGTTAAAATGTTTCGGCGATCAAAATACGAGTGGTGGCCCCCTCTGACAGTTGGTAATTTGTTACGGACGGCTGTCGGCGAAACTGTCGTCCGTCGGACGTGCGTCGTCGTCGCCGGCCGGCAGCCGGACGCGATATTATTATCCTAATTGCGGTCGTCGTCAAAATCGCAAGTGTTTTAAAGTACGAGAGAATTATGTGTGTGTGTGTGTGTGTGTGTTACGCTCATGAATACGTATATATGTATGTACAATGAAATGACCTCTTTAGAGAGATCCGTCGCCACAACCGAAATGTTCGAAAGAGCACAAAGTAAACTTTGGAGAAAATACCAGTGAATTCTCGGACGGAGAAGGAGTGGCTGGCGAGTGTCGGAGTGGGTTAAATTTGATATGGAAATTCGCAGCGAACGGGATAGAAATACTGAGCTGGTGGTAAATATATATATATATATATATAATATATAAATATACAATAAAGGTATAGACAGCTGATGCGAACGACTCCGTCCAAAGAGTTAACGAAAGACGTGATGAGAGTGATAGATAGGAGAGGACAGAAACTGAGAAATACGGAAAGAGAGAGAGAGAGAATATAAATACATATTTGTGTGTGAGTGGCAGAGAGAGAGAGAGTTTTAATGTACAAAACACCTGCGGGTTATTAGCGTGACGTGTAGGATAAACGGGAAAAGATATCTGACTTGAAAAAAATTGCCAAATTGCCTTTTTTCCTTTTCTTTTACCGCACGCCAAACGTGTAATATGCTTTTCGAACGCGTAATTTCACCGTCCGATAATAATAATTGTTGTGTTATAATCGTGTGAACGGATTAACCGTCGAACCACCTGTTTCGAGTGCGGTAACTTTTTTATTAATTTTCCGTCGCACGAGTACGTATATATATATATATACGCGCCAGGACCAAAAAGGTTTTCTCGAGTGTGATGGCCCCGCGAGGTTTGGGTGCATCCGAGTGGGCAAACAACCGCGTGTCTTTTCGAGTGTTTTGGGCCGGCGGCGGCGGCGCTCCGATAATACGCGATCATTGGTTACGTTAAAAACGATCGTACTCGGATGTCAACACATTTTTTCCGTCGTCTCGATATTATCTCGACATTTTTCCGAATAAACTCAAGTCCTCTGAAAACTATGCCGCGCAAGTGTATAAATAAACGAGCGTTTCGATCATTAAATATATATTATATATAAATACTGACACAAGTGGGGAACTTTTTATTTTACGATATGCGTTTCGACCGAGTTCATCTATCACATATTTTACGAGCTATTTAAAACTCCTCTTTTATAATATATAATATTTACTTTACTTGTATTTTTATATTATGCCTATTATATAGTATCGCGTCCATCGAAAACTTGGTAGACGTATTTTATGGCTTTTATTTTCAAAAACGAAATATACATTTTTTACTTCTCATCGGAAACTATAAAAAAGAAAAGAAAAGAAAAAAAACATAATGCATTATTGAACGAAAATGAATTAAAACACTGCAATTCACATATAGTACGTTTTTCACGGAATATCAATTTATCAATCATTTTGTTTTGTTTTAAACACGTATTTTTCAATTTCACCCGAGCGACTAACGTCCAAGTAAAAAACGGTTAATCTAACCAGATGTTACGAGTGCATGGTTTCCAGGTACGTTTGCATTATTTTATCATACGAGTATAATATAATATAAGGTTTGCACGCGCCGTACGAAACGTATAACATTTTATTCTTTTAAAATAATTTCCCATCTCTTTCAGAGATCTGATCTTTAAAATAAAGAGACGTTCTTCGGACGATACCGTTTAATTATTTAACGAAAATATCATTCGGCGAAAATTTAATTTGTTTTTATTACGTTTTACGTTATTATAATTTATTATTATTTATAATAATCACCGGATTTCGTAACGCTGAAACCGTAATAAGATAAATTATTAGTACACACATTTAGACTTATTTTAATTATTAAAACGTTGAGTGCTCGGAAAAGGCCTTTTTATTTGTTTTTATTTTATTATTACTTTTTTCTGCGCCATCGGCCGTCCGGGTAAATTAAACCACAAATTACCGCCGAGTCGTCAAAACGCTACACAAAATTACTTTGCGAGATAATATAATAATTATCACAATGTTTTTATTAATGACGCGAGGGGGGCATTTATTTTGTCCTTTTTAATAGATTATCTCGAAGGAGAGCGACGATTGTAAATTCGATTGTTGTCGCGGCAACGGAGTCTTAGAGTGACATTATTCTATTGTCGATTCTGGTGATTTTTAGTGCTTTTCCTCTGGCGCGTTCTGACTTCGCAGTTGTCGAACTTACTTCGGTCAATTAGGTAATCTTTAAACGAGAAAACACTGTACGGGGTTGTGTTTCGTGCAGTTTCTCGATGATTTTCTACTAAATCTTTTGCACAAACCCGATCTGACTACGATAATTTATTCAGAGTTTGTTTTCTATTTTATTTAGTCGGGATTTCCGGTCGTCTTAACTCTTTAAATATCCGTCTAGTCGTTATTGCCGATTGGCGTGCTTTAATCGTATGAAACGCGTGTAAAATATTTTCGATCACGTGTTTACGAACCGAACATTTATATCGTTCGATCTA
This sequence comes from Drepanosiphum platanoidis, assembly GCA_948098885.1. Taxonomy (NCBI): domain Eukaryota; kingdom Metazoa; phylum Arthropoda; class Insecta; order Hemiptera; family Aphididae; genus Drepanosiphum; species Drepanosiphum platanoidis. The sequence continues at coordinate 4,168,119 of OX402531.1, forward strand.
TAGTAGATTTCTCGCTAATTAATTATTCTCGATAATTATTTTTTTAGTAGACAAAATAAGGCTATAATATATTATAAATACCGTCGTCTTTGTTATTCCGACGAAATAATGAAGATGGAGAGATTTATTTTTGCCGCGGCTACTTAAAACGTCCGAGTCGGAAAATAATATTATGATCGAGTGGTACTTACCTGTATTTCTAAAACTCGGTTACCTACTTTGTACTCAAATTACTTTTGTCACATTAAGAAACTAAAAATTGTTGTTTATTTTTCTTGCGAATCTGTTCGGCGTCGCGTCGTTAAAGAAAGCGAAAAAGTTTACACGGCGGCGGGAGGGGAAAAAAAACATACCCGGCGCGGCGGAGTATAATAATTGAAACAAATTAACTTTGGAATAATTTATTAATTCTACGTGCGCGTATGGAATGCTGGCTGCATATACGCGGCGTTCTCATAACGTGTAAAACAACCAAGGTAGAACCGATTTCTCAGCGAGATCAAATTTTATAGCTGGTCGTTTGCCATTATTGTAGTCGTATTTTCTCTTTTTGGCTTCGAGTTTCAAAACTTTTGTCCATAATTTGTATTTAACCGTTATTTGTTGCGCGAAAAAAGTTTTGACCCTAAACATTTGTTCGTCTCTCTCTCTCTCTCTCTCTCTCTCTCGCTCTTCAAAATGTTTACGCGTCCCGCTCGCGTTCGTATTATTATTATTATTATTATTATTATTATTATCCATATGAAACAACAATCGTGTGTGCGCGCTTGCACGCGATAAAATGCTATTTCCGCAATGCACAAAGACATATTATTATTATACAAAGCGGTGTACTTATATTAAAATATAACGCTGTGTATTCAGATTAATTGCAATCTGAATTAGCTTTGTACAAACATCGGGCGAGCGCAGAAGAGTTCACCTCATATATTAATCTATTATCGTTAATAGTGATAATATCGTGTAGCTGCAGCCCCTCGTCCGTCAGCTAAACATACAAGTAAAATCATTTGATTATAACGGAATACTAATTACTCTCATTAGGTATTCGTAAATAGAGGCTGTGCACTATCCATAATAATAATAATATATTATAGCGATATCGATGTTTTTGCGATCCGTCGAATTTTAATCAATCAATCTAAATTCGTAAACGTGCCCGCAACAGCGTTGAAAAGCATACTATTGTTATTATTATTATTTAAGAAGAAAAAATCGATGGCGTTATATTATTATTACATACGAATGCCAGACGACCAATAACCATTGTGATGTAAACTGTAAAATTTAGTTCTCGTGCGCCGTTATCAACACGTTTAAACCGTTTTGTAATTTTACTCGACAAGCTTTGAATTTTCGTGTATCGACTTTGGAGATAATATCGATTATTTAAAAGCGGCGTTTTTCACCGATCTTATCGATTTATCGAACATCGAGCCGGTCTAACGGAATATTATGTAATATATATTTATTTTTTTATAGGTGATAATCGATCAGCTAAACATAATATAATCGACAGACGGGTTTTCTTTCCGGGAATAAGATATATGACTTAAAATTTGAACGCGTCACGTCGTCGCTTAGCGTTATGTTCCGTTCATCATCACGTGTTCGGTTTGGTTTTTTAAAAGAATCAAATATCATAGGAAGTATGTTTGGCTCGCGGAGACGTCGAGAAGACAACAATAATAGTAACACGAACGTGTGCGCACTCGGTGTGACTTCCGTTGGGGAAAATGTATTTCATCGTCTTTTTTTTTTTTTTCAGTCGACAAAACGTTACGAAGGAATTAAAATAATAATCAAAAGTGGAAATCGTAAAAAAAAAACATCGGAGGACGTACAAACGTGTACTGCCCCGAGAATTATCATAAAGTAAGTTATACGGCGCGCCTCATTTACTCTCATGATTACGACATTGTAATTCGGTTATTATAATATTATTGTCGGGATATAATAATAATTATTGTTGTCCGCAGTTCGAGATAGGTCGCTCCAGGGAGAGAGCGTCGAGTTTTGAAATGTGCTTTAAAAGCGATTGTGAAAACGAATTCTTGCAGTTGAAAACCGTTTCGGCATTGTCGGAACGCGATTTGTTCGAATTCAATACGAATCTTTGAACATCTTTAAATCACAGAAAATAGAACACTCGCGTCGAAAAATATCTCAATCTTTTAATTATTGTGCAATGTCTCGGGGTTTTTTTTGAAGAAGAAACCTCAACGAAAAACTTCGGGGGCGTGTTTAAACGCGTAACACAGGGGTAAGACAAATTTCATACCACGAATTACTAAAGATAATATAAAACAATGTTTATTTTTCAGTAAATCGCAAATGGCAATACGTCATGTCGTTAAAACTGCAGTCTGTACGACTCTCGTGCATATGCGACTTAGTATTGTAACTAATATAAATAATGCAAACATAATATTTAATAATACAATACGATTAGAGAAACAGTCGATTTGGGAAGGCCTTAAAGTAGGTCTAAAGAAGAAGCTAAGCCCTCCTCCTTAGCCCCCCTTTAATAGGCCCCCGGTGGTGTTAACACACTCGATAATTCAATGCACTGATCAGTCATATAAAATCTTTAGAAATGACTCCGATCGTCTGAATAATAAACATTGTAAATAATAAATAAAATATAAATTTACGAATATTTTGTACGTTCTAATTATTATTGTAAATACCAAATCGAAGTTAGTTCGACGTGAAAAAAAAAAAAAACGAGAAAAAGAAACTAACCGAAATAATTGAAATTCACTTTAATGGGATTTTCTATATCTTACTGGCTAATATTGGTTTACGAAACGTCATCAATGAAAAGTATTTCGTCATTTGCAACTATATTATTATTGAATACGCCGAGGAGTCGTTTGAATTCAGAACGAAAACGCTTAATCTGAACGGCGCGGCGCGGTGGCGGCGGTCGGATTAGTAAATACGTTAATTTAGTTTTGATATTTAATGGCTTCTTTTTCTTTTTTTCCTAAATAAAACAATCAATTCGTATTTATTCGTAAACTGTAATTGACGTTGGATTCGTGTCCTGGAGGTTTTGTTTCTCCTCGCGAGGTTATTGCTTTTAATGTTTTAATTTAATCAATACACACCTGCCGTAGAAAACACAACAAAGCATTACTCCGAAACGATTCGCAACGGTGATAATTAAAACGAAAAATAACCGTATATAAATATCACTTGATATATGAAAATACGTTTAAACGAGTTGTACGCGCGTTATTGTATAATATTATGTGACATTTTTTACAAATTAATTTTTTTTATCTTTTTCATCATTTTCGTCTGCGATAAACAATATTCTAACAATCCGATGCACTTCGTTCAGTAGATGAAAAAAAAAAAACAACAACAACAAATTACGTAAGTATACATTTACGTTGTTTAAATAAAAAAAAATATGTATTCGCAATAAGTTTGGTCGCGCATTGTTTCGTCTCGTTTTAATTACATTTGATAATACGAGTGTGCGACCGTCAAATATGTTGTTTTTTTTTTTCAATTTTTTTTTTAGTTTTTCCGTTTTCAAACAAGAACGTCTCTCTATGAACAATGCGTGTTTTCGCTCGTCATATTAAATGTAATTCGCGATGTTTTGAAATTAAAATTTGCAATTGAATTAAATAAACACACACACACACACACACAGATATTTTACTTTTTTTTTAAAAACATATACACGTTAGTGTATTGTGGCAAGTACCCGCGAGTAAAAAGCGCAGTGTCAGAAACACTATCTGTGGTATTAGACGACGTCAAATAAAGTTACCTTTACTGTTTAAATTTAAAGTCGGATATAAAAAATACAATAAATACGTTATTTTAAAAGGGATATTATGTTGAAATTGTATTTCTTTTTCTTCTTTTTTTTTTTTTTTTTTTTTTTGTAGACAAATAAGCGTCCGGCGATCGATTATCGAACGCAAGAAGGTCTAGAACTCTGCAGGTCTAGAACTAGCGAAACGGAATTATTATCGTAGAGCGGCCGACAGCCCCAAACAGCGTTTTCAAATAATCGTTTATTTTCTCATTCGCGTGGCAAAATAGAAAGATTTACGAGTAGCCAAATTTATGGCCGACGGTCTAGCAGTGTTAATTCGATAGAACCGTTTTAAAGCAAATACCGCGTACAGGTTCGACCGGGTTTGCGTATAATTCCTGGAAGCGTATGAAAAAAAAACAAAACAAAAGACGGGTAAATAAAGGACGACGATAGCGGTCCCGTGCGACATTGCAAACGATACGCGAGGATTGTTTGCTTTTCACCGACTGAGCCGTCGTTATTGTGAAATGAGCTATTGGAAATCGCACGGTTACGGTGGCGATCTTTCGGACGTCGTCGCAAGGCGCTAAGACACGCGATCCTGTGCCGCTGTTTAGAGGTACGTTTTACAAACCAAGTATGATAAAATCTACTCGCATTTGTCTCCACGTCTATTATTATTATTAAAAACGAGTCTATAATCGATTTTCGATTTGATTTGCGTTCGAACTACTACCATACTCTTATTCGTTTGGGCCCGGTCGGGTCGGGATCGTTTACGACTCGGGTAAACTCGACTATCGAAACGAGCTGTTTAAAGTTGGGTTGGGTTGGGTTTTTGAACTTTCCGACAGTCCGGGTCCACCTCGAGTGCGAGAGCACGTCATAATACTAATAGTGTTTTGAATTCGATCGGCGGGGCGAGATTAGGTATACGTTTTCCCTCGGGAGACCGCGGCACTGCCGATACAGTATATAAATTAAACATGGTTGCAGGTTTTCCTCGCGCGGTCGGCGATTGAAATTTGTTTCGAAAATTATGATACGTCGCTCATTGGCCACTCGTCGGTCACACAAATACGAGTTCTGAAACGGGCGAGTTTAATGAGATCGAAGATGGGCACGATCGTGTAAGTTAGATCCGATTATTATAATTTTGGAGATTGTTCTCAAAAAAAAAAAAAAAAAACTCGATTTCGTTATTGACGGCCGTCAAAAAGTATTTCACGTTCGGCATTTATCTTTGTAAATCACATTCTTTAGGACCTCGTGGTTTTCTTCTTTTAGTAAAATCGTCCGTTTAAATGTTTTCGATGAAATCTCAAACTATTAAAACACCACCGACGCGACGCGAATTGTAGATCTCTCGGTCGCGACGCAGGATCGTCCGGAATAAACCAAGGAGACGCGGGGACGCGCGATGGAAAACGGAGACCTTTACGCGCTAAATACGGCCGAAAACCGTAAAATTACACGCGCGCTTATAATCGTATCGTTTCGGCGTCTAACGGGATTATCGCCGTTTCGTCATTTAACTATTACTATTGTTTAGTATATTACGGTGTTTATTGCGAGACCAGAAGCGAAAACCAAAGCAGCCAGACGAGTCCCCGGGGGAGGATTTTCCAACGGAGTCGAATTAATATATATACTTTCTACGTGATCAAAGTTAATAAACAGAAGAAACGCGGGTCGCGTGTGATAGAACGAGTGTCGCGCCGGCCGGGGGAATCAATAGAGAGTCTTTAAATAATCGAGTTATTAAAAATCCAATATCTCGCGGGACACGCGCGGTTATTATTTTTTATTACGGCGAATGCTTGGAATACTCGCTCGTACCGTCGTCGTCGTCGTCATCGGTGGTGTCCCGGGGTGTTCGTTTAATTGGTTACAATTTTTTTCTTTCTTTATTTTTTACATTAGAGTCTGCCCGTCTCGAACCCTCGCTCAGGGGCCGACAAATGATTCCGTTTCAAAGCGTCCGTCGGCACGGTCAGATTTTGTCGAAAAACATATCGCCGTGAGTTTATTATTCGGGGATATTTCATTGGCCGACGTTGCCGAAGCCGAGAATTTTCGAGAGAGGCCTCTAAGTTTACGCCGCCGACAATAATCGAACACCACCGGTCGCTGATTATCCGCTTTAAAACGAATCCTTCGTGCAATAGTAAGTATTTTTCATTTTATTTACAATCCGTACTTACAAGTATTATTATTGCACAACATGAGTAAATTGATTTACATTTTTTTATTTTTTTTTTTGGTTGTTTCAATTAGGCGACACACGAAGAGAGAAATCTATTCGTTAATAGAACCCGACGTGAAGTAAGTGTACTTATACATAGAAATATGAATATTTATTTGTCATAACTTTTGAAAATCTAATTTTCCGTAAATTTAACGCCAAACGTGTATCGATCAAAAAGTCAGAATCGATTGATTATTTCTATACGGATATTCATCGGTATTCGGTCATGCTTATTTGACTCGTATTTCGACGGGGAAAGGGGAACACTAATGTTTACCGTCCGGCGCGCCTAAAAGTATAAACGTTAGGTTTCAATTTGAATTTTTAAACACCGTCGAGAATTCAAATGTTATTACTCACGAAGCTAACTGGTATATTAATTAATTTACTGTTTGAGGGATAATAATATTGATGTTTATTATTAGCATTTTTATGGCGTTAATAATTTCCGCGCAGCTCTGCATTCGACGGGCACACGGCGGCGCGGCGTTCGCTCACAGTAAAAATTAATAAACACGATATTATGAAATCAATTTTCAATCTGAAAAATATAGTTTCGCGATCTTTTGATCTGGGCACACATAATGTATATATATAATTATTGATTGCAATCGCAAAGCAGTGCGACCGACGTGCGACTCTTTATTTTTAATTTCTTTTTCATCACACATACGTTTTTTTTCGGTATAAATGATATATTTACAGTCTCATAAATAAAAAAAACGGGGTCGTACCATCAGTTTACAATCTCGAGGATTAATATTACGTATGTTATTGTAGCGGACGGAATGTTTGTTCCGTTGTACTCATTTTTATTAATAACTGGATTACGTGGACACTTTGTTTGTTTTTTCTAGCGACCACCTTGGTATCATTTTTTTTTTTTATCTCTCGCAGACGATTGTTCACCGTACGACGCAAAAGCGTACGCGAGACCGCGTGGTTGTTCTACCTACTTATTCGGAGTAATAATAACGGTAATAAAATTACAGATAAGTTGACAAATGTGCCGAAAGTTGATGTGTCCACTTAATCTAATCTCGTTTTTTTTTTTTTTTTTAGACCTCCGGAGATACGTAAGACCTCGAAATGGACTTACATAAAGCTTTTCCTCGTCGTTAAGCTACGCGGTTTTCCGACTGAGACGGGGTTCAATTTCTCATTTAGTACGTTAAATTTAAAAACATTAACCGAAAAGCTTACTACTTTGACGTTTGAAAATAAAAACCGTATCCGCTCGAGAGTTGTATCATTGTGCGCGCGTTTGCAGAACGCGGATACGTTTGAATAAATTGAAAACTGCGAGTTTAATTTCATACATGTACACACGTAACTTTATTTAAAGGTGTTATGTTACGAGGTATGATTTATGACTTTGGCACGGGACGCGTACGTATAGTACGAGTATAATATAATGTTTATAATAATATTATGCTCTAAAAACCTCATAGAAATATACGTATCGCAGAACGTGTATTTATAGTTTATGTACCCTCGTTTGATATAGTTACAATATAATGTCATTTATAACAGTACGGATACGTTCCCTCCCCCCTAAATATTTAAGTGTCGTAGAAGGAAAACAAGTCAAAACTTGACTTGAGTTTAAAATAAAATTTTTTTTCCGAACCGCGATACGGCCATCGCGTGTATAACAGGCCGACAGCCGACGGTGTGTCTTTGGGATAGACTTTAATTTCGTGACGATAAAGTGTACGCGACGAATAAATAATCGTCGAATTTTCATGAAATACGACCGAAATATTATCGTTACGCGTTTTAAAACCAGTGCGCGACTTAATAAAATAATAAAACACCGAGATAAAACGTCGAGAAACGGCAAGGAATTATTCGCGGACGTAATAAATACAAACGTTATATTATTATATTCTTTACGTCCGCGAAAAATATAATTCAAATTCGCGTATATTTATGATTCGTATATACTTTTCGAACCGACGCGCGCGACGGGGAGAAAACCGCGCGAACTCATAACGTGTTATTTATAGATCCGCGTCTTTTTTTTACGATCGACGAATCCGCGTGATTTGATTAAGAACGAAAATTAATTAAAAATCGTTCCGTAACAATAATATTGTTCGCAATGGGTATTTCTTTGAAAATATTTTCTTCCCGTTTTTCTTCGTCTTCTTCTCTCCTTATCATTATTATTATTACTTGGAAAATACTTTTGAAATACTTCGTCGATATCGTATTTATATATTTATTTGGTTTATTGTTTATTGTACCGGGTCTTTATACTGAGTGGATTGTCGTGTTTTCCCGCGTCGTCGGCCGTACGAAAAAACACACCGTGTTTCACTTCTCGAGTGTTTTTCTCGAGCGGTCGGCTGCACTGCTCTCTCCGATTCACCGAACAATTATTAGACATTAGATCGGATTGCCGTGTACGGAATACATATATATATAGAAAGATGATTTTCGACTTTAAAACGAATTTGTTTTCAGATTATTGGTCGCGACGGGGTTTCGTGAAACGACACTCGTAATGCCTGCGCCGAGTTATCCCCGGCGGCGGCGTATTTGTACAATATCGTACTTGAATGTACCTGCCGCCATACCGAAAAAACGTGCGCATTCTTTAAACTGATTTATCGTAAACTGTTTGTTGTCGTGAAAACCCGGCAGAAGAAAAACGCACGCGTTTCCGTCGCGTCGTCCCCCGACTCTCACTTCGCGAGTTCAACATTTCAAATATTCGTTTCGCGCGTGTAGATTTGTCGACGACAAAGTGCGCTGGCGCGATTATCGTTTCGATAAATTCGATTAGCATTTAGAGTGTTGGTCGATTTTTCAAACTTTGCCGAGGAGTTATACAATAAGCGCATAATTAAATATCGATAGTGAAAAACGAATAAGACAATACGGAGCGCGTAAAATATTTAGATTGCGGAGAGTTGTACGGAGAACGAGATCAATAGAGAAACGAACAATGGTCGCCAAGGAAATATAATCGAGAACAACATCCATCGGTTCGAGAAATACCAATGGTCGGGGGGCAAAAGAGAGAATAGGACCGAATCGAGTAGGAAATACGAGATTTGAAGGGTTCGCCCGAGCAGTCCGCGGGCACCTTTTCTTAACAAACTATATAAGCGTCACTCGAGGGGCGGCGCGGATAGTCGAGAGTGGCTAGTGAAGAGAAGGCTGAAAGCGCGAGGCACTTGGGTTTCGTTATGCCGCTAGATAAGTCGTCCGCAGTTTGCTATATTATATTTTAATGCTAATCCCGCGGAATTTGCGCTTTCCAGGTCTCGACGCTGCTACCCCCCCGGATTGTTGGGAAACGAGTGCGTTCTTCTTCTTTGCGCGCCGAGGTTTGAAACCGACGCCGCCGCCGGCAGGCGCGGAATACAACATTATACGAATATCGCGTCCGGCTGACGTGTCGCTCGTAACAAACCCCGCGGGTTAGCATCGTTCCGAGTGTGCAGAAAGGGCCGAAGACCGCGCGCGGTTGACACTCTGGAAACGGCTTCGTCGTCGTCTCGCCGGAGAAGTAGTGCGTCTGAATCGCGATTGGAAATCGATACGGGGGGAAGCGCGCACGGGTGGTGTTCTGTGTCGAACGACTATGACGCGAGCGCGATAAATAGAACGAAAAACTTTTGATTTTTCAAATTCAAAACGGCGAGTCGTTCGACACTATAATTTAGAGAGAGAGAGAGAGAGAGAGAGAAACGAGTGTGTCTGCAATGAATTTCAATTGAGTCTTGCACGCGATTCGATGCACAAACCGACGTTGTAATTACATATTTATAGTTCGTACGTATATTATAATGTTTACGTTCGATACGCGCGGAACGTTTGTATTTACAAAATAAAATAAAAAAATCTATAGATTCTATTAAAACGGCATAATAGTAATAATGAAAGAAATTTATAAATCATTATATTTATATCGTTTTTCCACTATACACGTCATCATACTCTCGAACGGCTGCGTTATACGTATATATTTGTACGCGAGGTTTTTTCCTTTATTTCTTTCTTTTTCAAACCATTTTATGGTAGGATGAATGGCTCAAAAGTTTATACCGAGAATTTTCACTCAGGTTAACTCGAGATAAGAAATATTATAATATACGTTTTATAAACTAAAATCATTATTACACTATAATATTATGTTTATGAAATTCGAAATATTCGTAGTGAATTTTCTCGAATCATACATTGTTACTATAGGTATTTTAATAATATCGTTTCGCGCGCGCGTGCCTATCGAGGCACTAGTTATTAATATTTAACATAATATTATAATATGACAACCTTTTATTTTTCTTCTCGCGGATTTTTTTTTTTATTTTTTTTAGTCAATATTCGAATGAGTCGAATATTAACACTGCGGCAAACCGATTTAATTATACCGATTGTGAATCGACTTTTGACTTTTGATAAGAATATCGCGAACAAATACACTCTAACTCGATGTCCTTTAAATAACCGTTCGATACGATATCAATAAATCTTTTAAAAGTAAACGGACTTAAAATACAATTTAATATCTTACACAATATTCACGCCTTCGCGAATGGTTTATCGCAGTAGACTTATACACAATTCCATTCGGCTCGACGAAAAAAAACTTATACATTTATTTGCGACGCGTTTCGTAGTCACATCAAAATTTGATAACCTGCAGTTTCGTACGGGAATTATTGTTATTTATGTTGAATAACGTGTGTCGAGCACTTTTGAACGATAAGAAACCGAAATATTCGTACTTAAAAATATACGACGGAACATTTCGAATTGATGAAAAGGATTTTTGCAACTAAACAATCTGCGCGAACGGCAAGTAATTCGAAACAATAATTATTTCTGGCTTCTCGGCGAAGACTTTTGGAAGTACGAGATCGTACGGTCGAAAATTCCCACATTGATAACAGACAGGTAATACGGTCGATGTACATGTATAAATAAATCTATTTCATCTATAAAATAATATTATGTAATTCGCTTCGTTTTCGTTATTATTATTACATTTTTCTCGAGTTTTCTCTTTGAGAATAGAACAGACTATCGCGTAAACACGCACGATAATAATTATTATTTTCACGTTTTTCGAAGAAATAAAAAGTGTACTACAGTCGAGTCGCGATAACTCGAAGTTGAAGGGGGATAAAAATTAACCTCGAGATATTATGTATTATTCGAGATACCTAACTCGAATTTATCTAAATAAAATCAAAACTTCGAGTTACCTATGTAATGAAATATAATTTTAAAATTTTACGATAAAAATGTCATGACAAATATAATACATTTATGTTTATACATAAATGCTATACAAAAACTAAATAAAATTAAAAAAATAAATACAATGAAATTATAAGTATGTACATATGTATTATTTATGAGATACAGTAGAAAAATAATTGTTATTAATTTTTGGTTTTTTGGCTGTTTATTGACAAAATCTTCTAATTTGCCTATGGATTCGAAAATATATATAAAAATATACTTCGACTAAGCTATTCATCACAATTTTATATTCGAGTTAACAAGACTTATAATACATTGAGTGTTATTATAATTTCTAGGGGAATTAAAAAAAAATTAAGTTGTCGAGTTCTTCGAGTTATCGAGGTTCGAGTTATTGCGACTCGACTGTAGTTAAAACACGTTGACTGCCGCGCCTATATTTTTTCGTACACGGTCAACTTGCCAATCTCGTATAGGTTTTGCCAATATTCAAAAAGAATAAGATATTAAAATATTAATAGTATTGTTTTTATTGATATTTTTCAGACAATCTGCGCGAACGGCAAGTAATTCGAAACAATAATTATTTCTGGCTTCTCGGCGAAGACTTTTGGAAGTACGTCGTACGGTCGAAAATTCCCATAACATCGATAATAGACAGGTAATACGGTCGATGTACATGTATAAATAAATCTATTTCATCTATAAAATAATATTATGTAATTCGCTTCGTTTTCGTTATTATTATTACATTTTTCTCGAGTTTTCTCTTTGAGAATAGAACAAACAGATTATCGCGTAAACACGCACGATAATAATTATTATTTTCACGTTTTTCGAAGAAATAAAAAGTTGTGTACTAGTTAAAACACGTTGACTGCCGCGCGTAAATTTTTTCGTACACGGTCTGCAACTTGCCATTCTCGTATAGGTTTTGCCAATATTCAAAAAGAATAAGATACGTTTTTTTTGCTATTTTTCAGACATTCTGATATGTGAACGATTGAAATTTCGACGGTGTCGAAAAAATGTACACGCGGAGCCTCCCGGACCACCATTTTTCATAACTGCGAATAATAGAAAATCAGTTTAAATCACACGACAGGATGGATCACTTTCTACACACTAGGCCGTTCCACAGGTTAGTGTTTTATTTAATCCGTTGTTATCCGCGAGTATGTTATATATTTAGACTTTGAAAACAGTACGCGCGTTTTGAATAGTTATCGAATCCTCGTGGATTATTATTATCATTATCGTCATTGCGGTCGCCGTGTGTAATATTAGTTTTAACGCTCTTTCTAATTATTTCCGTCGTCGTCGGAACGGGATCGCGGTTATTGGAAAATTATACTATTATTTCATAATGTGCGGGGGTTCGAATTCTTACGTCGGCGTGGGAGAGAGAGAGAGAGACAGTCGGAGGGGGAGGGAAAGTTTCCAAATCGTTCCCGTTCTAAACGTATCGATCGAAGAAGAAGGAGATGATAAAATAAAACAATTTGTCTGCCGAGAAATGCCCGCGATAATTATTCGTAGTGTATTTTTATTTTTTTTTTTATTTCTCTTCCCGTCCGAATCGCCGGCATACTAATGTATCTATTAAGAGTGGGCGGAGGGGTAGAATCGTTTATTTTAGAGCAGACTGTTGAAAAAAAACAAATAAAACTCTCGTTCGTTCGGGCAGAGCGTTTTGTCCGCACGCGGAATATATTTAAATTCGGGCGGACGGACAATAAAAAAAAAAAAAAAAAAACGGTAAAAAACACAACGCGCGAAACGCCCGATATCGTGTGTACGTTGTGATATTATTATATTAATACCGCGCGCAGTTTATTTTGAAAACGAGTACGACGGACTACTACCTACCGGGAATACTGTCAATAATGTCAATATTTCGCGGTGTCGGCGTTCGGTTTGAATTTCCCGCGCGCGCGTGTGTGTGTGTGTGTTTTTTTTTTCCGTTTCGCATTTTCTACCGCGCGTAACACGTTAATTCCGAATTTCGTTTCGAAACACATCGCGCGCGTGACGTTTATGACGGCCGAAGCGATCGTCATCGAGGCTCCCCTCGGCAAAGTGAAAAAAAAAACAAACAAACCGAGGAAAACAATATGAAAATAAACAAATAACACAATATTAATGACGAATTGAACTCGCGCGCGTCCGAAACCGTGACCGGGCACATCATCCGAAAATATTTCGTCTCCGTATTACGTACGCATAATATATATTTCATTTCGTCGGTAACACGAACGGTATACGATTTTACGAGTATCGAGCGGGCTTTGGTATTATGTTTTTCAAGTGTATTTGAAATTTCGTTCTCTGCACGCGTGTGTTTCGAATGAATCGATTTAGCGATATTATATTATTCCATACGTATAATGGTAGTATTGAAATAGATTATAAATTACCGTTACGACCGGGGGCGCATTAAGGGTCGGTATAAGGGGGGGGGAGAGAATTATTTTGCGCCCCTCGGTGTACGGATAAACAAACATAAACGGTTCGGAAAAATTGTATCTCGGTTACTGATAAGTTGTTGAAACTAATCGATAATTTTCCAATATTAACATCATAAACTGGTACCGCCGATATTCTGTGTTTTCCATAGGTTTTTAGACTTTGATCGAATAATAATTTCAAATAAGAATTCAGAGCTATATAGGTTTACTATCTGTTTTCGATTTTCATTTGAAATTAAACAAAAGGTTATGACGTTAAAAATAAAATGGTTCGTCACACAAATCGAGTGTGTACGGAAATTAAAACAAATCAAATTGTTTGAACAGCGGCGGTCGCTGCTGGTCTATCGGTGCTGGCTCCGAAACGTCGTGCCTACCTCACATACTCGACCACTCACTGCGCTGTCGGTTTTATTTTTTCCGTGGGCGATCTTTTGTTTACTCGTGGCTGAAAGGTTTTTGCTTGTCTTTCGGACGGACTCCCTCGGTCGTCCTCGCGGTGGTAATTCTTTCTGGATAGTTTTCTCACGCACGTCGCGCGCATAAGTGATCGCTCTACGGTCACTCCACATGTGATCGTTTTGGCCATTTGCTCGTGTCATTTTTAAGAACGTCCCGCGAGGGCTTGTGATTGTTATTTTATTCGACGGTTGTGTATACGCCGGCGATTGAAAACGGTCCAACTAACCGAACGAAATTAATCGAATTCATTGTGCGCGCGACGACGTTACCGAGAAAATGGTGAGATAAAATCGTCGACTGCAGATCATATTGGAATTCAATTACAATAGTTGTTAATAGACACTGTTACGACGAATCGATGATTAATTCAAAAGCTGTGATGAGATTTAAATATTGTTTTTCGTGTGTCGTCTAATTCTAAAAGGGTGTCGTCTGGCGCCATTTAAGAATCTGTTTTGAATAGTTACGAAAAGTATCCATTTTCATACGAGATTTCGCGCGCATTAAAAATATAATCTACACGACGTGTTCGGAACGACTTACATTTGTGAATCGAAATATAGAAATCGTCTTACGGGAGGAAACATTGCTTCGTGTTTGCACTCGCGAAATAGTTGTTGACTCGCTATCGTCTGCAGTCGCTCGTCCTCGAAACTCACGTCAAACGAGCTACAACCATAATCGTATGACCTTATATTTTTTTCTCACTCGGTTTCTTCGCTTTGGATTTTTCAGTTCTGAAAATTCGCCCTTCCCTGGTATATGCTCCGATATCGGTTCGGGGAAACGTCCTTTCGAGCTCCGAAACGAAACGATCCTGCGCGCCCCCCCCTCAAAAATAAAACCCCCCCGTCGAATCGAAATCTCTCTCGGGCACGCCCCGACGTCCTCGGCAGTCCGCGCACACGCCTACGACGCGAACACGATTATTTTATCGTCGTCGCGACGACGATAATAAAAACGTCGCGTCGTCGCGGGTCCCGTCTCGGCCGTATATCGCGCGGCGGCGAAACGCGCCGCGCCGTCGTCGTCGTCGTCGTCGTGCGAGCACGTGTGCTCACCAGACGTCGTTGCGGGCGTCCGGCGGCGGCAGCGGCGGCGGCGGCGGTGCCAATTAGCGGCCGCCCAGAGCGCAGTTTGCTCGCGCGCGTTGTGGTCCACTCGAAGGAGGAAGAGAGCGGAAAAAGGCGGAAAAAAAAAAAAAAAAAAAAACCCGACCGAAACGAGGACGAACGAGCGCGCGTCCTGTTCGCCGCGGTCCGCGACATAGGAACGAGTCTCGTCCTCGACGACGGAATACGTCATGATCTCGCGCTCGATCTCCGCGACCGTCGCCGTTCTCGTCGCGTCCGTTTCGCCGCGTTTCGCACGTTGAGAGAGAGAAGATTTTCGCCTCGATTCAGCGATCGGCGGCCCCGCGTCATGTCCGCCGCGGCCGGCCCGAGCCCGGCGCCGGCGTCCCGCGGCCCGTGATACCGCGGAAAAACATGCCCCGCGTGCAGACTCCGACACAATGTCGCCGAGCAGTCTGAAGACGATCGCCGCTCGCACGTACGTCGCGATCGTCGCCGCAGCCGTCGTTTTACGCGTCCCGAGTGAGTATCGCTACGCATTGGTTTTATTTTTTCTCTCTACTCTTATCGCATGACTACAACTCTTTACGGATTTGTCCGTCTACGCACTTCAAAAATATTATCACCAGCCGTAATCATAGTGTATTAAAATAGTGTTTTAAAAACCTCAGTTTTTAACTTGCGAATTCACGTCATTCGGTATCGAGTACCTAATACGGCACGACGTGACCTCGCAGAACGCGTTTCGCGATATTCCGTCGCGCGGCGGAATCAAAATCGCTCTGTCCGGTTCGGAACGCGAGCCGTACAATTATTATCGATTCGCGATTTTTAGTTTGAAATTTTCTCCTTATGATTGTGACTACCGAGTCCGGCAAGTCCGTCGTGGACTTTTTTCGTAGACTTCTTTGTGAAATTCGCCGTTGTCTCTATAGTTCCTAGGGGCATCGCCCGAGGGTTTTTGTGTTCTTTTTTTTACCAAAACGTTCGAGAAAATTAATTTGAGAAATATAACTAAAGATTTGACGTTTTGATTGTTTTTTTTTATTTGTTTACTCAATTTCGACTCACTTTTACATCTCTTTTGATCGTTATTTGATCTGTTATTCGAAATGATATCGTCGTTTTCGGTGCGAATACGATCCTCGTACCGAATGTCGCGGCATCGACACTATTGAAACACGGAGTAGGGATGCCGCGATAAAAGAGTGGACGTCGAAAAAGGTCGCGCCGATGAAAAACATCAAGCCGGTTTCGCGCGCCCCCATACATCATACGAAACATTTCGAAGCCGTTCTATCGATTGAAATCGTGTACGCGATACTCATTATATTAATAAACCGCGTACGATAGACTCGCGCCCGCCGAAAATCGATTCACGATTATTTATAGTTTGAACCAAATATTGAATTCTTGACAACAATTATTACCGTCGCGGCGTGACTGCAGTGTCTCGTCGTCGTCGTCGTCGGTCCGCCGCCGATTGTCGCGCTCGCCGTTGTTTTTATCGTCATTGACTGTCCCGCGTCTATTACGTCTCGTAATAACTATTAGACGCACGCACACGCCCACACACCGCGTGGAGGCGAAACTAAACTTACCGAGGGGAAAAAATACGACCGGGTTTCAATTCTCTTGTTTCTTCGCTTCTCTGCGCCGCCGCCGCCGCCGTCTAGACGGTCGCGTTATCGAATCGCAGTTCAATTCTTTTCCATCGTCGCGTCGTCATTTCCGCCGCCGCAGTGAGATACGAGCGTTTTCCAACGCGGCGGCGTATGCGGTGTCCGCGGGTCGTCTCCGAACTCGAAACGTTCGAAATCGTTTTCGAATACACAACGTGTCCTATTCTATTATTCGGTCCGGATCGATGGAAACGCGATTCCGGCGAATAATACAACAACGCCGAGTCAGAAATATTATGTAATTATTCTGACTTTAACGCCGCCGTTTTCGTACGTTCTTTTGTTCGTCCGGTCCCGTTACGTTTCACTATCGTTTTCGATATTTCACCGTGACCCGTTCCGCCATACCTATATAATATTCTTTCCGTACGTTTCTTTACACATTTAATCGGTCGACCGAACAACACGCGTGGTGATATTAAAACGTGATCCGTTTCGTCGGTATACGATTTCGATCCAGGTGTATATAAATTATACGAAAACAATAGGTACGGGTTTTTTTTTTCGTTTTCGACCGACGCTTTTAAATCAAGACTCTTAAGTAGGCGGCCTTTTCTTCGGCAAAGTACAATAATTTCTAAAAGTCAAAAGCTAAAGAAATTTCATTGATATTCGACACGGTGTATAAAAATTAAAGACAATTTTAATAATAAAATATTTTTATTTCGAGACACGAATATTTTACTCGCGGTTTAATGAAAACTTTCCGGTGCATGAATATTAAAAACATCGGTGTCGGTTTATAAATTGGTTTCTCATTGTATTATGAGGTTTTTGATTTCTATATTATTAACGCGAAATTAATCAATATTTCCAGTGTTGCTAAGAGTATTTTCGAGTATACCGACTCACGTTTTAGTCGTGAATTTTTGAAATTCACATCTTTAGTTTGATGACTATACGTAGTAAAGGAATGTTTATTTGTACCACAGGAAAAAACCGACGTTCTTTCTAATAGTTCTTCGATTCAATAAAAATTAATCATATCGAAACATATATATGTATAAACAGTAAAATTGTACTCCGATTTATGAATGTCCGTTGTGTAACTCGGCCGTTAAGAAACGACTAGGTCTTCTGAACTTTGCGAGGGTATACCTGCGAATTTCGTTCCCGGCATTTGCCCCCGCGATACGGCGCGCGGATACACATGTAAATTTGAGAATTAATAATAATACGGTCGAAAGTTCAAAAGATACGTACGTTTTTCACTGTAAAGAATTCCAGTCGATCTGCCGTCGGTCTTTCGTATAGTCTGAAGAAACTTGTTGTCAAAAAAATATGTGCGCCGACGATTTTACTTTCATGTTAAATATGATTCGCGTATTTAATATAAAAAGTTTTGACGTTGAATTTTAAACTATAACTTTGCATATTAAACATTTCCACGGAGAACAAAAATAAAAATACATTAATACACATAATGAAAATATAATATTTGGATGCGCGCGGGCGCCGCGATGAATACCAAATGGGGCAACACAGACGTATTACGAATACATATTACACTATATTATGACGTTGATTAAACAATATATTATCATATTCCGAAATACCGAATTCGTCCGGTATCGAAAACCGCCGAATGTTGTCGCGACGATTCCGTGTTTGCCAAACGCCGCCGGGTAAATTTAAATTTCGCGACCAACAACTATACGTAGTTTCAGACCGGCGGCGGCGGCGCGGCGCGTTAAAGCGTTATTGCGATTCCGACGCGTTCGAAATACTAACCGAACACGGCTTTCGCGATTTAACGATCGGTCGATTTTCCTAATGGAAAAGACTCACGTTTAGAGTCGGGTTCACTTATCGTTTTATTCGGCGAATTCGTCGCACACGTATAATTATAATATATACTTCAAAAACAACACCGACGAGACATTTATACGGAAAGTTAAATTTCAAAAATTAGGGCCGGAGGTCGCAGTGCGATGTGAAGCGGGTGGGCGTCGGGGTGATTGTTATTACTGAATTTTTCTCATAAGTGAAAACAATGTATCGTTTTTTTTTTTTTTTTAAAGAAAAAAGGTCCTGAACTATAAGGACGGGTTCTAAGTCGTCCGATTGAAATTCGTCGACATTTAATTTTCTAACGCTCATAGTAAATTTATTCCGATTTTCTAGTAATTTGATTAGAAAGGGCGACTGAAATTGCGTCGCATTTTTTAAGCCTTCCGTATTTGGTACGTAAGTTGAATGTCTTATGCATTTTTAACTAAAAATGTGGCAGATTTTTATGATTTCGTCGAGACGTCTGCAACATTTAAAATTCAAATGTTTATAAAAAAAAAAAAAACAACTCTTAAGTACGGATATTTTTCTAGATTAGTAAGACATTTGTCTTACGAAGAACATTGTTCTTGTTGTAGGTATCGCAATAGCTTTTTCTAAGATTTTCCGTCAAACGAAAATATTACGATACCGATATTTTACGAAAAAAATATAGAAAATAGAAATCTCAGAGTTCATCTCATACCGATTACACAACACGTCCGCGACGGAATTCGTAAGGCTCTCGGCTATTCGGACCGACGATCACTCGCGTTTATTTTTAAACGAAAAAATTGAATAATATCCGACACAGACGATCTGCGGCGCGGGTTCGCAGCGCTAATATCGTAATAAAAATCAGTCGAGAGTTTTAATTTTAGTTCTGGTCGAACAAAACGGTCGTATTGAATAAAACGTGTGTTACTTCAATTCACAGCCATCTTTGATGTAGAATAATAATTATTATTAATATTATACGTTATGGTGGAAAAAAAAAAAAAGAAGAAAATTCGCAGGACGGTAGCCAACTATATATTTTAACAACGTAAAATCATAATAAACGGGGGCCGGGTAGAAGTATTCGCCGTATATCCTTTGGCGAGACTTGGTTACCGTTCCGCGTTTGAATTTAATTCGAATTCTTTTACAAAACGCGATATTAATTTAACGAAATCGGCAGAGTTCTCGAGCGACTTTATGCTCCGTTTCATAATTTAACTGCGAGACCTATGTATAAAGAACGCGCACGACGACGACGTGAGAAAGACGCGCGACGCGTCACGATAAAACGGGTTGATCGCGCTTAAAATAAACCGTTGCTATAAATTCGAGTTGATGTGGTGCGATTATTGCGGAACACAATCGAGACGTTGAAATCGGTTTGAATCCAAAGGCCGCGCCGAGCAAATTACGTGCACATATTATTAACTCGCGTGTAAAAAGTGAAATTATTGCGCCGCACGTGATGATTGTTCGCGCGGAAACGTTTTCTAGAAAAATCCTGGCGCACCTGCTAATTACATTTAAATAACGGCGCCTAGCTGCTCGAAGCGTGCTCATATCGCGAACATTACGTACACGGTTTTCGTAAAAAAGTCCGTAGACTCCTCCAATCGTTGCTTCTCGTCGTGCGGCCGATCGGTTTTTTCAGCAGAAGATAAACGCGCGTGATAAACAATAAACGCGTCTATCGATGCGAACCGTTTTTTCTTTTTTTTTATTTTCCGACTTAACGCAATACACGTTCGATAATCTATTTTTTATTCGCGTCGTCGTCGTCGGCGCTCGTTGTTGCGGCGGCGGCGCTGAAATAATTTTATACAAACAAATTATATCGCTACTCGTCGTAAATACGTAGAAAAAGCGGTAAACTCCTGACGGTAGACCCGCGTGCGCAGTACAGATAACGCGTCGAATCGTTACGGTTCGCGAATAGGTGTAAAAATTATGTAGTGGAAAATCGCGCGAATTTTTCGCGCACTCGTTAATGATAACGCGCCGAGTAATAATAATTGTTTATTTATCTATCGGTAAACGACGACGGTTTAGAGTAGACGGTCGTACAAACGAATGCAACAAATAGTGAAAACTTAAAACGCGACAAAGTATGACGCTGGTCGTAAGTTGACTGATAAATGTATCGCAAAATAATAAACGATAATCTATAACATGTCTTGAGAAACCCGATAATATGCACCTCAAAAGTGTAACAATGTACAATGCTTTCGATAATATTTGATTTTAATTGACATAATCAAGTCGTAAATACGACTTAATCGTATAATCGCGAAACACCGTTGTAATAATTTCAGCAATCGACGGATACTGATTATGGATTTTATTGGCCTTTTTATTAAAATATTAGAAAAACTTTAAGATTTATAATATAAAGTATGGGAAACAAACTATTGTAAATTTTAGTTTTCTATAATTTATATAGTAAAGAATTTTCTGTGACATTATTTTTTCTGCAGGTACGTTTGATTCTATTACAAAAAATGAACGATTTTGAAAATTTTTTTATTTTCATAACTTTTGTGGCACGGGTTAAAATCATTTGATTTGTCTGACGTTTTTTTCGTATCGTTTTTTTTTTTTTTTAATAATGGAACTTATTTAGGGAAGGTAATCTGAACAATTAAAACTTTTTTTTTATTAATATACGAAGGACCATCCTAGACACCTCCTCGTGTGTGACGAAAACAACTATATAGACGTATATTATGACGGCGGCGCGGCGCGCGCGTATCCGAAATAATAATAAAAATCTTTCGGAGATTTGTTATTTTTCTCGACCGCCGAAGCGTTGTTTACACAACATTTACTCTGGGGCCGTCCGTCGTGGTCGCCGGCCGATAGTCATTAAAACTCGAGCCTGCCCGACGACCGTGTTCGACGGGGCTTTGGGCGACACACACTCGGACACAAAGCGCGCATTGTGTCCGAGTAACTTTATATTGCGCTATATCCCGGAAAGGGGGGAAAAAAGAAAATGATGGAAAAAAAAATAAATAAAAAAAAAAAATACTACGAATTTCTACGACGAATTGACAAATGTGCCAAAGGTCGATATATCCTCTTAACCTAATCTTTTTTTTCAGACCTTCAAAGATAAGCGTTCAAAATGGACTTCTATACAAAGGTCGTATATCCTTTGTGTCGTATAAAGCCATGCGCGGCCGCGGACGGTTTTCTTCCGACTGGTATACGACCTCGTACATAAATATAGCCGATTTCTCATTTTTATTCATTAAACATTTTTTTCCAAATAATCCGTCGGCAACGTTTAACGGGGAAAATCGGTATTGGATTTTCGCGCGATCCGTCGCGACGACGACGGCAACACCGCGAACGTTTAAATATCACATCGGGCGCTCGGGGGCGGTATTACCGTGGAAAAACAGTCGAATGAAATAATAAATTAAATAGTAAATCAAATGCTATTTACCGCGGTAAATCGTAAAATTATTTGCACAACAACTCGCAGCGTGTTTGTGTACGGTGGTGTTTATACAGCGTGTTTTACGTACGTTTTGAAAATAATAATAATTTAACGTGTACCTTTTCTTTTTTTTTATTCCCGCGCACGAAAAAAAGGAAAAACAATTTTAATTGGCGACTAGTATTATTTATTTATTTTAATCGTCGGGTCGACGAATGATAATATAAAACGCTCGGAAAATACGATCGAAATTTCAATTAAAAAGCGAAAGCGTGCGAAGCCCGCCCGATCGATTACGATATCGGCGAACTGCAGTGTATCGTAAATAATTATTTTATTTTTTCACTACGATAATAATAATAATAATAATAATATTGAATAAATAAAACGCTTCTATCGCGTTATTTTATTTTTTATTTTTTTTTTATTACCTTCTATATAATATATTCTAACAATCGATGTGAAAACGTGTTATGATATTTTATAATAAAAATATATACGCGTGTCCGTATATTCTAATGGTATTATTCGAATGTCTGTACAGTATATAATATAATATTATATCACGCCATAAAGTTTAAGGGCTACGGCAGCGGTTGAATTTGATATGGAAAAATACGTATAAAAAACTTACCGGTTTCCCCCGTATCCCGCGAGTAACTCAAACGCGGAGAAAACGCGGTGTTTTTTACATTTTTTTTTTTTTTTCTTAATAGGACGCAGTCGAAAGAACGCCTGTGTGCAATTTAAACGCCCGAGCGTTTTAACGATTCGCGTTTTCGAGTCGAAATTTATATTTTTAACGAAACGCGCAGTGGTGCCGCCGTCGTCGGGGCCAGAATCAGTTATCTAATCCGAAGACATATTTTATTCGGAAAAAAAACAATTATTGTTTCGTCATACCTAAGAGACACTAAAACTTTATCCTTCAACAATTATTCAATATACGCGTAGACCGTGCCTAACTAGATTTTTAGATCGTCAAAAACTATAGGATAAATAAATAATGTGAGTACGAATTTATTTTGAACACAGTGATATCGAAATGTTACAATTTATGTTTTTACCATAAACACACTTAAAAATATAAACCAAATGTAAAATTGATTTTTCAAATGTACGACGCAACTCAATGCAATTCGAATAATTAGTACACAACGTAATTATATTGTGGGGGCCTGCCATTTGTTTAATTTTGTGCCCCCCACCTCCCCTAAATCTGGCACTGGAAACGCGTACAACCGATTCGATATGTATTAAAACAAAAAACGTATAGGTTCGTCACGTTAGCCATCGCGCTCTCTATGTATATCGGCGCGAAAGAAAAAAGATGAAAAAAAAAAAACTCTACGAAATGACAAATTGAAATGAGATTTTAGACGACTTTCTAGACTCGAGAGCTTTATTTTTTCTCTTATGTTTTAGTCATAATCATATTACACAATTATCTCGTGCGTCAAAACGAATTTTTCTTTTTCTTTTTTTTTTATATTTTCTTTATAAGTAATCGTCCTTATGAAGCTCAAGTTATTAATTATAAATTGTAGCTCCTTAACAGTTAACTAATTTCGTTTCAATTAATTGAATTAACGTAATCGAGTTTTCAAATTAAAATATGATAGGAAACTCTAATAACTTTATAACATGTAGAGTTTTCAAAGCGGATTTTTATAATTTTTCGTTATTAGATATTGATTTTATGTATGAAAAGTTTTTTTTTCTTCTTTTTTCTTCTTTTCAGACGAGTTTAATCAGTAATCAATTATTATAATGATGACGCGTATATCAATATTTTTTTTTAATATTTTTAATAACGAGAGACTACTCCGGTAAAATATTAATTCAACTCTGGTATTTTTTTCTATAGGGCCATATTATTAAAATAATATTAATATAATAACGTTTAAAGTAAATAGATTCTGTTAAAACTTTAAAATCCTTCAAACTTTACTATAAATAATTATTTTGTATTTATTATTATTATAAAAAAAAAAAAATTATTAGTCGCGCGTTAAAACGGGATTCTGCAGTCGCAGTGAAATCAATTCGATGATAATAATATTACCGTTTGAGATTTTACACGTTTTTTTTTTTTTTTTTTTGTAAATATTAAATTGAAATAAAAAAACCGAGCGAAAATATAATTGGAAACTTTTATTGAATAGTAATATATAGTACGTTTAGTAAGTGAGCTCGAGCACTTTTCGAAATAAAACAAGTTTATACAATTATTTATTTACCGGTTGTTGTAGGCCTAAGGAGGATCAAAGGGAATGGTTGAAATAAAATTCAAAGCATCCGATCAGTCGTGTCGCCCGCCATTTGTGCTTTCAAATCCTTTCTTTGTTTTGTCAATGACGTGTAATCCCATTTATGACCCCAAAAATTGTTTTGACATCTTCATTTCAGACTTTGGCACTTTAGTTTTTATCGCACGAACAAGTAACATTTTAAATAGACTCGATAAAAAAAAAAAAAAAAAACCGAACACCGCATAAATTAAATCGTAAACGTTTGTCGTCGTCGTCAATAAACTAATTACTTAAAAGTATTTTCTAAATTCCAGTCGGCTAGGATTTCTATGCGTTTATACGGGTTTTTTTCCCCCCTTTAATCCAAATAAATTGACTGTCGACCATGTCCAGGACTTGGCTTGTTCTCGATTAAATAGAACAATTTTTTTTTTATGTACGTTTTTGCATATTTTAAGCGTGATAATATTATTCAGAGTTTTCTAAAATTTAACCAATTTCAAACGGTATTTATTTTTAATATAATAATATTATGTCTTTGTCACGTCTCCGTTGGTCGGATCGTCGTTCATATAATATTATCGGAACAATTTTTGAAACATTCGTGTGTATGAATTAACGATAATAATAATATTGATGACAGTTCCAATCGCCGCGCCGCGCCGTTGGAAACTTGAACCGACATCGATAATATTATATTACAGCGCGTAATGACAAACGAATATTAATAATATTAATTAATTGGAAATAAACGATAAACAACTGTAAACAATATTATAATCGATTGACATTTTTCGCATATTTTGCAAACGTGAAATGCACGTTTTACGATTTTTTTTTGATTTTTCTTTTCGCACACTAGCCCCGGCGATCCGGTAACCCCAGTGGAAACCGCAAAATTCGACAGAACGAGAGGAGCGTTTCGAAATATTTATCCGAAGCGCGGGGTAAACGTACTTTACCGATTCGTTTGTGACAACGACGGCGAGAGACGCACGTGCCGTTGCGCGCGAGGTAAATATTGAAAAGGTCGGACGAGAACGGCGCCGCGCCGGGGGGGTATTTATTTGTTTTTGTTTTTCAATTTAAACAACGCGGAGAGGAATACCTCTCGTATTTTTCGCGTCGGGCGGGCGACTACAAGTCCGGCTGATTTGTCGCGCGTCGCGAAAGCCGAATCGCGCGTTTTAATTTCCGAGTAATGCGCCGCCGCCGCCGCCGCCGGTGGATTCACTCCGCCTCCTGTTAGGAGGACTCTCGGTAAAACGGAATATAAGACCGGTAATACTTGTGTTAGATATTTATAAGGGCGGCCGGGCTTATGAGAACGACCGCCCGTAATACTATTGAAAACTTCCGTCGGGGCGGGCGTGTGGGGAAGAAGAAGAAGTAGAAAAAAACTCGTTATAATACGCGCGACAGGCGTGTGCGACGTATTGCGAGAATGATTATTAGACGTTTCTCGGAGTACTGTTCTCCGGTTTCATAAGTCGGGGGAGCGTGCGCGCCGGATCGGACGAGAAATATGAATACGCCGCGCGTCGCGCGAGAAAACGCTTTGGAAATATTCGAAGAAACGAGAGTCGTATCCTTTCCCCCCCCCCCCCCACTTGGTCCGTCCGACGTCGTAGTCAGGGTCTGCTTTGTCCGCACGTAGTAAATACACCTGGTAAATGGGATTTCGAAGAGAATTTTTTTCACCTTTAAATCGTCCGAAAACCCCATCGCGGCGCGATTTTTGACGAAATATTTTTTCACTCCTCAAAAACGTCATTGAAGTCGTTGACGTCGAGTAGAAATTTCAGCGCTTTTCTTCTGTTTTTTTTTTTATTTTCGATAATCGCTTATTTCGCGGATTCGCGGACGTATAATTTCCCATAAAAATACCGTACGCCACTCTAGTCCACTTTGACCCGATCGAATAAACGTTTACAACGCCGAACCGACGACGCACAGCGGGATATTTTCAAAAAAAAATCTGGCCAAAATAGAAATATTTACAAAAAAATTGATTTTACATAACTTTTTTTATTATTTTATTTAAGTAGAATAATATTATTATCATACATACGTCATAAAAATTAAGTTATTAGTTACGATTCTTACTTTAATAATGTCATACTTTAAGGCATTATTGCTATTATGGACGTTAAATATAAAGGAATTGCATTTATCATCTCTATTAGATAAACTATCAACAATATTATCATTCTAAATGCATTTTGAAATTTCTAATTTTGGCCAGGTTTTTATGAAAATATCCCACTGTGCACGATTATTTGAAATTATTTTCGCACCACGCGCAATGTCTTGTAAGTACAAGAAAATTGTTTCGAGACTCGGGGATTTTTAAATTTTAATAATATTCCTAAACACTCGGTGTTTGCGCCGCCGCGGGCACTTGAAATAATGGGACGCTCAACACTAATATTATATTATATAAGTAATAATAACGCGACCTCCCGAGTTATGATATTAAATTTGTGTATTTAATTCAAGTCGTTTTATCTCATTGTATTGTATCAAAGAGGAGAAATCATATCGTTTTTAACGGATTAAAAAACTTTTACAATAATGTTATATAAATAGTAATAACACGCGCGTGTAACATTTACAGATTAGTTTTCAAACAATTTTTCAAAATAAATAACTTTCAAATAATGTATACGAAACGCGGTTTGAAACATGGGTTTTTTTTTTTTTCTTCGCCGCGCAATAATATGACCGTTTTTGTTAAAATACTTACATTTCTGTGTCGGTTTTTCTAGGCGATTTCTTTTTCTTCTTCTTCTTCTTAAGAAATTCACTGCACCGGCGTGCCTGCGGGCTACTAAGCCGACGACTTAAACGTACTCGAGTGTCATCGAACCAACTTCGATAATACCGAAAACGTTCGTCGACACAACTAATAAACGCGTCCGAGAGAGCCTGAGAATCGTATTATCTCGCATTCAACGCGACGGGTCTGAATAAAAGAAAGTCGAGTGGTCCACCGCCGTCGTCGTCGTCGTCGTTTGAATTTTAGGCGAACAATATTTTTTTCACTCGCGTTATTAGAACACGTTTTGATTGCGGTTTTCAATGAAATCGTAAGGAATTCACAAGAATCATCGACGAAACGCGTCAAATTTCACTTCTCGCCGATACGATTTTGAAAATAAAACTATTATCGCTCGTCGATTTCGTTTTATTATTTTTTTTTTTTCTACGGTTTCTGTCGTCGCTTATGCCCATCGTTTTTCAATGCACTATCACAGCGGTGTTCTCGTGTCAAGTCCTTAATGCACTCGAAGCTGTTTTTCTCGGAATCCGAAAGAAAACATGCCATTCGATTCATAAGCAAATCGCCGCGCCGAAGATATTTCGGTCCAAACGGTTTCAAATGAAAACGGTGGGCGGAAAATTCGCGACAACACGACGACGTGTAAGACTAGTCGAGGGCAGCTAGTAAGATACGTATACAACGTGTCGTTTTCTCGTCGAATTCTAAATAATGCGTTTTTTAGAATATCGTTAAACTCTACGAATAAACACTATGCGGTCGACCGTGTTTGTTTCAATAGGCGCGCGGGGCTTTGTGATGTGGTGGTTTTTCTCCGTTTTCTTTACGATTCGCGCAGTAAATCTTCCGACACGACTTGCGATCATACGTAATATCCAGCACATAATAATATGCTAACAAAACTCATTAAACGGTCACGTATTTGAATAAATGTACTTCTAAAAGTTTATTATTAAATGACCAAAACACATTTGTTACGAATAATACGTATATACTGCAGAGCGCCGCGCCGCGGCGGCGGCCGTTATGATAAAATATTTCACTCTCGGGAAACGTATTTGATATAACAGCGTAAAATAATCGTGAGATCGTTTTTAAATTATCGCCAAAAAAAAAAAACGATCGGAAAACCGTTCTATATCATAAAAACTTATATTGCATTGTTATTATGATGTTTCGAGACGCGCGTAAATTTTTAGTTTTCGATCGATCGTACGCGCGACGACGAAACGACAACGAACAGTGATCGAATTCGGAATTTATCTCGTCTTACACAATGTGTGTAAGACATTTAAGCATGTCTTCGACAAAATATATTATATTGATAGAATGGCGAGGAAATCAATTTCACCGAATAAGTTGAATATTTTTTTTTGCATTAGCAAGACGAATAGTAGATCCACAAGAAATTTTGATTTTTACAGTGAGTTCGATAGTTTTAGAATTAAATTTAGAATTAAATCACAAAACTACCTTTCTTGACCATTGTTCATCCCTCTTGCGGCACGGGAAGAATATGAGTCACCAAATTTAACACAGATTACTCAAAGAATAAAAAGGGAGGTCATGCATCAACAATTTTTAACTCAAAAATAAGGATCACCCTAACACACATACGTACTTATATATATATGTTTGAACAGCTACTGATTAAGGACTCGAATCAGATTATTTGGCAGAATTCCATTTCAAACAAATTAATAAGCCATGTGTGTGCGTGTGTACACGAGACATATTGTATAATCCCCGTAAAAAAATAACTAACAAGCGAATCACATCATTTTTAAACCTCGTGCGGTTATTATTTAGTGCGTATATAGAAAAATTTGTTTCATTCTAATTTCGGTTCTAATCCGTTTCGTTCCGCGCGTTTTCGTCCACTCGCCGTTATGTCCTTCGATCGATTCGAAACGCGAGTTGAACAATTAAAAACATAAGCAATTGGTGTGCTTTTATTTTACACGTTCTATATTATTAAATATCGAATAACGTTTGTTATTTTCGTATTGCGTTTTAAAATCGCAATCGTAACTCTACAACGGCGGCACTATTAATCGTTATTAAGAGAGCGTAATCCGCGAACTAGACTTGCCGATTCCCAGGCATGGGAGCAGCCGCGTTTTATCGACACGAAATATCCCCGCGCTCGGGGCACTTTTGTAAATTAAAAATCGCTTTATCCACATGATCTCCGGGCTTTTACCGTGACGTTTTTCGGTTCCGATCGTTTTCACGCCGTACAATCGTTATTAAAATATTGAACTCATGTTCTCTCATACAGAGTTGTTTCTCTCTCTCCGTCGATTATCACAATAGTTATTATTTCTAAAAACATGATATTATGTCGATTCAGACGTGTCTCCTCCGAATCGACGCGGCGCGGCGGTACGAATTCGCAGAGCAAACGAATAATTGAATTATTACTCGTAGATGTAATTATACGAACGTCCGCGATCATCTCTCTCCGGTAGTAAGTTACAACGTTTTCTTGTAAAACTCACTCTGCGTTTTATTAAAACAATAATGTACTCGGCAAACGCGTATAGTTTTAAAGTTTACGAGCCCGGGCGCTATGCGCGCAACGTATACTCTACAATAATTATGTATCGCGTCGACCGTAGTGACGAGCAATTAATTTCATCATCGTTATTGTTGTAGTAAACGCATTAAATGCATTAAATCGTACGCGTCACGTTATATTTCTTCCTCGACGGATTGCCAAACGTCCGCCGTGAAATTCGTCCGAAACAGAATCCATTAGAACCGACGAAAGCGTTCTGTTTTCAGCAGTTTCAATTTCGCATGGAATAATAGCTGCACACTTTTTACACACCGTCGCTCGTCGGGGCCGAGAAAATCGGTCCGCGCGAAAGTCTGCGCGCGCGCGTGTGTGTGTGTGTCGGCGCAGTAGTGCTAGTCTATGCAAGTTTCGCGCACGCGATGTGGATACAATGTGTTTTTCGCAACAATCCTGTACCTAAATTATACATTAGACACACGCTGTACACATTCAAATTACACACACTGCAACCACAAATATAGGAACATATTAAAATGACACATACGGTTCAGTGTAGTTCGACGACTGCCATCGTAACGAACGGGCTCAAATCGACCATCTTCGACAGCCATCTCGACAATTATTATTAATAACGTATTATAATTATTATTAAATAATAATAGTTACTCGTATATAATATGTATATCATTAGACGTTCAAATCGAACGTATTATTGATACTAAATCCTGTCACGTGTGTTCAACCCCGCCGGCTACGGAAATGATATCCACAAGGACCAGAAACCCTTCCATGCAGGATAAACTAATATCGTAATAAGGTTCCCCGACCACGTCGTGTAGCCGACGCAATCGTTCTTCGATAGACGCGCGAAACGATCCTTATTGATGAAACAGAGCACCACCTCGTATTGTTATCTCTCACCGCGGAGAGCGAGAACGCGCGGGCGGGACCTTAATTTTTTCCCCCCGCCCGCGGTAAATCGAACGATCGCGGCGTTATTTCGGCAACCGCTCGGGCGGAAACTCGTTCGGCGTCAATAGTATAATATTATAACGCAGAGTTTTAAATAATAATTAAAAAACAAAACAATAAATCCCAACGCAAAGTGCACAGGTACTCGCGTGCGTTTTATTGTTGATTTTAATCGCGCCGTTGAGATTTAGGTAGGTTAGGTCATTAAAATGTTATGTTTCAGCAGTTTACTGTATGAAATAATTATTAAGCGAGCGAATAAAGTTTCGCGCGTAAAACCTTTGACACAGTCTTGCGGAGATAAAGCATAATAACAATACCCACCGAACGGAAAACGATTTTTTTTTCTTTTCGTACCGTTCGATTTGAACCCGCGGCGACGCGACGCTAGACCGCATCGATTATGTTATCCTCGATCGATACCGGCGCGCGACTCTGTACTCGCGTCATGGATAAATATTATTACGTCCTCTTTTCTACGTCCGAGAAAAATACCATCGGCGGTGCCGCGACATCCGCCCGGTCGGCCGACGTGATACGCGGCCGAGTTTTTTTCTTTCTTTCCGGCCCGGTTATTTGAATCGCACGCGACGTGGCTTTTTGATGACGAACGCCGCCGCCGCCGCCGTCAGCGCGTGCAGAAATCGAAGGACGAGGTCATGACGATAAACGAGAACTAAATAAGTCTTGTGACGGGGGAAATAGAATACATTATTACAGTCGCGACGGCGGCGATCGTAAAACGAACGAAAGTCACAAATAATTATAAAACCTAGTCTCAATAATCGATGCTGCGCATATTATATAATATTCTTCAAAACGACGCTACTCAGCTGTGGTTCGAAGCATAATCAATTTTGAATACAACATCGTGGCCCGGGAAAATTATTAATTCAATATGGCCGCGCTAATAAGACGTCGGACAGGCGTATAAAATACAATTATCTTCTCATTATTATTTAATTCTATGCGCGTTGGCGGGATAACGGGCTGAGTGTATATATATATATTATTATTATTATTTTCTTGCGCCAACATTAAATTATCATTTTCTCGGCACCGTAAAATGGTTCGAATTCGCGTATTTTCACCAGCGCCGCCGCCGCCGCCGCCGCCGGTTTGTTATTTATTTAACGAATATTTATTTTTATTTTTTTATTTTCTTATCGGTTCACTTTAATAGTTTCAATATTGATGTATTGCATATCGAACGCGGCAGTCGCACGGTTAACGGTCTCTCTCTCTGTTTATTCCTCGCCAATATATATAAATAATATACTACTTTTTATCTCGAGCCTGCGAAAAACTTAAAATAATTTTCGACAATATTATAATGTAAATGCGTATCGCGCGCGCGCGCGCCCGAAAACGACGGCGTGTAAACATTGATCTCTTTTTGTTTTGTTTTTTATTTTTTCGTCAGTAAAATCTTTAGCGCTCTGCTCATACACGTAAAATGATTTCGATTTAAATTTGCAAATTAAATCCGAAACACGCGAGCCGAGTAGATCTGACGCCGGATAGATTTGAAAAAAAAAAAAAGAACACAGTCGTCGTCGTCGTACGGTCGACGCGCAATTAATTTCACGATAAATAAAGTCATTTATTATAAATTTAAGAAATGGAAATTAAATTACGAGAGAAAAAAAAAAATTATAAAACGAATACTTTACAAAAGAGAAAGGAATGTATAATACGGCGATATTGTATTATTGCTCGTTTATATAGCGCAACAATAAAGGCACGAAAATAAAAGAACAGTAATAAATAGTTATAATTTAATAATTATCAAAACGTATAATATAAATTATATTTTATTCGTGTGCCTCGATGTGTATTATAACGGAACTAATGACCGTATACATTATGGAAACGTGTCACAGATTTATAAATATTTTAAAATAAAAGGCGAATAAACTACGGTATAATAACGCGACCAGGTGATATGAAAAATAAATAAACAGTAGCTTTTAGTCGCGAAATTTATATCCCGCACACTTCGTATACCTGTCGTCCAATCGATACGACTCGCAGTGGCGCGTTCGCAAAGTCTTCCGTTATATTATTTACGTTTAGAGCGATCGCTCCGCCGCGGGAGACGCGGGGAGACGCGTGGTCTGTTCGCGATCGCCGAGGTCATATATTTTTGAGTTTTCGCATCGATTACACGCGTTTCCCGCGTCCGGTCCGAACTCGATTTCGAGAATAGCTCGCGACTGTTTGTAAAACACGCGGCGTAATCGGCACGAAACCGACAGAAAAGCGCACCGTCCACGGTCGTCGGTAATATTCGTCCCACGCATTATATTGCGTTTTGAAAATTAACAAGATAGAGAACGTGACGACATTTGCCACGATGTAATATTGTTAAGACGAACAATCGAGTTTGTCGCGGTTATTTAATTTCGTCCTTTCCTTTTTCGCATTGTCCGTCTTAAATTACTATACCAATAGGCTGTTTTTGATAATAAACCGTCGTGCGTTTCGTCTCTTATATTATCGACACAACGTTTTGGCAGACGTTTTGACGACGGGGCAAGCATATTATATTATCCCCGATACGAGTACATGACGTGTACACCGACTCGAGTTTTTGCCGTCCACTTCTCGTCTACCCGCCGTAAACATAATATTGTAACGCGTAATACGCGTTGTTTTGCACACGCCGCCGCCGCCGCCGCCGCCCGGCAAGAAAAATAGAGACGCAAACGGCGGAACGAGTGAAAAACGCGCGTACACCTGTTTATTTATATAGAATTTCGGACGGGTCGTTTGAAGAAGAACATAATATAGCGGGCCGCCCGCGGTGACCGGCATCGGACGCTATTGTTGTACACTATATATTATAATACAATATTATTACGCTGTTATCCACGCGCGATATAATATAATATATTATTATATTATCGTATATACCTCGCGGCGTCGGACAAGATACTGAAATAAATTATCTATAGTTATAGGAACATTTTGTACGAGCACGGCCGATCTAAGATAATATTCGAAATTATCCACATAAATCGTTTAATCGAGTTCAATTTCGTTCTGCCGTCATTTTTTGTTTTCCAATTGAAAAAAGTGCCGCGTGTGTCTACATTTTAGACGCGTACTTATAATATTAAAAAGAAAAATAAGAAGATTATCGTTTATATCCATCCAGTGCCGCAATTATGAATTCTGAGGCCCGTGTGCAAATAATTGTGTTTTCAGAGCGACTTATTTCGGTTCGGCGAGACCAACGTTCGACGAAACTTTATCCGCGAAAAACATCATGCCGTGAGCTCGAATTTCAAAAAAAAAGAAACGCAGTCGATACAACCGTGAAAATTTGTGTAAAATTTTACAAAAAATTTTATAAATATTAAGAATCGAACCGTAGACCCCCGAGTTGTTTTGACCACGATCGTACGAAAACTGCCGATTCACGGCTATAGCGTAATTTAACGGGAAAAAAAGAAGGCGCGTCTCCTAATCTAACGGCGCTGGCGATTCTATTAGTTAGCTGTATATTCTTCGTCTCGTACTACTCCACTCACTGTGGCCGTTTGTTTATTGCGACACGCCTCCTACGTTTACGACGCCCGACTGGCCAGGTCGGTCGCACGGTTGTATAGCGTGTTTTCGTTCTATTTAAACCGTACGATATTGATTCGCCACGGAGACGACACCTGTTGCGATTTTTCGCACAATCGCCCATATCGATAGAGAGCAAAAAAAACATTTTTTTTTTAGAATTTACTTGTCTCTGACACGCGTAATGTACCAAACGACTTTCTAAGAACCCCTGATTCTGATAGCGCGGGACGTACGCCGAGCTAAAACATTTTCCGTGATCATAAATTACAGATATTAATTAAACAGATAGGTATGTATAAATTTCGAGATGACGCGCAGCGCGTCGGAAAATAAAATAAAGCAAACGCAACGTCGATAAATTTAAAGAGATTGAAATACACGTTTTGAACGAAAGTATTCGAAATCATTCATCATGAAAAGTACTGAGCGGATGAAAATTTATATTTTTAACGCGGGCGACATTGCAAAGGATTTATTTAGAGGCCCCAAATTAATAATATCATCAATATCCGTTTACTATATAAAACCGAATTATTTACAGATCCAATGAAGCTTGGTATGACATTGAATTGCATGATATTAATTATCATCTACTTATGCTAATAATAAATTCATTGAAAACAATTACCAAAAAAATCAAAAAACTTTCGAGGTACGAGCCACGATGGAAGTAAAGAATACCAATATAGGCTAAATTCATTTTGAAACGGACAATCTTCAATTTTTAGCTTATGGTTTGGGAGGCCCCTAAGAACCGGAGGCCCGTGTGCATCGCACACCTTGCACACCCAATTGTTGCGGCACTGATCCATCGTATTTGTTGTTTCGCGGGCGGTACAATTTTATATCGCAAATCAAGGACGTATTTTTATTTCACGAATTCGTACGTTTCTCGCGTCTTTGATCGGAGAACGATACCCGCCAGCGTCCTCCGTATAAAACATTAGCCTCGTCACACGAACACGCAAACACAATATTATACCTCATATCAGATTTTCAAGAAATTATCTACTTCGAGAGTTTATGCAAAAAAAAAAATAAATAGTAGCGTTATCAAAACGTATCGTCGTAATGTGCTGAGCGGCTTTTTTGTTATCGATTCGTTAGTAAATCAATCGGTCGCATTGTCATTTTGGCGATTCGGATTCGAAACGTCGCGCGTCGGGCGGACGAACTACACTGGCAGTGGATAAGCTGTTTCTCTGTAATTTCAGTGTTTTAAAAGGCCGTTTTAACAGACTTTTAACTCGCCGTCGCGTCGTCGTTTGAATGAAAAAAATACTGAAACATTTGGCTTAAACCAGTACTGTACATTGTTATTTGTACCTATTACGGCTGCTGGCGTTTACGCCTATTATAGCGTCTCCGGCGTCATACAATAATAACTTTGTCTGCTACGACGTACTCGTATATACAATATATCATTATACCGTCGCAGTCGCGTGAGCGTGTGTCTCGATGTAATTCGAGGAATAGGCGCACCGAATAATACTTAGGCACGCGTTATAAGTGCATTACACGACACGGGAGAGCGCTGTGTCGTCTCGTTTATTTCGTTAGACGTAAGCTTCCGGTGCGCCCTTTGATCTCCCGGGGCAAAGTTCGCGGCGCGGAAAACGCGTAAAAGTCGTTGCGAAAAAGAGAAGGAAAAAAACCCGCGGGAGAAATGAAATTGTTAATATTTATCTTTTGGTTCAACAATACGTATATACAATGTATTATAAAACAGACTGCAGCGGAAGTCGAGTGTTCGCCGCCGCCCGCTCGCACACGACGAAAACGGCGGCGTTCCTCTTACAACGCCCGAAGTATTCTCTTCTGGAACGGAGGAAAATGTTATATTTTCGAGTGTTTCGGTTTGGCGGCCATTTTTGTCGAGCCGCAATCGCCTGTTTGCTGAAACCAGTGGCGTACATACGGGGGGGGTTTTCGGGTTCAAACCCCCCCCAGGACCAAAAAAAAATTGACCGACTCGATCGGACAACGGAGAAAAAACCGATTACGTTATAATCGTCAAAGTTCGTGTGAACAATTATACTATAAAATGGATTCTATTTTTATAGCACTATCGTAAATGATCATGTTAAACATTTTCGTTAAATAAAATTATGAATTTTTAGTTCATTCTGTTTTATTCTACCGTTGGAGAAGTTTATGAAAAATGGGTAGTTTTAAAGAGAAGGTTTTAGTGTTAGTTATTTTTTTAAACCCCTCCCAGAGCAAATTTGAAAGTACGCCACTGGCTGAAACGAATTCGATATCGCGTCCCCCTCGGACACTGGGTCGACACTCGACTTACTCCGATTCCGGAACCTTCCCGTCCCGCGGCTAAAGCGTATAATATTTGTTATTCTACGAAAAATGTACGCGCGGTATTTTTTCGCTTTAATTCTAGCGCGCGTATACTCTTGCGATTCCAGAGTTTTGTTTTCGGCAAAAAAAAATAAATAAATAGTCGAAACGACGACGCCTCTCGGGGCGGGCGACTACGACGACGGCGTCGCGCTAGAATTTCACACCGTGGCGGCGGCAGCGGCGGCGGCGGAGACGACTGCACCCCCGAGACGAATATATTATCATAACGCGCGCGATTATTATTACGACGATTTACGATTATTGTTATTATTACGCGCTGCATGTGCGCGGGTCGCGCGAGCGCCGACGTGCACTCGCGTGCAATAACGCAGCGCGCGATGCAAAATAATACGATATTATAATAATATCTCGTTTCAACGTAAACACGCGCCCGAACAGCTGCGGCCCGTCAAAGAAAATATCGTTTCACCTACCGCATATTATACCTCGTATTATGTTATTGTTGCGACGAATTCGTCTGATTATCACGTCATCGTTTTCGCCCGCGAGGACAATAATTAACACGACGACGCGTCGTCGGCGCACATGTGCCGCCCGCCGCCGCACATACACCGCGCACGTGAATTTACCATTTGCGTATTATGTAGGGTATACACACATTATACATTCACATGCGTATATATAATACGTAAAGTGTGCCGCGTGTGTTTTGTATGCGGTCGTCGAGATTCGTCGGCGCGCGCAAACAGATGTTTGAAATTCACACTGGCGTCTGCGCGATCGTGCGTTTCGTATTTGTCGAGATCAAAATTCGGAATTAGATTGATGGAACTCGTGTATACGTACACACTACTACTCACGCGTCGTCGTCGTCGCTAAAACGTGCATGGACGCGCGGGTACGCCTCGTGGTCCTGCAAGTACACGCGTCGTGTCGGGCCCAGGACTCTCGAACACGGCCGCGTATCGATCATCTCCTCTTCCGCCCGCGCGCCCGCGCTCGGCATAGGTGTGTACGTGTAATATACTCGCCGTATTGTGTTATACGTCCCGAAACCGCGGCAGGCGTTCGAATCGGCCGGAGGGGAGACCACTCCTCGAGTCGGGGCGACTGTTTTCCAGAAACCGCGGCTTTCTAATTTTCGCGAGCCGTTCGCTTATGTAGAAAGGTCGTTATCGATTTTCGTTTCCGATTACCACTATATATATATATATATTGATTTTAAAGTCACTAATAATTGGCCCTCTGGTAACTCGCCCGTCCCCGACGCATACGATAACGAGCATAGCAAGAGTAATCGATAAATACGCCCTCTCCTTCCCCAAAAAAAAAGGAAAGCCGTATTTAGCGTTGAGAATTCACAATATTTTTATAATATAATGTGTATTTGACTTTAAAATCTAATGAGCCAGAGCACAGTAAGCGAAAAAGAAAATAAGGTCATTAAAAATAACTGCTCGTGATTAGCGTTTATTTTGTATAATTTGTACATCTTGTTTAATGCGAGTTTCGAGGATGTGTGACTGCAGACGATAACACGCGGCAAAATCAACAACTGTATCGCGAGCGCAAACACCGAGTAGGTGGCTTAACGTTTCATTTGCGAGGAGACGATTTCTTTATTTTGATTTGATGCGCTTCGTGTTGGAACATTTGCATTCGCAAGTAAGTTG
The DNA here is from genome assembly GCA_948098885.1 of Drepanosiphum platanoidis. Lineage (NCBI taxonomy): Eukaryota > Metazoa > Arthropoda > Insecta > Hemiptera > Aphididae > Drepanosiphum > Drepanosiphum platanoidis. The sequence continues at coordinate 4,206,366 of OX402531.1, forward strand.
TTGCGAACATTTTCAATGCGTAAAAGTGGATATCTTTCAACGAGTAAATTTTCTCCGAAAAATCCGCGTCAATCTCTTTTGTAGATAAAAATAAATATCCGGTTAATAAACACGGATAAACGTTGAAATCGTGTCGAGTACACGACAGATCTTTCGATTGGTCTTTGGACGCGATGAGCAAGTCATGAAACGTAATCGATATGATATTTTTTTTACTAAATAATGTGGTTTTCTTTAGAGCGGAGTAAATAAACGCCGTTTCGTTTTAAATAAACGCGTCTTCCTATTTTTATTTGTCCAATTCGACCATTGAAGTTAGATCTTTGATATTGGCTTTGTCGTTTTTTTTTTTTCCGGTGTCTTTTTAGTGATACGAAGACAACTTGTTGTAAATAGGTACGTTTTTTTTTCCCCAAAAGAACGATATCGAAAATTCTCTACAATTTATCTCTCTCATATAATATTATCTAAGAGCAAACCGACGACGATGCCGATGAAAGCGGGGCCGACGCCGCGGCGGCGTGATGCACTCGTGGAAATACGATCAAAAAAACTTTTCGCGAAACATTGTAATTCGATTAAAAATCGTTACGACTTTACCGGCGAACGTTATACGATACTCGAGTATAGAACTACGTATTATAGTTCATCGGAAACACATCGCATACTTTGTGCGAACTCAATGTACCACACGAGTGAATCGAAAAATAATTTTTACGGGCGGTGTATTAAAAACATCATTTCGATATTCTCGTCCTTTCCGTCGACGGTATAAGAGTTTTAATTTTAGCAGCGTTTTTCTTTACTCGTGTTTTTATTCGGTTGTTTTTTTTTTTCTTGCTTTTTTTATATTATACGACGTTGATATTTTTTCAATTATTATTTTTTCATCGGTAGGTATTACTGGGGGGGGGGGAGGGAAGGGTGAAAATATAGCATTACATTTTACGTTCGAGTTCACTAATCGATTTAATATTACTTACACAACGTGGTTTATTAGTTTTAAATGATGCCGACATCGTGCCGCAGTACGATTTTTTTAATAAACATAATATATTAATTTCGTATACAATTTGCCGACTTTTTCAATGGGAAACGCAGAGAATTTAATACGAGTGCACTTTGTTTTCGTACTCGAACGGTACAAGAGAATTTCCGAGAACTCGACTGTATTGCGGGGCGTACGATTTTATCTGCGGTAAAACAAGGAGTCGACCGCGAGAGACCGTTTGCTAAAAAATAGTCGATTATGATATTGTTTCAGTATTGAAAGTAATAAGCGTATATTTGACAATCAATACATTATAAAATGCGTTAAAACACAACAACTTTGTATTATTACCAGTGTCGGGACGTATCTAGATTTATTTATTTATCGTATGGCAAAACATTAACAACTAATAGATAAATACAAAACACAACTAATGAGTAAATATATAATATATAAAACTTAAAAACATAACTCGGTCACAAGTGAATGTTTAGAATAGTGAAATAACAATAACAAGGATAATTTTAATATATATATATATTTAAGTTAGGATAGAGATGGCGTGATTTTAGATTTGGACTAATTTCTATTAATCTGGATAAACTTTAGATCAATCAAAAACAAATTAAACAAAAATGGTAAACTTTCATTCTCTTTATCTTAAAAAAAAATAACTGAACGTTTATTAGTGTATTCATAAAAAGTATATTCTACAAAATCATGATTTTTAATTTACTATATTCGTACGGTAATAATTATTCTCGTTTTATCCAGATGGATTTTATTCGTTTATCCTTTATCTCAGATAGAATCGAGCGCCGTTATCAGGATAATTATTGTTGTTCTCTATAGTCTAAGTCATTAACGATCAATGGGAAAACACAGTAGAAATAAAGTGTCAAATTGGAAAAGCCAGAAATGTATTTAATTCAATGAGTGCGTCATTTAAGAGCCACAATCTATCTATACAATTAAAAATACGTCTACTGAGATGCTACGCGTTCTCAACTCTGTTATATGGTGCAGAAACTTGGAGTCTAACCACAGCCACTTCGAATAAGTTAGAAGCATTCGAACTATGGTTATACAGAAGAATTTTGAAAATATCATGGACTGAGAAAATTACCAATATTGAAGTACTGCGTAGAATGGGAAAGGAGAAAGAATTAATGATATCAGTCAAATGCAGAAAACTCCAGTACTTAGGACATATTATGCGGAACAAGAGTAGATATTATGAACTTCTCCAATGTATCCTACAAGGGAAAATAAATAGCAAAAGATCACCTGGAAGAAGAAGAACATCATGGCTAGCCAACCTCAGAACATGGTTCGAAAAAAGTTCAGTAGAACTATTCCGGAGCGCAACTAATAGAACTCGTATATCAATGATGATCGCCAACATCTGAAACGGATCGGCACACTAAGAAGAAGAAGAATAGTCCTAACACCGATCGTTGCGTTGACCCTAACGTTCTTCGTTCCGATCAATGCCGTCCAAACAGCAGTACACTGGATATTACGCTTTACCCGCGTGCAAAGCGTGTTTTCGATGAAACGCATTTGACGTTTTTCCACGCGGACTCTCGGGAAAATCTTAAACGATCCGCCGAAATCCGTCCGCCGCAGAACGGGGGCGAGACGAAGTTCAGTAGTGTGCGCGCGCGCCATTGCGAACGAGACAAGAACGTCGTAAAATATAAATGAATTATCGCGTGCCAGACGCGGGGCACGTATATATCATAATATTATTATTATATTTTCTCACCGGTCATGTATTTATTACGAGGACGCGAGCGCGCGCGCGCACACATACGACACGGTCGCGCTGACAGCGGCAGCGCCGAAAACGTTATATACGTACAATGTACGAGAGTGGATTACTGTTATTGTATTTATCGTCTCGCCGTACACAATCGGACCTCGAGCAACATATTATTATTATTATCGCGCGCGTATCGTTCGCGTTGCGCGACAAGTACAGTGGTGCAATTAAATTATATGACTTTGGATTAAAATAACCATCGCGATGATTATTCAAAAACACCGTACTGAATATTATCGTGTTTTATGTTTTCGATGCTCTCTCTCCCGCGACTGCGACCCGTTTAAACTCGAGCCGTCGTCGTCATAATTTTCCGTTTTATCCATTTCATCCGTCGATCGTCGACTATACGACTCGTAGACGGATTTCAAATCGAACGTCGCGTCGTCGCAACAACAAAATAACAATAATAATATCGTCTCGTTTTCGTACGTCATCGATTTGCTCGCCTCGCCAGCATACACTGACCCTACAAATTTCTTTTCGGCGGCAGTATAAACTATATATCTGGACCTTGGGTCAAGAAGGGCCAATCTCACTATTTATCATTTCCGGAAAAAAAAAAAACAATAATAAACAGTTTGGCCACTTTAGAATTAGAAATAATATTTTTGTTTGCGACATTGGCCAATCTATTTCTTGTAATTTTAGTGATCAAGATACTACGTACGCCCTTCTAGCACAAGAAAATGTGCATAAAATAGTATTTGTTATTTTATAAATTAATTTTCGCCAAAAATTGAGATTGGCCCTTCTTGACCCAAGGTCCAGATATATAAACGAGCAAAGGGTAGAAAGTTATTGCAGTTTTGACTAAAATCTTCAAAACTCGAATCAACCAAACTCTGCCGAAATTCGACGTACGAATCGCTGAACGTGGATTTCAACTGTGCAATCCCGAGTGCTATCCGCGGCCAAACAATTCGTATTGAATAATCGTCGGAGACGAGCTCGACGAGTGTTTCCTCGCGATTTATTCTCGTATCGACTGCGGTGCCCCCGAAACGAGGCCATTCCCCCGGTATCGAGCCAACGTCGTCGCCGTCGTCGTCGTCGTACACGGGTTTTTAACGAGATCCGATTATCGACGCGTTCGGGGCGCAGGACGATTATTCGTATACGTCGTCCGAACCGCGCGTCGCATGCCGCGGGTATACACTCCGAGCCGTGATAATGGTTTTAAGCCGATATATCGTTATTGGGCGCGCGCGGAAAATAAGCACATTTGCGGTAACGCGGCGCCGAGTGTACCCGCGCTCACCTCGAGCTCTACGGTTCGTGTATGAAACCGCGTTATTGTGCCGCGCGGAGTCGTGTTTGGAATTCTCTCCTTCTGTGTGTACACGAGAAACGACGTGGTCTGCGATAAATCGAAGAACGGGAGTAAAAAAAGAAAAAAAGAAAACAAAAGAAAATCGCTCCCACATATTATTATTACGTATTTTATTCGAGACGACGAAATAAATCGTTCGCGACTGTATTTATCGAAACTTTGAGTTATATTTAAAACGGATTTATCGACCACTCGTATTCAGGCATGTGCCTGAATTGCGATGAGAAATTAGAGGACTGTTTAAATATAAGACGTAATGTTGTAATGCAATAAAACGGCATCGTGGAAAATTTACGATAAAACATATTCGGGGTGAAAAATTTAAAAAAATACCATTAGAAAAATGTACGCGTTTCGGTTGTGTTTATCGACCCACTGTTTGGAATACAAAAGTATCGCCGCCTTCGACAGCAGATTCGACGAAGTTTCCAATAGTTTGAAATGACGACGACGTCGCCAAGGTTCGTCGTGATTAAATTTCAAGTTATCCTCGTGATTTCCATCGTTATCGGGATCGCGACTATTTTGCAAATAGGTACCTTTAGTGGAACTCGTTGTTTTCGTATTGTTTTTCATTGTCGTAATTTGTTTAGAGAAACGCTCAGAAACAAAACACTCCGACTCGGCCATCCGTCGCGATTTTATCTTCGAGTAAACGCGGCGACTAATAAAATTATAGGTTTTCGAAGCGTCGAGTTTTTTTTTCGATTCGTCGCTACTCGACACCTTTTTTTTCCGACCGAGGTATATTAAAAGGTATATTTTTCTCTCGCGTTCGTACGGAGAAAAATTGAAAATCAAAGCCATCGTGGCGAAAAAATTCCTCTATAAAATAATACATTTGCACGATGAAATACGACGCCGTCGTTATTGTAATAATATGATTATTTTTGATCGGAATGACTCGCGCGCACGTCTCGCGAATTCCCGGAATCGCGGGCCGCGTGATGCACCAGATGCACCGCATCCGTTGCACCCGAATGTGCACTACGTATTACGCGGACGTCATCGGTATAGAGGTGTAAGGCGTATAGAGTGCGATTTTTTTCTGTTGCGCACGTCGTGCGTTCATTATGTTTTGCTCGAGTAATATTTAATAAAATCAAACGCGTTTGTTCGATGTTCTTCGGTCGACATTGATTCACTCGGGGTAGTATTTCCATAACGCGAGTACGTGGCCGCTGTCGATTTGTCGACGACTGTACGCGTATAGTAACGAGGAGGACGCTATTCGACCAGTGGTTTTTACCGTCGCGCAGTAAACGATATACGAACAATGTTGTTTCCGCCGTCGACGCGGGCGGTCATCGCACTGACGGTTCTACGACGCCTAATAAATATTCTATTCGTCCGCAACGGAACGAATAAATATTTCCTGGAAATGCTCGCGCCGGAGCGCGGTGTAAACGAATTCCGCCGCCGCCGCCGTCGACACCAGAGTGGAATGTTTTCGCAATTAATTCAATCCCGCGCGCATGAAATCTGACGGTAATATTTTCATTGAAGTTTCCGCGTCATTAGTTCGCTAATGATATACGGTATGTCCCGAAAGTCCCGTTTCGCCCATCAGCGTCGTCCGCGACGGATATCAATCGTATATAATATTATATTTAAAAACGCGATTTGTTTCGTTTGTTTTTCCTTCACACCGATCTGGTACAACAACACAACAATTATTATAATCGTTCAAATTTCGATTTCCTTTGTTCCAAGGCAATTTAAACTTTTCGAGAAAGTCATTTTTCACAAAAAAAAACGCGCGTTCAAATCGAGTGAGCTAATTATTATACGACCGAATTATTAGAGCCGATCGAGTTTTTGATTTCGTAAGAATAAAAGTTGTTTATTTTAAGAAAACTCGAATCGCATGTTTTATTCAAACATGCATCAACTTCGATCGTAAAGCCATTGTCGTTTTTTTTGTAGTCACTTGAGGGTTCAGTTGCACTCTTCGGGAATACGGTCGGGACGAGAGGTCTCCGGTTCTCTGGCCGCACAAGTCTCTCTGTTTAACACCAATTTGGGTTTTTTTTTTTTTCAAACGTTTTTTAAAAACTTTGTGTACCCATCGTGTTCATTATCTGACCTCCGTCGCGAAATCGAATAAAACATTCAAAACGTCGTACCTGAAACATAATAATATTATGTAAACGACACGTGGGTCCGAAAACGTCAACTCTGTGTAACAAATGACATGGAAAAAAATAACAATAATAATTTCGCGGTTTAAATGCGATTGTTTTCGTTTGAACGACGAATCGAAATAATTCCTTCTTTTTCTCTCTCTCTCCAAATTTCCAAATAAAATCACAAATAATTATTCGAATAATCGTAGTAATTCAACGACGATTTTCCATAATTCCGAATAGAAATCGTTAAATAATTCGGCGCGCACGGGATTTTCGGCAAAAACCGCGCCGTACACGTCGCGTACGGGAAAAACACTTACCGTGCGGTACCGAATTCAATATTTTATAGTATGCATTATTTATAGTAAATTCGGTAACAGCTTTACTCGCGTTTTCGTTTCTATTCGTATACACTATCGGGGGGGGGGGGGGGCGGACGGGCGCTTGTATATTTCAAACCAGTGATGTCGTTTTGATAGAATAAATATTTCAAGTCTATCGCGCGACCGGAGAAAGTTAGACACGCGCGCGCGGACAGAGAGAAAATCGGTATAGACAGAGGGAGAGGAGAAAACGAAAAAGAAAGACGCGCGGGACGGAGACGACGCGTAATATGCAAAGACTCCGTGCTGTGGTGCCGAGTCGGCTAAAACCGCTAACCAGCACGACCTTACGCAGCACCAGCAGTGGCATCGGTATAATGTATATACCACCACTGCTGCAGCTGATGAGAAGTTCAACGATTCGGAAATTTCATTAGTTCGGTCTCGTCTCGAAAAGTGTAGTACAGGCAGCGCGAAAACCTGCGCAAGTATACATAAATTATTTTTCATACGCCTTATATAATAATATTATTATACGTCGTGTCCGTCGCGCCTCTCGGCGAATGAAAAAAAAATAAAATTCGCGTTGTATTTTTCCTGGAATATCATAATCAAACGATAATATTATATAATGTATACGTATTCTGCCCGTCGGTGATTTTCCTTTTCTTCCGTTTTATCGCACGAAACGTTCGACTCGGAATACACTTGGACCTACACGACGACGACGACGACAAACGTACGATAATAGAGTTCAATTATAAACGTCAAATCGTTAACAGACTCCGCGGCGCACTGCGAATCTGAACGCGCACACGTGTCGTGTATAAAAACAGTCTCTGAAACCGCCTCGATCCCCGCGTGTACAAACGAGTATTTCGCAGTCGTTTGTCAAACCATTGTAATCCGCAGATATCCGAACTCGAATCCGCCAGGTAATCCACCGGAAGGCTAAAAAGAAAACGACGCGCAGACCTGAAATCTCGACCGACAACGTCAACCCCGGCAAACGTAACGAACCGAACATATCCATTAAACGAGAGGTATATATAACCGCGCGCGCGTTGCCGTGTTCTCTTCATCGATAGCGATCCGACTAAAATTCGTCGAATCCCGCTCGCCGAAAGCCACGACTTTACTTGCCCTATTTCTTTCGGGTTTCAATTAAAAACGCTCGTAAACGATATGATTATAATGTCGCGGGATGGAAAATCACTCTCTCGAATCGTGTGCGTAATAAACGCGTAAATCGAGCGTCTCTGTGTATTAGCGTCGAGTCAAACGAACAAAAAAAAATACCCGCAGCCGAACACAGAGTGATGAACACGCGCGTGTTTTCGTTTAATTTTTTCCGGCAAATTGCGATAAATTAATATTGTGCGCGTGATATATTTGCCGTCGTCGTCGTGTTGTATACGCGTAGGCGCACCCGCAGCAGTTCAAACGTCGTCGTCGTCGAGGCGATAAAACGATCAAAGTCGTGCAGGCCGAGAGGCCGCATCACGCCACACTAGAATAATTGCCATCCTCGGTATCGATTTGTAAATAATCACACCAGCCTTACATCGGTAAAAGCTAATCTCGAGACTCGGGGCTCAGCGCCCGTCGTCCCCGACTTAATGTCGCGCGTCCCCGTGCCCATATTATTTTAAAGATCGGCCGACGGCGGACGACTCTCGATCGGATAATTTAGGACCGCAGCGGTAATGCAATTTGCCGCGACCCTTTTAAATAACAACCGTGTATGATAATAATAACAATTGTCATCGCGCTGCCGCCGATAACGTAATATATTACTCCGCGCCTGAGGTATTGAACGAGCGCGTATATACACATTATGTATAGTGTTTGCGCATCAGGATACAGGATGTGCCGCGTCGGTTTACGATTTTCGAGTTGCTAAAAAACAAAAAGAGTCACTTCTCACGAGCAATGTCGAGAAACCTTTTTAATTTCCATCTAGATGAAGATGACGATGGATATTTAATAGTTTTTTCGTTCGGAAACGTATACGACAACTAATTTTTCGTTAGTTTTTAACTATTGGTTCTCGAGCTCTCTTACACGACCTTTCAAGTACATGACAATCGGTTTCCTTATTTATCTAAGATGAGATACACACGCGGTGGTATTTATCTATAGATATACTGCTCAACGCTGCTCACGAGACGTCCTGCAGGACGCGTCCGCGACGGTTCACTCGTAAATATACATAACTCGACGACAATGAGCGGTAACAATAATTCATTGAAACGCGTTTTTTCGCGACAACAATATTCGAGCGTGACGTTGTTTTATCGTCACGCGCGAGACCCGCGGCAAACACCGCGACCGCGAGCGCGCGTCACGATGATTAATACATTATAATATTATTACTATATTATCGCAATCGCAATAACAATAATAATAATAATATATTGTTTCGGAATCGTTGCCGCGGTTAACCGTATTCGTTCGCGGTTTTACGTGTGTACGTACGAGCTATACCGAAATCCGTCGCGCGCCCGTAGGGTAATCCCCTCACCCCGAGTTCGGGATACTGCTCGTTATCGCGACGACCGAAACGACGAACACAAACAATAACGTCGACGACTATTCGTGTTGTTGTTGTTGCGTGATGTAGACGATTTTATACGCCTGGTCCGCCGATATCGCGACGCCCGCGAACGGCGCGAACACGAGCCGTTTCTCCGTCCCTCCCCGAGGCCGGATTAAGAACCTTTTCGGTCTCCCAGGACAGTGGTGGTCGGCTTTGGCAGTAGAAAAAAAAACACACTCTCTCTTCAAAGCCTGAGCGGCTTCGTATACGCGGAAAAATACGTTTTCCGACTATTTCTCAAATTTAATTTCAAAATATTATTGATTCATACTATGATGACTCATTTTTCTTCTCGGCGTCTACAAAACTACTAATCGTAATAAGCATTGGCTAATAATAACCGACCGCGTATAATAATAGTATTCATAACTGTAAAATGACAAATTTTTTGTTTTATCTGACTATTGTCGTCGTCGTGACTTTGTTCTTTTTGTCTGAATTAGTTTTTGTCGATAATAGATTTTTAAAAATCCTAAGAAAATCGTCTAAATGTTGTGTCCGATTAAAATTCAAAGGACTCCACTTTGGCACTGGAGAGAGGCCCCGGGGCTATAGATGCGTCTTTAATCCGGCCAGAGTCACCTTCCTCGCGTAAAATAAGGACTCAGATTTCGCAAATGAACGCAATGCGACGTGGCGAACGTCGTCGTCCGTCGGCCAACGGTTTCGCGCGGAGAGACCGAGTAGGATTGATTCTATCAATTAAAGAAAAAAAAAAAAACGTCCACTCCGAAGAAGATAAAGAATGAAAAAAAAAACAAACACCGTACAAAATAATATATGACCGTATTTATACGGCTGAATCGGTTGTCTCTACCGCGAATCCTCCGGCTCAAGGGAAACGTCCCTCGCCGCGCGCGGAAAACGTATTCGGCCCCGTCGCAATATAATATATCCGAGGCTGAAAACTTGTCTGAAACGTCCGTTTCTATATCATATAGGTATGTGTATTTTTTCCGTCCCAAGTTTCCCAGACAAAGTTTAAAATTCGATCACCGTTTCGAGATAAAATAAAAAACATTATCATAACGTACAGCAGCGTAGTTGGGTATATTATGGTTTATCGGTTCGCGGCGGCGGCGCGGCGGGGTCCGTTAAATTTTATTAGTTTGAAAATTATTATAACGGTAAAACACGTCTCCGCCAGGATTTGACTTTTTCTATTTTTCTAATTTCAGCCGGTACTCGAGAACACGGAACCGTGTAAGAACACGACGATAAATTCGAACGAGTGCAGTATATATTATTCGTTTTATAGTCCTAAAAAAAAAAAGAAAAAGAAACCCGACTATAAAATAAACGTGATTTATTATGTCAATATTATTCGCAAAGGACGTGATACAAAACGTGACGATAAAGTTATACGCTAGTAACATATCTTGTGAAATAGTAAAAACGCGCTCTCGAGTCTAGGAGGGGTAGGGGGGGGAAAAAAAAAAGTTATCCAAATCAACCTATATAATAGCCCGGGGGGCGAGCGAAACGCCATCAATATTTATTACACGAATATGCGGGGCGATTCATTTATAACGCTCGCCCGCGTATAAGCGCCGTAAAAGGAGAGGAGGGGGTGGAACGCATCCGCGCGTCAAACCGACTGCCCCCCCCCCGTATCAAGTACACACATGATTTACATTTATTTTTTCGGCAATATACGTAATATAAAACATAATCTCTAATCCTAATGGTTTTCGATTTTCGTTTTGGATTTTTCGTGCCGGCCAACATTTCTCGTATAATATTGCCGTAGACCGGGAAATGTTTATCTCGTCCAAAGCCTTAACTTCCCTTGCGCGATCGCGAACGCGAACGGCGAACGCGAACTACGAATTAAGATCGCGTTCGCGTCATGTGGGTTTGCTCTAGACGATTCTTCGTTGCGACCGAAAGATAAGTAATTTATATTTTAACAGTCGTCCGTCAGTCGTATTCGATATTTTGAAGTGCGAAGTTCACGGCGGAGTGCTATTGGTTTTAAAAATTATTATAACGGAAGTCAATAAAGAAATGTTGAAAATTATTTTACTAGACGAAGAAGAAGATGATGATGAGTTGCTTTGGCATCTCGTATATTCAAATCTTTATAATCCCTATTTTCAGGATTATAAATTGGGTGGTGTTTGGCTACACATTCAACCGATATCTCGCGTCTTGCTCCTTGGTAAACTTGACCATTGCAGAACTCATGTTTGAATATCCGATGTCAACAAGACGTGTTCAAACAGAAATGATAACATTGCATGGTGTATAATAATAATAATAATTATTATTATTATTATTATTATCAAAACAACAAGTCGATCGCGGCGCGAACCAATTGAAATCGCCGACCGCGATCGCGCAAGGAAAACCAACTATATTTAATTTACATTGTATCAGCCAGCCGCGCGATCAGAGCACGCGATCTTAGATCGCCGTTCGCGTTCGCGATCGCGCAAGGGAAATCGGCGGCGGCGGCGGCGCAGAGTCGTTAATTTCGTTGTGTAGCGCGATGGATGAAAAAAAAAAAAAAAACCCGGTAGACACACACACACACACACACACGTGTATACCTACGTTTATATTTTTTTTTATCATTATTATTATTATTATTATAATATTAATATTTAAAAGCGTCGTCGTTTCGACGACGACGCTGTGAAAAAAAAAGAAAAAAATTATCCGAGTGTTAAAAGGTCGTGCTTGAAAATTCAATTTTCGTCTTATAAAAACCGAAATGACGACGCCGAGCACAATGAATAAGAGAGGAGCGTTTTAAACGTCCGGGAGTACGTAAAAGGTGCCGGCCGCGCGTTGGCCAAGATTGCTTTGATGAAAAAAACCTATTCATATTTTCCATTTAAATGAGAAAAAAAAGAAAAAAAAGTGGGGTAAAAAAAATCTTCAATTACCGAACTAAAATAAACAAATTGTATTACAAATACGTCATTTCGCGAGGACGATGCCGGTCGAAACCGTTCAAACGTTGTTGTCCACATATTTCTCAAGGGCGGGTGGGGGGAGGGGAAGAAAGGAAAAAGCTGCGGGCCGTCGATTCTCGGACCGAAAGAGTCCGGGTTTTCTCGCTTCAATACGATAATATTTATGACCGAAAAAAAGTACGACCGCCCGTGTCTGAGACTCGGTTCGGCGCCGCGATTTCGTACGAAAATTTTCTCGCCCCGGAACGTTATTGAAAAAAAATAATATTTCGAAATGCCTCGCGATCCTCGCGGCGGCCGGGCGGTTCGTGCGACGTGCGTTTTGAATTGTTAACGAGCGGGTCGAGTGAATAATAAAAATACGAAAAATCACTGAAACGGCAGATTCGGCAACGATCCGAAACACGCGCGCGCGTGTATCGCGATGACCAGTGACGTGTGTCCCGTAAATTTACCGTGCGAGATGTTTTGCCGGCAAGGGGGAATTGGGCGAGCAGAGAAGAAAAGAAACGCGCGCGACGGCCACTCGATTTGTGGGTATTTTTCATTTCTCGTCGTCAGATCGAGACGATAATAAAAGTAGACGTTTTTATCGAAACGCCGCGCCGTGGCCGATACTCGGCTGAAACAAAGTCGCTAAACGTATCCGATAAAAACGTGCGTTTCGAAATGTATGTACGATTGACATCGGAGTCGATAATATTTCTAATTCAAAAAAAAATAATCCGACGTGTTTTTCATCAATCGTATCGGCCGTTACTTAATATATCGTTTTCTAACAAGACGAGCGCCCGCTGTTGATTTTTATTTCCGTTTTATGCTTTTATTGTTTAATTTCTCATTAATTTTACACTAGTCAGCAATTATTATTCACGATAGTCAGACTGATTATTATTTAGTTTAACATACAGTTATAGTGTATACGTATGTATTGTATTAAAAGTTTTTACAGCGCAGTTGAATAATAATATAAGTTCTCGAGTTGATTTATAAATTAAATTTAAAAAAAACCGAGTTTTAACTCGAATAAACGTTTGTTAAAAAAATAACGTAGAGACTCGTCGATATCGTAGGTAGTCTTGAGAAAATTACAACGGAAAAAGAAAAAAAAATAACGATTTCCAAGAGTGACGAGTGAACTCGTTTACCCGAAATTCTCTTCTAATAAAAATAATAATTATGACGATATTACGTACGTACGCGCGGCGTATATTTTTGAGCTTTTACGTATTAAATACGAGCGCGGTCGGTAGAGAGCGCGAGAAATAGAGATCGTGTGTTACACAACATAATAGTAGTGATGTCGAATGTTAATTACCGTTTTCCAATCGTCCTTCGTATATGCGAGCGGCTCGTTATATACATACGCACGCCGCCGTCGTATACCCCGACGTGCGATATATTATTATTTCGATATGATGATAAATAGCAGTCTCGTCTCGCGATCCCGCGAATACGGAGCGCGGTGTGTAAATTAGATTAGCTCCGGATCGAAACTCTCGGCATTAAAATAATAATAAACGATGACGATTCCAGCGCGGGGAAAACGCGCGTGCGTGTTCCGCCGCTCGCGCGTATAATAATAATATATCATCACGTGGAGAGGTGCACGTCGTCGCCGCGTACAGAGACGTCGCGAATTCGAGGAATCGCACAGGAGTAAACGTATTACGCGTAATAATATTATGTCGCGCGCGCGCGCATGTAATATATTATATTATTGTAATGCGATGTTTCAATTATTATCATTATCGTCGTCGTCGTCGAGACGGCGTTAATATATTATAATCTACGCGCTAGAGCCGTGTACGCGACTCGTTCGACGCGAGACGCTTTCATAACGCGCGCACATATTTTCATCGTATTAATATGAAAATACTGTTACGCGGGAGACTCTGTGTTCGTTTAGCGCGGTGACGATCGTCGTCGTTCCCGGGATCGCGGGAAAAACTGCAAGGAAATATGCGCGTCGTCGGAGTGAGAGTATGCGCCGAAAATATGCGAAACGCGCGCGAGACGGAATCGAAACGTGTTGGGAAACGCGTCGTTTTCGCGCGTATCGCCGAAACGATTCAGACGTACGGCGAATATCCGAAAATATTTCACACGGTTTAGTTTACACGCGAATACGTAAAATATTTATCTCGTCGACGACGGCAGCCCCGGCGAGTGTGTCCTTTTCCGTTCTCGCGTTTGTCAAAAACCATCGTCGAACCGAATCGTATAAAACGGCACCACTTATACTAGCTGAATAACCCGGCTTCGCCCGTGTGCAGTATAACTTTTTATTTTTTTTCATTTATACCCCTTTTGCCCCTTTCAACTCCGGTAGGGGTAGAATTTCGGAAAATCGGGCGACGCGGTGACACTAAGGAAGGTATTCGGAACAACTCTGTGAAAAAAAAAATTGGAAAAAAGTCAAATAGCGTCGTCACAAAATGGGAACATAAAAAAGGCCTGTTCTTTTATATTGTACATAAAATAGATTTCGGAGACGCGTCCGTCGTGCCATCATAACATTGTGACGATGACGATTGCGTTGGCCGAGAGCTATGACATTCGCGGCGATTAGAATATCGATTTCGTCGACAGACGGGCACGGGAGCGGACAAACGACGCGTATGAAATCCGATGACAATTCAAATCGTTTCGAATACGCGACGTCGAACGGGGGGGCATCTTACGCGGCGACTTTTTCAATTAGTCGATGAAAATAATAATATGCAAATCGACTAGCCGGGCCCTACGGGCCGTACAACACGTGCGGTGTGCAATAGACGTGTGCGTCGTCTGTTTCCGTCGTCCGTGCGATCGTAATTATCACGACGACGTAACGTGTTATAAACCAATGACGGGAAATCTCCGGGTCCCTCGGGTCGCCGCGGCGTCGTGAAACGTGCTCTCTGTTCGGCGGTGACGGATTTTAATAAACGTCGACGTTTTGAACTACTCGCCCCCGGAAGACCGACACGACCGAATTAGAAAATATCTCTAATCATCGTCCAATACCTATTATTTATTCGTCCACTCGGTACATAATATGTATCCCATCGAAAATGTTAGTATAAGATACTTTAGAATTATTATCTAAAATACACAAAGTGTTTTCAAATATTATCTCGCCTTTGCCTTTTAGTGTCGCAACTAGTTTTGACGATTTTCGTTTTTATATATTTTTCTCGCTATCGCGGCGGCGAGTTTAGCGAAGTTGCAACGACAGCTAGTATATGTGGGTCCTGGGCACGCAGCCACGAGGTTCGGATCTTCTCCTCCGCGTTTTTATTTTTTTATTTCCCAGTGATGCGAGCTTATTAATTTTTTGTTCTTGAAAAGAGCACACACACACACACACAGAGTTGACAAATTTGATGATTTGACAGTCACCCTGCGAAAAAAATCCTGGCCACGCGCTTGGACCGAGTCCAATTCGACGACGCGACGGAAATATTATTATTGTTGGAACGAGCGGGGGCGAACGGCGGCGGTGTGACGCGTAGTACTGGCGGATGTATTATCACGGGCGAGAGCTGAAGTTGATAACGCGTGTAATAACGGCGAACTATGCGACGACGTGTTGTTTATAAAACGTCCTTAAAACATCCAGCGCGCCGTTTCGAGTGCGCGAACTTTTCGAAACGGAGCGTAAAAACCGAAAGCGCGAAACTATGATAATAATTTATATTGCAGATTTTACGCTCGGCGCGTTCGGCTGCCGCGCGCGCCGCCGGCAAATAATCCCGTCCAAATATTATATAGTAAAATTATAATTAAAACGGCAAACTACTGTACTCACCTCTCGGATATACGCGTATATATGCGCGTTCGAGACGCCATGGAATAAAATCGATGCCGTGTACTTACATACACTTACTCGGCTGTTAATTAAAAATGTTGTTTTCGTTTGGCGCGAAAACCGTACGGTTCGTCTGTCGTCTGGCAGATTATTATCCGCAGACGCATTCCATTTCGTACTGACGTTTCAGCTTCGTTTTAGCGAACGACACTGACGGGTGTTTATAGTTAATCTGTTTGTTGTTTTTTTTGTTTCCGCTCCTTCTAATAACTCTTGTTTTTATGTACCGAAAAAAAAAAAGAGGGGAAAAAATGTCATTATATTTTGTTATAATAAAATACGAGTCAAGGAGAAAAAAAGCTAAAGACGTTTTAGCAATATTTTTTGTCAGAGCACTTATACCGCCGATAAGATATTATCATGGTTTTCGTACGACGACGACGACGACGATAAAATTCATAATCATCGGCGTAAATTATTATTTTCGTCGGCACAATGGAGCGGAGAATGAGGAAATTCGAGTCGGGATCCCGCGCGCCGCGACCGCCTCGTCTCGGGCGAAGCAGCACTAATTAGCCGATAATTATTTATAAATTATCACTAATTGGACGGGTAAAAACGAAAGGCGCGAAACGGATTTGCTCGCGTTTTCGAAACGATCGAAAACAATGGATTTTCACGACGACGACGCGTTTCCGATCCCCCGTCTCCCCGCGGTCCGTCTGTATTTTACATTCGGTTTTCCTATACCTAACCGGAGTGAGTATATTTTTGATTTCCAGATTGTTTGATTTTATCGTACGACCGAAACGAGACACCGCCCGCACATATTGTGTATATAATATCACGCGTCCAATTAATTCCGAGTTATGCGTTTAGCGCAAAATGAAAAAAAAATAATAAAAACCCGAAACGAAACCGTTTCCTCGTTTATATACTTTCACGGCTCCGTTTTAATTATCGCGCGATTATTTTCGTGTCCGCGTTTGTGGAGTAGCGGGCACGTGAAAAACGTGCGTATAACGGAGACGGTCGCCGATACGCGTTCGACATAAATTTATCAATTTGCATAGTCGCATAATAGCGACTTGCTCGAGCGAAAAGGACGAAATTCATTTGCCAAGGTCAACAAATACATTTTTAGCGTGCGCGGACCTTCGTTCGGGTTTAATTCGCATTGTAAGTCTCCTCTACTCTACATAATATTGTATATCGTACAAATGCGAAACCCGCGGCGAAAATGGTCGCCACTCGGTTTCCGGCAGATAACGCCGCCGCCGCCGCCGCCGCGCGATGGAGCGTAAACGGTCTAAAATATCAGCCGAAGATGTTGTAAAACACGAAAACGTCCCGAAAACTAGGTGTCCGACGAAAAAAAATAGGTATATTTAGTTACGACGCGTGGAAAGAGAAAAAAATCACCCGCGATAAAAGTAGAGTCCCAAAAATTAAGTATCGATGAAACCTATTTATTAATTATTTTAACAAAAAATAAAAAATAAACATGTCAAAAGGTTCATACACATAATAATAACCTGACGATGAATTTTATTCGAAACCGGTCGTAAATATTTAAGCGCTTTTCTATTCTTTTACATAATACTCCGGGCAAGATCTATTTTTTATTTTTTTTATTTTTGTCATAACAACTCGAGATATGCGACGTTTTAAAAAATTATATTTTCTTTCATTCGATTTATATTTCTCAGCTGATGAAAATAGAATTGACTCGAGTGTTACTATATGTATATTATACTTTTTCGTCCCATACATTTCCCGGCGAAAACAGAATTAACTTGAGTTACGACATTTTATATGAGGTCGTTACTCGCGGTTAAGTCAGTGAAAACTGATAAAAGACATAAAAACCTACTGAAAACTTAACGTCCTCTAAGATATTGACAATGATAAAAACGTAACGAAAAGCAGAAAATTAGTATCGCGATTTCGAAAAATCATAAAAACCTAGTAACAAGCATTTTCGCCGCGGGTATCGGATGTAACGAATTATTTGTCGAATAGTTTGGCCAGGAAAAAAACGAGGAATAAGCATTTGTGTTTATATTTTATTCTTCGTCTCACCGCGCAGATTCGTCGAACGATTATTATCGATACGACGGCGTGGCGGTAAATAATCGTGTTTCTTCAATACATCGCAAGAGGTCGAAAGTGTAATTCGAATAATTGATATGGTCGATCGTGAGAAAAACGGTCGTAGAGTATTATCGCGGCCCTTTATTAAAATCGTCTCGTTCGACGACGTGAAAATCACGCGCTAACATCAAGTCGCGCGAACGGAACGAGTAAAGGAAACGACGACGACGGCACGACATTCGCGGGGGGATAATCGAAGTTCGATTTATTTACCTCTCCGATTTCACGCGAACGGCCGTGAAATTAATTAAACCATCGAGTTGCAAAACGCCCGTGTGCAAAATCGAGAAAACGCTCCGGGCGCGATCGATTCGCGTGCACGGGGGGGGGGGATGGGGCGAAACGAGTTCCTTTTACCGCGATCGTCGTTCGAAATAAAAAAAAACAAACGGTCGTCGGAACGGTGGAAAGAAACAAAAAACCACCCGACGACGAGCCGAATTTTATGTTTGTAATGTTAATTCGGCCTTTCAGATCTTCGTCGTGTCGAATCGCTTTTAACGATTTTACGGCATTTGATAATCAAAGGCTCCGGGGGGGGGGGGGTAGGGGCCGTACCCATTGTATAATATAGTTTTACTTTGTCGCCACTCGTCATTAGAGTTTGAACTGTTCAAATATTTCGTCGTAACGCGTGGCGAGAGAACGCAAACGTCTTATCGAAATGTAAAACGAAAGAAAGAAGGAAAGAAATATTTACTTGTCCGTACCGATAGGTCGCGAGAAAATATCAACTGTCACTCGAAAAGAAATCGTTCCGGACGGAGTGAACGCACGGTCGCGTTCGAGAGAAAATCACTACGGGCAGGCGATGGAAATAGAAATAATTTACTAATCGCGCGAATTGTGTGTTCAATTTTCGACACTCGAATCACGAATCTCCACGCTGTTGTGGATAATATCGTTTTTCGATAACTCTCGCGGGAACGTGTCCGGGAATCGATTCGAGATGGGTGCGAAAATCACATCGAGCCGGTAAACAGAATGAAAATAATACACCGGAGGTACGAGAAGTTATTTTGAAACGTTTGGAAATTGTTTTTCCTCTTCTTCTCCTCTGTCCTTTAGACCAGTTTTATTTAACACGGCACACCGTTCTCTTTAATAAAAATTCACAGCACACTGATGCTTTTTTTTCGTACTAAATAATTAGATGAACACAATTTTTAATTATATAAATTTAATTAGAAATGTCTGCTTGATGGGCAAACAAATTTTTTATTTACTCGTTATTAAAATGTGTGCCCGATTTATGGAAAACATTTTTCAAAAGACCGCGGCACACTTAGTGAACGCTCGCGGCGGCGCCCAGTTTGAAAACCACCGCTAACCTACCTAACCTAACCGCTGTTTAGGATCGTATCGGTGTAGGAATCTCTAGCCGCGATAGAATTCGACGAAACACGCTCGGCGCCGAGTGACCGCAAAACCGAGGAAGATCTAGACGGCGGCGCGGCGGCGCGCGTGCATGTGCAACGGACCCGTCATGACGTGCCGTGCGGGTACGTGCCGTTTCGTGTGCGAGTTAAACGCGTGTCGTTTCGTATTTTCGGGGGATACGTTTTAATAAAATTGATTTATCGAACGGTCGCGACGCGTGTCGCCGAAACATCTGTTACCGCAATAAGTGCACGTGTGTACACACGTAGTATTTATCACGGCGGCGGCGGCGTACTCGGGTAATAATAATTAAAACGTCGCGTATTAAATGAAGGGTACAGGGGAATAACGGTAGTTGTCCATTTTTTTCAATATCGATTTTATAGTTCGATTCGATAGCACATTGAGAGTATTAGTGAATGCTGAAGTCGATTCAGTGAAAAAAGTTTTGTGTCCGCTATTATTAACGAGAGAAAATTAAGTATACTGGTGATGAAAGGTTGTAGTCCATGCGGTTGTGGGGAAAACAGGTTGAAGTCCGACTCCGAAATATTTATATTTTATTTCCCGGTCTGTTTTATCTACTACAAAAATAATACAGAACACTGTCTTATTACGAATTATTGTTTATTGTGTTATTCTAATATTATTGTACCACGGCCCATGGGTTTACCACTATCGCGTTTCAACTATACCTACAGTATTTACGATAACATTAATATTTTTCGTTATTACGTTTTCGTTATTGCTGTTGTTGTTTCGCTGTTGCTGTGTTAATCTGTTTCATTGGTTTTGCTGTTAGTCTTGTGTTTTTTTTTTTTCATAACGGACAGTGAATTAAGTAGTTCTAGTGATGGTATTATCAGTGAGCAACAGACTTCTAAAAAAAGACTCAAAACAGGCAGAGAACGAGATGTTTTGAAAAAATTACGTGCCACTACACACGAATTGGGACCCGACTGTAATTGTAAACGCTATCGATGTTTCGAAAATATTTCTGATGAAGACAAGACATTTGTATTATTCTACAAATGCGTGTTTTTTTTTAAATTTAATAATCAATATTTACCAGGAAAAAAAGGTTGTTGTCCATACTACTTTTTTAATATATATTTTTTTTATTATAAAAAATTCCAATTTTTAATTTATTACAATGATTTTCCAAAATTAATATATTTTACTAAAATAATAATAATCATAAGGCATTTTTTGTTAAATTATTATATGGGTAGGAGACTTTAAACTTTGTTTTTGCTCTCCTGAACAATTTACAAAAATGGACTATTACCGTTTTTCCCCTGTACCTTCAAATGTAAACGCTAGGAATGAAAAAAAACATGTGCGCGCGCGCGTCTGTGCGTTTTTACTTCCTTTGCGATCGAGAGGTAAACAAACGTTTAGCGAAAATACGATATTTATCGCGTCTCCGGCGCCGTAGGCCCGCTCGTCGCGAGGCTCATTCCCGGGTGGTCGCAGTCCCTTCCCCCGCGGCCGCCCCTATCCTCGGAGACTCGTTTGTAATAATAATTATTATTATCGTCTCCGAGGGACATTAATAATAATTATTATAAAACGACACGGAGCGAGCGCGCGCAATGGAATTCGACGAATCTACGCCGTTCGCCGCGATCGATTGACGGCGGCGCGGCGGCGTCGTCGGGCTCGAGAATCTCGTCGCTCGTTTCGACTAGTTTAATAAAAACACGCGCGAGAACGTACGCCGGAATAATATCCCAGTAATGCGTGTGTAGTAGTCATACACATATGTCACGTCATGTACGATTCGTACGCCGTCTGAATAATGCGAGCGGTGTTACACGACGCGGCGGCCACCATCGTTCATCCTGTCTCGAACGACGACGTCCCCCCCCCCCCCGTCGTCCTGTTTTTCCGCCGCCGCGCCGTCGTGTTTTCCTCTCGATTTTCTCGCGAAAAATTGATTTTCACAAACGTCGTCGTCTTTGCGACGACGACGACGACGAGACGACTAATTTCGGCCGACATCGGAACAGCAGCGGCGTTTTGTTCAATATGACGTGACGTCACATAATAAAGCGTAAAAAAAACGTACGCGGGCATGAAGTTTTTTAATAAAACGAGTGATTTTTTTTTATCTAAAAAGTAAAAAATAATCGTCCCGTCGTCGTTATGATGTAATACGTTGTTTGTTTTTGCCGTAAGAGTTTATGATTTCTTTTTTACATCAGAGTGTCCCGTCGTTTTTTTTTTTTTTCTTCTCTTCTCTTTCCACGTCGCTCGTCTGTATGCACGTTTACGGCTTACCGATTATACCGCGTTAAAGGTCGTGTCGGTTATATTACCGTAGATTGGCGTCGGCAGAGGGTTTTGCGGGCTCGAGTCACGAGACGAAATACTTTTACCAGAGCACTATTTTGTTTCGACTTTCAGTGCAATTGAGTAACAAACTATTGTGCGGACTTACAACGCGTATCCGTGAATAAATAACTCGAGAAAATTAAAAATATTTTCACTCGGCGGAATGTATTCACGAAACACACGACAAAATTGAAAATACGGACAGTCCCTTAATAATTTCAATCGACATCGTTCAAACAAACGTGCCGAGTCCATTAACTCATTATTATTAATTTTTCAACTTTGCAGACCGCCGGGTCGTCTTAGGTTTAACATGCCACCGCCACCGCAAGTACTCATATCCATTGATCGCGATTTTCCACATCTCCGACTCTTGGCGTGTAATCCAAACCTTCGAAATCCTTATTCACTCGATCTAACCGTAGCCGGCGAGATACACTTTGCTGTAGACTTCCATAGGGTTTATTAATTAAAACTTTAATGTATTAGTAGTTTAACCCTTTACTCGCCAAACATGGCCGGCTCACTTCAACCTCTGATATTTCAATAAACTTTATAGGTATATTTTGGCCTGTTGAATTATGTTTTCGATCGAGCCATTTGTCTCGCGTCCGTAAATTTTCGATTTACCGTTTAGTCCGGGTTCGTGTTCTTAGGAAATTCCTTTTCTCAAGCGCGCGTGCTGATAGCAGTGGTGCGATAAGGAATTTCCATCATTAGCGGAGGACTCGGTTCACATATTTAGTACTTAAGTCCGTAAGCTTCCCCTGAAAAAAAAAAAAACTCAGTTTCAAAATAACAACATGGTAATTAAAATGATAATTAAAAAACATCTAAATGGATAGGTTGGACTTTTTTGTTTGACCGATATATTTTACAGATTGGAATGGTGTTGTCGATAATTTTAAGTTATTTTTCCGTTTCGTTTTAAGTACACAATGTAATAAAAAGATAATCCGCGAGACGATCAGGCCGTTTCAGAAAATTTGAATATTACGTATATCCCAGGACGAGCAACTTATGGAACCTGACGTTTACGAATTGGACTGTACTCGGTTATTTTTTAGTGAAAAATTTAATTTAAAACACAACGCGTGAAATATTACTTTGGGTAGGCGGTGTTCATTCTCCTGAATGCGATTTTCTGTCCTTTTCGCCTCCAAGATCACTTTTTTTTTTTTTGCGCGGGTATCTAAAACAGCTTATGCACACTCGCGAATTCGCCGAACCGAAGTAGGCGATCGGGGCAGGAGTAGCAACAATCGACGGCGACACGATGGCTCGAACGATAAGCGAGTGAATCGGCGTCGTCGTCGTCGTACGCAGTGAACGTGTTAATTGTGCCTCTGAATGAAGGATATGGCGCAAATTAATAGCGCGTATAATATAGAGTTCGGCGTTTGTTTTCGGCGATTTTATGACGGCGTAATTGATGAAAACGTACTTTTCATTGTGTTTCGATTTTCCGAACAAAGTCTCGACCTGACTTCATTATGATTTGACCTCTCAGAAATTCAACGGGCTCGAATAATTATTCAAATAGACGATCGCGCGAGTATTTCGTTGTCGTTTTTATCGCTCACATGCCGACGATATCATAATCGTCGGTACTCGTTGATTTCCGTTCTGATTTTCCGCGACGATAACGTACGACTCTGTGTGTGTGTCGCGTCGTCGATATACGAGTGTGACGGAACGAATTATATACATAATGAGAATAGAATCGCGTCCTCGACGACGACGACGACGGTATAATTATATCATAGTGAAAAACATCGAACGCCGTATTGTAATTTCAGTCGGGCAGAAACCCGCGCGCCGCCGGAAGCGCGAGCCCGCGGGAAATCCGACGGTCGTCGGGCCCGCGGCCGCCGCGCCGCCCCGGTGGTTCGGTTTACCGGCCAGGTCACTTCCGGTCTCCGTTCGGTCCTCCGTCTGCCGTTTGCTTTCCGTAAATCATTCGCTTATCGCGACTGCGGTGGAAGTAAGATTTGTGCCGCCGCCTCCGCCTCGCGACAACGGATCGGAAGCCGCCGCTCGACGATACGAATGTGTGTACCGAGCCAAAACGCGTTTCCGGCACCTGTGCGGCGTACATGCGACGTTCGACCGCTCGTAATAATAATGTCATATTTATGTGAATGTGTCATTCAAACGCGCGCCTATTAGCTCTATTACCTATTTCTGGTGCGCGTAAAACATAATATTATTCTCGAGCGTGGGACCAACGGTCTCGGAGTTTGCGTTAAGACTTGCGCGACCGATTTGGGTTTTGGGAAAATTTCATTCCAAATTCGAAAACTATCGGATTTTCAACGATTTCCCACGGCGGCGCGTTTTTTCCTCCTAAATATTTCGGCGTATTCCGTTCACGCGATAGTCTCGGAACAAACGCGCGTATAATAAAGGATTAGGTTAGCGTTATATATATTATATTATATTTCCGGCGTCCCGCGAGGCCATAGAAATTCACTAATTATTCAAACGCGGATTGACCGGCGATTGATGTTACAGTGCTACTTTGGAAATTCCGCGGTAAATTATCGGGCGGGACGTCGCGAATCGTCTCGGATACGTCTATAGAATATTAAATAATAAACGGTTGGAAAAAAAAAAAAAAAAACAACGAGTATTGTCAATAACGCGTAATTTTTTTTTTACGACAAATTAATTTTGTTCTCTGCGTCCGCAACAAAGATGACGAAAAAAAAATAATTAAATTGTCATTGTGGATATTATTATTTATTTTATTTGATTCTATATTTTTCGTTTTTTCGTTTTTTCGCGTCGTTAAAAAACTACTGCTTCTCACGAGAACGAGACGAAATATAAAATAATTCTATTCTGCGTTATACTTCAAAGTATAATAACGTATTTATAACAAATAGGACTCGGATTTTAAAGCACAATAAATAACGACGAAAAAAAGAAAAGAAAGCATAAAACTATATTTTGAAAAAAGCAATAAAAGCATAATATTCGTTAATAAATATAGGGCAAAAAAAAAGCACAGATAGAAAAAAAAATTTATTTTAAATAAAAAAGAAGAATTAACGAGACCATATTAATGTATTCATCAATAGTCTTTTATGAAAAAAAACATTAATCTATTATCAGACAAAATATCGTCACACTTGGATAGAAAACGAACGTTATCAGTTTTATCGATATAGGGGCCTCGAGATCGAGAGCCGTAAGCTGTCGTCGTACACGCTGTCATACTTTGTGTAATCGAGAAGCGCTTCTTCTTTTCTTTCCATTTCTTATCGTTCGAATTGTTTTATTACAACGGCGCAATATAAACATGCGAAACGCTCTCCGACTAGAATAATTGCAAAAAAGCAATAAAAAAAAAGCACGCACGTGACAAAAAAAAAAGCCGAAAAAAGAAAAGATTTCTATAGTAGAATCGGAACGACGCGAAACGAATTTATGTGTATAAACGTTCTATCTCGTATAGAAAACGCAGAAACGTTATTGTGCGCTTCGAAATCCGAGCCCTAATAATATAATATATTTTGACGAAGCAGCAGCAGCAGATCGACAGTGAAATATCGAGCAATTCGATACGCGCGTTGCCGTCGGAGAATCGTCGTTAATTCCGCGCGCGCGTGTGTGCAGATATTCGACGATTTCGAACGGATCGATTCGCACCGACCGCTACAATATTATACGTACACACACACACACGCTATTATATATTATGTACGCTGTGCAAATGACTTTTGTTCGGTGACGGCGACGTCCATTTTAACGATCGGCAAAGGACGCGTTTCCCAGGATCCGCACGTTCTAACTCGCCCCGAGGGAAAACAACCCGCGAATATCGTTTATACATAAAACCCGATTCGTATTTTAACGCTCGCACAATATACGTGTATACGACTATACGCGCGACGACGTCCGTCCGTCCCCGCCGCCGCCGTTTGTTTCGAAACGGCAAACCGCCGCGCCGCCGCGTTTCGATAGTTTTCGCTCGTCCGTTTCATTCGAGAGACGAATCGCGTTTCTTTTCGCAGAGGTTTGCAAATAATACAGGGTGTTTCAAAAACGATTCATTCGATTTCAAAAAATCATTCAAATTTCGTTAATCATGTTAATGGATTATTTTAAGTTTTAGGCACAATGCTTATGAATATGTACTATTTGACCCCCCTTACTTGCACGACACACATCCAAGCGATATTCAAATTCCTCATAAACCTGTTGTGAAGCATGTCGACTGTAACCAAGTTGATGGCGTCTGCAGTGCGACTTTTCGATTCGTCAAGATCTTTTGGAATGGGAAGTGCTTATAAACAATGCTTTTTATGTAACCCTAGAGAAAAAAATCACAGACTGTAAGATCCGGCGATGGACAAAACGTAGCGTCATTAGCACTACGGCGACCGATCCATTGCTCGGTCAAAATTTCGATAACAACTAGTTACGCAACAAGACTAAACTGCACATTATCGCGACTTATTAGCAATCGATAAAAACTCGATAACCTCGCACCTTTCAGATGGTCGGTGCTTCGTTTACCTCGAATTACAGGAACAATATTTATAGTCTACTAAAATCGGATGAATCGTTTTGAAACACCCTGTATTATGATATAACGCGGCGTTATGATAAAAGCGAGCCTCGTGCGAAAGTAACGTAAAGTTACGCGCGATGATATTATTATTATTATACTCGTCGCGGTGGAAAACGATTAAACGTATAAATGTATAATAATTTGATTAAAACTCGTTTAGAAGACAAAAAAAAAAAAAAAAAAAAACGGCGCGTTTTGATAAACGGCCTCGGCGGCGGCGGTTACTCCTCTGAAAATAATAATAATAATAATAATAGTATGAAATTAATGATTTACAAAACACCGAGGAGAAGAAAAACGCCGTTCCGCCCGGCTATTAACATTATTATGTAGATTAATATACGCGCACGTTAAGGGCTTAAGAGATTATTGCGTCTAATATTCCGCCGTTAATCATAACTAATATTTATCTGTCCCCGGCGATAATTATTACGGTGCCGTAAAGTATTAGCCGCCGCCGCCGTAATCGCAGGACTCGTGTAATCATTTTTTATTATATTTATAAACACACGTGGCGCGGTCGCATTTTTCTTTAGCCCCGGGGATTCGAACCGAAATAGAAATCCGCGTCGTGCGATAGTTTCGATCTATGACGAGCCGACGATGATCAACGTTGTGTCGGTCAAAGTTTACGAATTATAAACGGAAAAATATATGCGCGTCGCGCTGCCAATTATGCGGGCTCGCGTCATCGCCGTCCGTCGACGAGATTCGTTTCGTCTTCCCAAACGCACAAAAGGAATACTGAATCGATCTGAAGCTCTCTTCGCAGTGATTTCCGTCCGATTCTCCGAGTATAAATATTTCACTCTCGATCGTGCCACATTGTATCGTCGCCATATCGACGCAACCACAGACACCGCGAATAATTGAATCGGTTATTTGGAAAAGGGAATATGTCCAGAAATTCTAATTTTACAGGAGAGACAAAAAATTAATTTTCTCAACAATGATCGATTTTTCGAGACTTCAAAATTTATATTAATATTCCAAATAATGAGTTCATGAACAAATAGCATAGTTACGTCAAAATCTGAAAATGTCAAAATATTGGACATGTTCCCTTTTCCAAATAACCGATTCAATTTCAACTGCACTTTACACGCGTATATTATGAGCACATTCTATCGAGACGCTCCTCGAGGACACGAGTCCGACTCGGACTCGGTCGGAAGAAAAAAAAAAAAAATCACTCGACCCGTATACAATATAATATGATATACTTTGACAAAACCGACACTCGCCCGAACGCCAATGAGATTTTAATTAATATCGATAATGATTAATAACAACAAAGTCGGTGCTGGGGAATAGAAATCGCTAATGGTTTCCACCCTACAGACTACGTCATATATTATACGATCTATATGCGCGTTTATTTAATTAATTCTAAAAATACGGCCCCCGGTATACACGTATAATATTGTATTTTTTCGATACACCCGAAAAGCGGGCGGGTACACGGTGTTTTTTTCTCCCCCTACCCCTTCTTACTTATCACAAACATATTATTCAAACAACTTTTTTTTTTAATATAGCTTTCGAAAACTTTAATTCCCCGAGGATGAAAAATGTTAATTAACGATTAGGGGAAATCCGTTTTGCCTGTTAATTATTATATGCCCCGCACAGTGTGTACCGTATATCGGGAGGTACAAAGAAATAAATAAACCTGAAAGAAGATAATAATAATAATATACACTAACGCGCTATAGAAGATTTTTTTTCTTTTTTTTTTTTTTTTACAACGATAATTAGTCTATAGCTGCTGCTGTTGCAATAGCGCGCACAGCTTATCGGCTTTCGGAACAACACTTTTACTGGAAGATTATGTAATAATTTGATTTTATTCATATTTTTTTTTAATAGTTTGATAATAACAATATAATAATATATAGGGAAAACGTGTGTTTTTCCACGCGTGCACTTTGGTTTTCATCAAATCGTTAAAACGAAGTAGTCGTTTGCTATGTGTCGCTGTGTAGATAAAAACGGCGGCCCCGATTAACGTAATTAGAAATCATTTACAAACCGTTTTCGATCGATTAGATTCGAGTCGACCGACCCGTTTTCCGTCCGTATTTTCAGGACCGCGTCGAGCTCAAACGTGCGTCCGTCGCATATTTGTTTTTACAGCCCATTGTGTAAGCACACCGTCTGGGCGATGAGTGACATTCGATTTTCTACATTTAATATTTCGCGAACGCAACTGTCCGACGACACGACAATTCGCTCGACAGCGTACTAATGAGATCGCGTAACACAATCTTTAGCGCGAAATCTTTATCGCTTACAAATCGCACGAAAAATTATACTCGTAAGAAAATCTAAAGAGTTGGAAAAAAATGATGTAAGCAGCGACTCGAACTCTATTCGAATTGCGAGAAGTGTTTTTCTCTAGATTTCTGTGAGTTCAAGTCGATTATCGTCACATCGTTTAAATCATTTCGGCCGAAATACAAAATGCGATTTGAATTTTATCGTGAAAAATCGTGTTCTCTTGACGACCGCTCGATTTTGGAATGCCTGGGGGGAAAAAAAAATGAAAAGCCCGTCCCTCGGCGAAATCGAAAAAAGGATCAACTTTTGGCGTACGATTACGCGGACAAACGGCACGGTTTAAAACACAAATGTACGGGAAAAAAAAGAAGAAGAAACCGTCGCGCGTCGTCGTAATATGAAAATATTTTGCTTTACGAGAGAACATCGCACCCGACAACATCGTTATACGCGCGCGCGACGGTGCGTATAAACGAATGGAACACACGGGTTAATCGTATTAATATCTAATCAAACGGGGGGGGGGGAAGGATAACCCGAACGGAGCTGGTTTTTTGTTGTTGTTTGTTTTTTTTTTTCGTATGTATTTCCCGCGACGACAGGTTTTTATGTATTCATGATCCTTGCTTTATTCGCAGCTCGTTTTTCTTCTTTCGTTCGGTCGTTTCCGCTCGCCACCTCCCCCTCCGTCCGCCGCCGCCGCCGCAGCAAAACAGTCCGTCCCGGTGAATTAGTCGCCGCGGCGAAGAGAACGACCCTTTTACCCGATTAACATAAAACGAAAAAGAGAAACAACAATAATAATAATGTTAATTAGGTGACACGAAATCTGCGGCGGCGGTCGAAAATTCGCCACCCCCCCCCCCCCTCGTAATCCTGCCGCTCCGTCCGACGCGGCTACCCTTTTAATAATCGGTCGCCGGGATTTCTCGCCGACGACGACGAGCTAGGGTAGGTATACCTGGTGCGACCACTGCGGGGTCAAAGCGTAATGCTATCGCAACAACTATATAGCTTACACGGCCGGTCGGTTCGTCGTCGACAAACACGCCCCCCCCCCCGTCAAAACACGGGCAAACGAGCGGAGCGGCGGCGCGCGAAAATCTCCAATAATAATAATAATAATAATAACAGCCACATTATATCATCTCAGCACGGCGTCGTTTAATTACAACCCGTTGGCCCAGAAAAACACACTCGGAAAGCGGATCTTCTCGTTCTCCGAAGGGTGAGTTTAAATCGCCGTTAATGGCGTCGAGAACCGCGAGAAACCTCGTTCGGAGCAAATTTTTAGCATCGATAAAACAGCATATACTGAAACGCGCGTTTAGCTAATACACGTCTAATGAATAATCAGCTATAACGTCCTCTCCGGAGAATAATTATTAACGAACGCGAATAATTAACGGCCGACGGCCACGACGAGTGAAATCTTCTGTGACATCCTCTGGCTGTCTCGCCATTTCGATTTACGATCTATCGATTCCCGATCGGATTGTCGCACGTGTGCGTTTCGTATTGGTTTTTACGATATCGGGCGTTCTGTTTCCGGTGATTTTCTAGACTCTGAGCGAATTCGTTTTGGAAGTAAAAACTCCGGCGGAACTATATACCTAACACGCAGAAATGAAATAAAAAGAATAAGTAAATTGCTGTGAAAGCTTGCGATTCTATAAACTAATATAAAAATATACACACAAAGAATATTTTATAATAACGTTATTCGCGAACGTATTGAAAATAACCATAAATGCGTGCACAGTTAAAAATGACTTTTCGTACCGACGAACTTGCCGAGACTCCCTCCTAGATTTAATCGCCACGTCAATTCGTTCGCATAGAAATACGTGAATCACTCGTCGTTTTTTGACACGCTTGCCATGCCGATTCAGTCGACATATTACGAGTAATATTGTTGACCTTAAAGCACGTTCAAAATAATGAAATTCAATAAATTACTGTGCGCGACTTATATAGACGCGGTCAAATAATAACTAGACACCGGACACTTGTAAATGACGACACGAGACACGACGACGTTTTGAAAAAGTGACGAAAATGCAATATTTTTAGCGTTGATGTTTTTTTAGTAGACATACCATCACTGACCTCGTCGCTGTACCATTATGTGTACATCGACTGGAACCCAATGATCGTTTACCGAAATCAACCGTCCGCGACGCTCGGGAATACTCTCGCGGGCGATGGTAATATCTCGTGTTTCGCATCCCGTCTCGTCCGTATAACTTTTTACTAGAAATAACAACCCTAAATCGGACTCGCACAGACACGCAGCTGTATACGTATATTATATTATACGTCGTCGTAGTCGCCGGCATCATTCGTTTTCAGTACGATTTAACGAGTCGTCGCCACGGTGACGATAATAAACAGTACGGAAATTCACAATTTATTATTATAATATCGTATTACGAGCACTGTGTTTACGCGACGTTTGTTGTTTTCGTTTTTTTATTTTCTGCACAATATACGTTTCTCGCATTGCCGGTCAAGAGATTGCAATATAAGGATTAAATTTTATGTTTCGTTGCATTATCTGGGAAAATTATTAAGCGTTTTTTTTCTCTCCATTTTACGAGGTGCATCTGAAGTACACTTAAAAACGTCATACGATTATAAAATAAAACCAAACCAAATAAAAAAAAGAATAGTTAAAAAATAAATAAAAAAAAAAACGTCCAGATATCGCTGCGCATGTCGAATACCTAAAGTTCCTAGTTAAAAAATTAAAAAAAAATTAATTGATCGATGAGCGTTTCCGCTTAAATATTTGTTGTTTTTTTTTTTGATATGAAAATTAATAAAAATTGAAAAAAATCTAAACGAACTGTTTTGAATTTTAAGGACACACGGGCGGCACCTTTGTTTGTATTTTCTTGGATTTTTTCTACGACGGTAAAAATCATAAATCTCAATTGGGCGACATAGGTAGTTGTCGCGCGCCTAATTAAAATCAAATTAGAATAATGTAATTTATGACCAATAATATTGGTTCGCTTATTGGCTTTTGAAAAAGCGAACCTCCGACGTCCTCGAAAAACCAAAACACACATATTAATAATAATTACGAACGAACGACGGTAAATTTTAACACGATTATTAAAACATAGATATTATATCGATACGTTGTACTGCAGCAGCCCAACAACAACAGTATAGTAGTTGGTACGTGGAAATGCCATATAGGAATTACGCGAACAAAATAGCTCTTGTAAATGATGCGTAAATATTATTTTATAACTAATGTAAAACTAATTAAAACGGCCAATGTATACGGCGAGTGAACATTTAGCGTTTAAAATGTCGACGGTAAATAAAATGTAATTAGAAATACGTTCTACCGGCCGATTTGAAAAATATAATGGCCGCGATATCGGTAAAAGTTTGTTTCGTCGACGGAAACGCGATTTCGAACCGACGACGACGCGCCGGGTAGTTTATCGATGCACTTGAGTTGCACCGCGCCTGAGCAGACGTCGAGACGGCGGCGAGGTGGATTTGTTGAAAATTCGAAGCGGTCGATGATGACGATGACGACGATGACGACGATGACGATGATGATGATGATGACGTCAACGGACGGCAAACGTCAAATACGACTTTTATTCAATTATACCGTTAACGGATTTCAGTCGACTACTTCATTCGCTCTCGAGTCTTTTGAAATGAAATAATTTTTCGTCGTCAGCAAGCCGACTCGGATGACGCGGAGTCGCCGCGAGAGAAACTCAAATATTGTGTCGTCGAGTCGAAAAGAGAGGTGGACCGTCGACCACCGACTCGTGTCATTATATCTACCCGTGTATTTGTAAAATCCCGAGTAAAACGAAAAAGCCGTTTGTTTTTCGACCAGAAAACTCGGTTTTCGGAAGCGAATTCCGTCTGGGGGCCGGTGCATTTGAAAAGTCGTTTTTCGAATTTCTCAACAGTTTTCTTCATAATATAATATTGCGGAAAACCGACGAAAACTTACATTAGGAAACTGGCAAGATGTAAGCACGACATTCCGGTTTTTGACAAAAGTACAATTTTCAGACATATATTCCATTTTGTAGTATTGAATATAAACATTTATAATGTCAATTGGTTGTTTTATGATTTCATTTTTCCTTTTTTTTTTTTTCGAGTTTCGTTGATAATATCGATTCGATTTACTTTCCCGTCGGTATGTCATGTGTATAATCTGTACTTTCTATAATACGCTAGATTTTATTTCATATCAATTAAGTGTTTTTTTTTTTTTTTTTAATATACAGAAAACTAATTTGACAGTTACTTATTGTATTGTAAAAGTAAATCGACTGGTATTTATAACAGTTTCAAAAGTTTTCGATCGAGCGTATGTAAACCGTACCCCGTTCTTTTTATCGCCGGAAGAAAATATGATTGTAAAGTGCACCCTAAAAATCTTTGATCTAGCAAATAAAAGTCGCAACCCGACGATTGTAGGAAATATAAAATTATCAAAAGATTCGGTCAAAAAGTTACGGTTTTTTTTTTGTTGAAAATCGGTTGGTAGAGGTACCGCGGAGAAAGTAGATTTTAATTCCCAACTGAATTTCTGGTTTTTATTCGACTCGTTTAAACAATACAAGTTTGTAGAAACGCGTAAAGGAGTTATTTAACCGAAGACTTACTCCGAATCGAATAATATGAAAAAAAAAATTCGAAATTCGAACGGACAAAAACGCAAAAAATTAGCGTTTAGTAAAACGCCTAAATATAAAATGCATAACGAGACACCAAACACTGTTTGATCCGCGTCCTTTTTGTTTTACGCGAGTTTTACGTTTATCAATGTACATTTAATAAGCGCGATCGGTACTGATTTTAATATATCCCGTCGACTTATCAATTAAACGTAATTATAGCGAACGCGGTCGGCATTTTTGTCCCGGATAAAATCCCGGGCGGCACTACTACGATCGCGGTTTCGAACGTGTTTTCGGATTGTCTGCCTTTGAATAATAATAATATAATAAATGTTATACCATCTGACGACGGTCTACGGCCGAAACTACGACCGGTAATTAACATTGCCCTAGACTTACCCACTGTAATTTAAATAAAGGTTAAATTTACATTTAATTATACGTAAAACACGTTAATTAAATCCGTATTTTTCGTATCACAGTCTCCGGTGATGTCTGATAGACGCGGTCCGCGACGATCCAATTATCGCGTTTTTTAAACGCCCGTGCCGTCATACTATAATGTCTTCGATCGAGCGCGCGTTCGATCCGAGGCGATTTGAAATCCGTTTTTGACGAAACCATAGTGTCAGGGAATATAGTAATTATTGTTATCGTCGCGTATTGCGTGGTCGGAAAAATCGCGAAAAAACTTTCCAAGTTTCCAAGCAAGTGGCGGCGCGGCGGCGCGGCGGTCGGGACTTATAATTTTTCATTTAGAATTTCACGTCAAATAGTGCGGGTTTTAATTAATACTCACGCGACTATGATTTAATCGGAAAAAAACGAAAACAAACGAAAACCCACCCGCCGAACGCATTGAACGGAAGGGGCGGGGTGAAAAATTCCTAAATATAATAATATATTTGCGAGCAATTTTCCGGGGTGGTTATTATTATTTTTATTAAAATATATTCCATCGACATCCTCGGCGGGCCCTTTTCGAAATGGCCGATCCGAACCGTCTAGTGCAGCCTTTTGAGACGGAAGAGCCAAGAGTTACAATTTACAAAATTTTACAGTTTTTAATGAGCCAACTAATAAACTCGTCGCGGTGATTCGTGTGAAATTCGTCTTTTAATTAATAAAATAAATATTATATAAATAATTTTTTTTTCTCCTGCGTCTCCTGCACATATTATAATAGCGAACAATTTTTTTCGATAATAAAACTGGAGAACTGGAGAGCCGCAGGTTGCCGACCTAACCTGGTCTAGTGAACGATCGGACGAGTAGTTGGCGGTATCGTATTGTGGTATACGGGACGGCGGGATAACGATTTTCCGATCTCGCCGAGTCGCGACGACGACGACGTAGGTGTGCGTTTTATTATTGTCGCCGCGACGCTATTAATAATATTGTTACTGTATCGATTTTCCCCTGATAATAATTATGAGTACGCGTCTCACGCCGACGACGCCATAACAAACAAAAACCAAGGCAGACGCCTTGTCAATCAACGCGCGGCTTTCTTAATCGAATTAGAAGACTGACGCGCTCGCGACACGAATAACGGGCGACCGACGCTGCAGCGCGCGTCCCGCTCGTCTACATCATACGCTGTTCGATCGAAAAAATCCCCCCCTGCCCCCACCCCCCCCCCCACTACAAGGCGTGACGCGTTTCGGCGGAGAGAATTCTCGCGGGATATCTATATCATGATTATAAACATAAAGTTTGTGTGCAACAGGACGATAATATAGGTATAAAATATATAAGTGAGTATATTTATGAAGTCGACCGTCAATAAAATGATCGCACGCGTCCCCAGAGGTTTCCGACACGTTTTTTCCATTCGACGAAATTAAAAGTTATTATTTTTATTTTTATTTTCCCTCCTCCGCGCGTTTTTGTTATTTTTTAAGTGATAATTATTAGCTTTGTAAATTATTATACTATATCGATATAAAGTTTTTTTTCGGTTTTTTTTTTCACGTCTTTTATGCCGAGCGTATCTTAATCGTGTCAAGGTCTCGCGCCGACGTTTTTATGGAAGACTGTAAAAAAAAAAAACAAAAACCGTTCGAATGGATAAAGTTTCGGAGAACAAATTTCGACAGCGACCGCGCGCGGCTTTTATTCTTAAGGTGCAATAAGCACGAGGACCGGCGGAAATCACTAGGTTTTACGATTCGCTTTCGGAAATCGCCCGTCGTCGTCTCCTCCGCCGCCGCCGCCGCCGAAATCGTTTATTTTTTCTCGTTTTCTCCCGTCATAATGTCGGCGGTGTGCTCTCTCTCTCTCTGTCGGCGCATCGTCCGTGTCGTCGCAATCATTCGAACGCGCTTAATCGTTTTGAATTATCGCGCGCGCCATTGTCGCGACGCTTTTCGGACCCGATCCGAACCGTCGTCGTCGTCGTCGTCGTCACGAATAATTATCGCAACGTTCACAAAACGATCGCGTTTTCTTTTAACTGCGGAACGACGTCGCGTTAACAATATTATGCAAAACCCAAACGTTCCCCGCGAGCTTCCGATTGCGTATTTTCCACCTGCGCGTAGGCACCGTCAGGTCACTGCGGAGTTGGGCAAAATCAAATCAGAATAATGAATAGAAAACAAAAGAACGAATAACTGGTTTATTCATGAATGAAGAATAATATTTTATTCTAAACAGTCTTCGAAGTGAATAAAAATAAATAAATTCCATAGCAGAGGCCCCTTCAGAAGGGATTTTCCCAAATTCAACCCCAAAGGGGTAAACATGGGAAACGTTATTTCTCGATCGTTGCGCGTCGTTATCAAACCGCTTATTTTCTTTTGAAATGTTGCAGTTGCAGTTGCAATGCGTTCTTTAAAATCACAAAGTACTCGTAACGATATTGCATTACAACCGTTGTTTGTGCAATAATACGTATATTTTCAAAAGGACCGCGTATGGTTCATTTTTATCGTCGGCGGCATGCGATGTTTTTAATGTACCATAATAGTAACGGTATCCGTCAAGAGGCACAACGTATTATTGGGTTTTTTTTTCTTTCACGAATCGACGACCCACGCGTAAGCACAATCCACTCGAATATGTCAGAGTATTACGTCGCGTGCATGTAAATCGGCAACTTATCTTTTACGAGATTGGAAATTTGCACAATAGTTTTTCGAATTCATAAGTTTTTAATGTACCTATACTGCGCCATAGAATCGTGTCGGCCTAGGGTCACGTAATAAAATATAAAAGCACGTTTACAATATATAAAAGCACGTCACGGGATAAAATAATATATAGATTTCTCTCTCTCTCGAGCCGTTTTCGTTCGATTAACGCGTCCGCGAGTGGGTTCGTCAACTCGTAGCGATTGAAATTTGTGTACAATTTTTATGAAAAATGTCCGAAGATGTTTCACGGCGAGTTATAAAAAAAATAAAAAAAACGAATTCAAACGTATCGGAACGAAATACACGAGTATATACGAATATATATATTGTATAAGACTTTTGCCGTTATTTTAATAATATTTATAGTAAAGAAAAAAAAAAAAAGAAAGGAAAACGAAAAATTATAATGCACGCCGTCTCGAACATTACTTTCGTATTAAGTCGATTTTTTTTTTTTTCGAATTTATTGTTTTGTTTTTCCAAAGTTTGTAGTTTAAAACGCCGTTTTCGAGACAATAGAAGACAGATACGTCGGAAACAACGGACAGATGAAATACTGCTAACGGATGTTAAGAATGCGAATGCAAGAAATCTACTACAGCTCGCAATTTCGAACAACTATTCGACATTCTTCTCTCACATTGTTTTAATATTGAACGCGGAACATATTTCTTGGGAAACAATTAGAGTATCATTCCTGTCGTTCTGAAAACATCACGTTTTGTGCGCCGTCGTGCACGTTTTTGCGGGCGTTGTGAAAAACCTCGCGCGCGGCAAAAGTACGAATTTTCAAACGTCTCGTATATTATGCACATCGCGTTCATTTGTCGAACCGAGACCGCCAAGTGGTTGCCATATTATTCGAACAGTATTCTCGCGATTAATTATATTTTTTAGCAAAACAATAATATTCTAAATCATTTCGAAACGATATTATACTCGATTACCGTACGAATAATCAAGGACATTCGTTATCATCACGAAACGTTTTGAATTATACGTCGAATGTTGATAAATTAATATTCTTCGTTTGTTTTGTCGTCGAAACAATAACGCGTTTCAAAAGTGTACTGTGTGAAAATAATATGTACGTTCTCATTTACGATTTTAAACCGTTTCGGATATCGTCGCGTATTGGTACGGTCGAAAGCTTATGCGTCCGAGTGAAATATTTTCGGATACATATTATACGTCGTACGTACCGCCGCCGCCGCCGCCGCCGCCGCATTATTAAACATTTCCTTAGTTTGTTTAATGAGAAATACAATCACGGGACGTTTCACAAACGTCCTTAAAAAAACATTAAAAATTATTATATAAAGCGTTTTCAGTGCTCCGTAATTTTATTTCTCGGAAATAATCAGTTTATCGCGAGGCATATTCAATGTAATAACGTTGAGTATATTTTTAAAAGCGAGTTGTAGAAAGTGACACGGAATAAATGTTGGCGGCGCGGCGGGTTATTTACAATGTTTTAAATCGAGCGAACAATGCGGGAGATCTCAAACAAAGTCACATCATCTCGACAGTATTAAATGCAGGTATCACAGGGGCACCGTATAAATAACGTATATTTATTTTTTTCTCCATAATGTTTACGGTATACTATATAGTGTTTACAAATCGACTTTTTTTTTCTTTTCTTTTTAATATGAACGTCACATTTCTCTTGTGAGCGCGCGCGGTATATACAAATATTATTATTATACACGTATACTTAAACTTTTCAAAAGTATATATATTTATTATTATTTTTATATTTTTTATTTTTTTTTTTTCATAGATATTATGATACAAATATTATATTCTCGCAGTCGTAAAAACGTCAGTAAATCACTAAGAGACAGACCTCATCAAATACGTATTATAGTCCTCGAGAAACCGTGTTCAAACGACGTATAAAAGGCACTATATAATATAGAGTCTAGTGTAAGTGTTTTTTTTTTTTTTCAAAGTCGTTTTCATCTCGAAGACTTTCTCGATATACGTACATGCGTCGTTACCAGTGCTGCTCGCGTTCGTTTCGGGCCGTATAATACGCGCGTGAAGTTAACAACGCCGCCGCCGGAAAAATATTCGATTTACCGGGAAAGAGTTGAGTTACGAATACGGCGTTTCAAAATAATAATTGGCATTGATTCGGAGTCCATCGGTGGGGGGGGGGAGAGAGTCGAGTTCACTCACGGGGAGTGTAAGGCATCCCCTTGCTCCGGATTAAAGAAAAACTTATTTGAATATCATTTGACAATAGGAATAGAAAATTAACAAAAATAATATTTAAAAGGAACGGATTAAACCAATACGTTTTAAATAATTTATACGGTTTACAAGAAACGTTGTGAATCGTATCTTTAACTTTTCCTAACCGATCGATGGATAGAAAAAAAAAAAAAAATGATCTTTGACTGGGCCTCCACTCGAAGGGAAATCGTTCGCGTCCAAGTAAAAATCACAATATCATAACGTTTGCAATATAGTTTGAAAACACAACTCGGATAAAAATGTCGGGCAGCAAAGATCGTCGCAGACATTGTCGTAAATCAATAAACACCCGATTGACTGTAAACGCACGACGAGAGCTCGTATTACAAATTTACAATCGATCGTTAAGGAGACTCGTAGAGCAGGATAAACCGTCGCGGTAATTCGGTACGGTTTATAGTTCTAATCAAACGAGTCGTAAACAAACACACACACACACACACACACATAATTCTCGCGTGGCAATCGAAAAATGATATCCGCGACTACTGGGGCCCCGCGTCCGTATAATATCGCTCCGCAGGACGCGGAGTGTGCGTTCGCCGACCGGGACGAGTTGGAAAACAGAATAATAATAATATTATTATACGACGACGACGACGAACGCGCTCGGTCACCGGTTTTATATTATAATAATCGGTCGCGCCTGAGTCGGAATTTCTATATAGTCGCGCGCGTTCGATAAGTGTGCTATAATTTCGTCGGCAGGTATACCGGCGGCGCATGCAGATGTTTGAAACATGCATTAATTAAGCTGCGCTCCGAACGATATTATTTGTACGCGTTTAACTATGAATTTCAATTAACTCGGCGGCGGCGGCGCCCGTTAAATCCGCGGGGCTCGCCGGAGTACTCGATACGCGCGAGGCGAAACGCCGCGCCGTACTACACGGCCCGCGTGATTTATAGCGCGTTTTCGCGGCCGTCGTGTACGTACACGACGTGTTTCCAGGACATGTCGTCCGCATCCTTTGTCCTCGGCCGTTATTATTGCCAAAATGTGGCGGGGCAGCGGAGCACCGCGCCGCCGCCCCGTCCGGTTAATCGATTCGTACGTCCGTGTCTTCAGGTACACACGCCCGCGGGTGGGGGGGAAGGGGGGGGTCTTTGTGCGCATTCGATATTGTTTCGTGTCTCGTTTTCGCTCTCCGGACGTTTGACGACGATAGCGCGCGCGGTCGAGCACTAGCTTACCGGTCCGTTCCGTGCGGCACCGCCCGCGTCTCGTTTGTAAAAGCATCGAACGGGCGTCACGCCGTTCGCGTCACTCTGCGTCACGTCGAAACGCCTCTATCGTCTCGACGGACGACCGAGCAAAACGCTGCCGCGACGACACGCGCGCGTCTTCTCGGGGGGGGGGGGTGGGTGGGGAGGAATTCTACTTATCGAAAATGTAGAAATCTTGGGGAAAAAAATCGACCATTTCGTTGTCGTTATTCGTACAGTTTAAAATAATAATGTATCCAGGATTTTTTATTTACATAATAATCTAACGGTACGATATTATTTTACTCTAACCTAGTGGTGTTTTCGTCTTACCGGTCAGAAGTGGTCTCGATTCTTCTGTGCCCGCGACATGTTCGCTCCAAACAAAAGTGTTACTGCAGTTTCTTTGCCGTGTTTTTCACCTGAACGGCCTGTGAACTGCCTCGTTAAATGTTTGGCTTGTCCGAGGGTGTCGCTTTGCCCGCCCGCGGCCGGAACTCTGGCGAAAATGAATTTTTACGGCGCACTTTGGGAGGAGAACAAAGGAGCCGTTTGAATTTATCGAGTCGGCCCTCGTTTATTTCATATTTATAATACGAGATATTCGTTCTTAAATCCATGTCGTGTACCTAATAGGAAAAAAAAAAAAAACAATAATATTTAAATATGGGGTTTTGTAGCCGACTCGGCGATCATCAACACGCGGTCTAATAATTAATTTTGTCGTACGGAATATTATGTAATCATGTCGTTGGTATTTATAATCAATGAGATAATATTATAATACACGGTTGTATAATAGCAAGAGTATGGATAATCTAATAATCCGTTTCCACGGGCGGTAACAAAGGTACACGTAATATTATTGCATCGCATAAATATCACTATAGCTGTTTTTTAGAAAAACCGAGTGAATATTTCTTCCGGGCATAATAAAGTGTAAACGTTTTACCGTTTCGAATTTAACTTGTAATTATTATATTTTATTTGATTTCGTTTTATCTTGTGAACGACGACGTATATACGATAGTATGGCAGGTGCTCGTACGTTATGGTAGCGAACAATAATAATTGTTTAGCCCGAAAGGAAATCCCGCTTTGACGTAAAACAATAAAAATTAAGTGTACACTCGCGATGTACGGTCCGCGCCGTGTTTACTCTCGTCTATTCTTCCCCGTGACCGAGGTTCTATGCGAAGGAGCAGGAATAAAACAATCGATCCTCGTTCGCGACGAGATAATATTTATGGAAAGTCATCGGTATTTTATAGTTTTCGATGCGTTCGATGAAAAAAATAAAACATACATCGATCCCTCCCCCGAAAGAGAGACGGCATTTCCCGCGAAACAACTCGATCTTAAATACGGATCTACAGGCAGCCTCGACTTTCACAGTCGAATCGTTTTGAAGCGCGTCGGATTTAACAACGTCGCCTATATAATATTACGCGCTGCGTTTGGCTATACGCAAACGGCTGTGTTGTTCCCGGTCGCGTCTAAACCGCGCACGTCTTTTGCGCGCGTTCGATTGAACTTTCATCCGTCACGAGTGTTTAGACTTTCTCGTCTCGCGCGGTTCTTAGTCGGGGATTCGTTAATAGCGATTCCCGAAGCTTTTGAATTCCTCGAGGGTCGTGGTGCGCGCGTGACGCGTCGAACTCCATACTGTCACGTCTATTCGCGAACGCGTTTTTACGGATTTGCAGTTTTTTTTTCTCACACTCGCGTCACTGTTGATTTAAAAAGTAATCTTCTTTCTTTTTTTTTTTCATTTTTTTTCCGTCCGGCCACGTTTTTACGATTTGTCACTATGACGGCGACGTCACGAAGTCGAGTTGGAATCACTCGATATACTTAAACTTGACAATTCTACGCGTGATCAATTAATAATAATCGCAGTGCGACAATTATTAATGATTGATATTTATTATCATTAATAATAATATTGAGATTTAAACGTCGCCGTCGTCGAAAGAAAAACAACGCGTCGTATCCACACGGCCCTGTCTCGGACAAATACAGAATCGGAACAAATAATAAGGAAATTTACCGAATATACATGGCGTCCACAATATCAGTGCATTTATAAGAGCTAATAATATCACTCGTTTTCGTTGAAATTACATATTATTATTAAATTAAAATTAAATTAAATAGTAATCGTTATTTGTCTAATAAATAAAACATAATACTATTAGAAGAAGAAAAAAAGTGAAATCTCGTGTGTCGTAGGCAGTAGAAATATGCCGAGACAAATATGATTTACAAACGTGGAAACCAATTCAATTTGCTAAATGGAAAAAAAAATTAAATGAAGTGGACGAAATGAAAAGATAAGAACAGTTGGTAGAAAACGGTATGAGCTCGCACGGCGACGAGCGAAAGACCATTGATTACGGAACAGACAGACGACTACAATATTGATCGGCGCGGATAATCAAACGGGTCGACAATATTACAATAATAATTAGTCGAGGAAATTGATGGCGAAAAAAAAAAAAAAACGACGTTTTCCGCGGTCGTATGGTCAGAGTGGTTCCGATGAATAATAGACGACGACGATCTCCGGTCGATCCGGATCTTGGTTTGCGTCGACGTCGCCGCCCCCGCAATACGGGCCGTTTGCGTGCGGAAAAATATCGCTGCGCATTACACGTCGTCGTCGTCGTCGTCTGTGGCAAAAAGGAATCGCGAAAAGTGAAATCCTATCCGCGATCAATAATTTCGCGCGGGACGAACGCGGCCGTTCTCGCGGCGGCGTACGCCCGGCCCGGTGTACGTACTCGTCGTCGTTTACAAAACGATTTTTCTCTCCTCCGCGGGCGCGCGCGTCCGATCCGGGTGTGCGTAACTCTTCGTCGTAAAACTCCGGTCGGGTCACTGCTACTACACTGCTGAAAACCGTGTGAGAAACACTCGCCGCCGTCGTCGTCGTCGGCGACTATATACAATAATACAGAGAAGGGGCGACGACGACGACGCCGCGAAATATACGACCGCGCTGTTTCTAATTTGCGATTTTTGGCGTCGGGACGGGAGACCGTTAAGTAAAATAATATAAGTGGAAACTATTCCCCGAGTGTCGAATGGCGGCGGCGCCGCAAACCCGCCTCTGTTTGTGTTACTGCGCGAGGGAGGCGACGACGGACGGACGGCGGCACTACACACTATATTATGTACGAAATATAATAATAATAATATGTCGTCGTGGCGTGTTTCTAGTAAACTCGGCGACGGCGGCAACGTTCGAAACGTTTGGTCCCAAAGACATTTAAAGGAAATATATATTATATATCATATACATTATACTACGCGCGCATTGATATTATTTATGGAACTCGTGGGAAGGGTTTTTCGGTCGACACAAAAATATAATGTGCGTTTTCGGTAAACCCGAAGCGATATTATATGGCCCCGCGCGTTTTCCGCATACGATTCGGCCTCGCGCGCGCGCGCGCGGGGCGTCTGCGCGTGTGGGGACCGATATATTAAAGAGTGCGAGGAGTGCTATTGACATTCGAGGGCAGTCCTTTTATCCCCCCCCCCCGTCATCCGAAACCGGCGAGGACTCCGTCTCCCCCCCCCCCCCGACAACCCTTCAAATTGGAACGTCCTTTAATGTAAACACGCGCGCGCCGCACCGCCGGCGGTAATGGATTCCTCGCTTACTCATCATTGTCGGGGCGATAGACGCGACCGTTTTGCCGGGCTTAATGTGTTTTTTTTTTTTCTTTTCCCCTTCCCCCACGTGCTCGAGTGTTTGTGTATACGCGCGGGTTATATTATATATATGTGTATACCTACTGCGG
Organism: Drepanosiphum platanoidis; assembly: GCA_948098885.1. Classification (NCBI taxonomy): domain Eukaryota; kingdom Metazoa; phylum Arthropoda; class Insecta; order Hemiptera; family Aphididae; genus Drepanosiphum; species Drepanosiphum platanoidis. The sequence goes on from OX402531.1 coordinate 4,250,097, forward strand.
CCGCATCCGTCTGTCGCCGACGACGCCGATGCGACGCCGAGAAAACGACGAAAAGTATATTATAATATTATCCGGCCGCGAGTGGAAAAAATCGCGAGACACGTGTTTTTTTTTACGTTTACCAGTCTGTGCGACGTCTCTCGGGTTCGGCGAATCGAAAAAGTGAATTTAAATCGCGATGATCCGAGTAGCATAATTATACGATATTGCGTAGTGTTTTCGGTGAGAAAAGAATAGAAACAAACGACGACGACGACGATTTTAAAATATCATAAACACTCCTCACATAACATTATTGCGTTCTCGTAAACATACTGTTTTCTCTCTATTTTGCTCGAGTTGTTTTCGTCGCGAAACACTCTTTCGTTTGCAGCTGCGTCCGATTTATTTCCGTTTATTATTGAAATATCTTAATTTTCAGTGGGTCGCGCAGGTCCGTGGTATGCGAGTAAAATCAATAGCCGCGCATTATAGTGCAGTTATATTGTTATGAAGCGAACGAGAATATTCTCCAATTGTTATACCGTTGTCGCGGGTAATCGTTTGTTATTGTTTCGCGGACCGAACGTTTTGCCTGTAAATCATCCGCAATCGATAAACATAAAAATAAAAAAAATCCATTGCAAAATCGAAACTCTCGCGTTCTATGCGCGGTATTGTTCTTAGACGATTGCCTCGGGAAAATGGTCTAGAGACATATTTCTACGATTGAAAAAAAAAAAGAAAGACATACGCGTTATTATATTATATAATAAACTAGATTTTCTATTGATTGTAAAAGCGGCTATTGTTAATCAATAGGATCCAGACTTTAATGGCTTAAAAATCTATATCAATAAAAAAAAAATTAATTCATAACTCGAAAACATAAAAAATACTCTTAAAGTCGTTTAGATTTATTGTAATTATGAACGTAATGTATGTAATATTTACGTAGAATTTACATATTATAGATTTTCAAATCGTTTCGGTCTGTAAATAGTTAAAAAAAAAAACGCCGCCGTGAAAAATAACAAAACCCATAAAACGCAAAACGAATCGTCATTTATAATTTTCCCGATCGAAACACGCTCTGACAGAGTTACCAACGCGTCGTCCGAGACGAAAGTAAAGAAAAAACGCAAAAGTCATCAGACGGGGTCCTGTAAATAGTATAATCACCGACGGGGATGATCGGAAACCTATTGGTTGGAACACGCTATCTCGTCCGTAGATTTATGCGCGTTTACGACGCGCGACGGTTGAATTGATTAACCGCACGGTGTTTGGCGTCATCCCAGGCACTGCAGTACAGCAGGACTGTGCGGTATTATTTTCCGCCGTAATCCGAACGATTTTCGATCGCAATCGATGAATAAAACGCTCGCGAATTCGATTCATTCGAATACGATATTATAACAATCGAAATGTCCCTGCTCGCGGAGCCGATTTTTCGATCGCGCACGAAAACAACAGCGTTCGTTAATATTTTAATAACACAACAACGACAACGAATGAAATCCGTTTATCCGCGCTGTGACGGGGCGAAACGATTACCGTATTCACAAAGCAAATTAAACGCGAGTTTAGTATCGTAAATGATACTCGTCGCATACAAATTATATTTTTTACGAAACAACTAAAATAATAACGCGCGAAAATTACACGTTTGCGCGGCGGCGCGGCGTTTCGAATAACACGTCATACTCGTACAACAGTTGTACAGTTTAACGTCACTTGTATTCGAACAATATTTACCGTGCGCGCGTGTAGGCTTTTAAACGCGCAGTGGTTTTAAAGTATTTATTTTCGTAACTAATCGCCGCCGTGGCGGATCGAAAACAAAAAAAAACGTATTTTATCGCGGTTTTATTATTAATGTACGTACGTATTAAAATTGATTTCCCCCCCCCCCCCCCATTCTTTCACCTCGATTGTTATTGTTTTATTTTCATAAAAAGTCGATTACGTTCGGTCGGGAAAAAAAAAAAATAATAATAATTTATGACACGATGATAAATTTTCTACTCTTTCGATTCTTATTACCTATATCATACACGTATAATACGACGACGAGTGTATGATATTATGTATAATATATTTGCATATAATACGTAATAATTTATTATGCCGGTAGATTGTACGTGTTACGTTTTGAATAATAGCAGTTTGTACGCGTTGAAAACAATATAATAATTGTAAAATAATAATTTATGGAACAACTCGTGGCGATAGGCAGTAAAAATTATTATACACACTCTCGCATCAACGACGGTCGTAGTTTTATGCGAATACGATTATTACAATATTTTATAATGTTATTAATTATTATTATTATTATTATTATCATCGTCTCGGCGCTATTAATTACTCGAAAAAAAGTTTTCTGTCGACACATATATATATAATACACGTATACTCGTATTATTATTATACTCTCGTGATATTTATTATAATTTTTTTTTTTCGAGTACGAAAATATAATATACGACGACGAGATAAATTCATTTATAAAGTTTAAAAATATAAAAGCGTGTGCAATAATAATAATTATTATTATTATGTTTTTAACGTCGCGAAATATAATAATATTATAACGAGAAAAAAATTCACGCGCCGAGTTTGCGATAATATCATCGACCGAAAACCAATTACATAATACTTGTTGAATAAACCGTGTGCGAAAAAAAAAAAGGCCTATTTTTATTATTTTTTCAAAAGGCGCTGCCGTCGGTATAGGAATAATTGGTTTGCTATTTTTGCGCGACTCGCCATCATTCGTCATCTTTTCATTTTTTCGGGGGGCAGGGGGGGGGGCGGTGATAATACGGCGCGAGTAAATTGATTACACCGCGAGAGAGGAGACCTCCTCGGGTCGAATTCCCCGTTCGATTTTTATTCAGCGAAACGCTTTCTCGTCGACGATAATGTATATTTTCGTTATTATTTTTTTACCTGGTTTTTTGTGTTCCTCGAATAGAAATATTTGTATTTTAATTAATCGGGCGGCCCGGAGTTTTATATTATTATGGTTTGAAAAATGTAACGAAATATGCGCGATGCGTTCGAGTTATTATTATTATTATTATTATGTCGCCGTCGTAATATGCGCGCTAAAAATGTGTAAAATGTGCAAGCGCTTCAATTAAAACGAGTCTGAAAACGTGCGAATAAATTGAAGTATTACTCAAACAGTTATTTTAAAATATACCGTAAATATTTAGAAAATGTAATTATTAGTATAAACATTATTATCATACTACGTGTAATACGAATGTGTGATGCACGTGTAATAATAAATGTATACAATTAGGTTAAATTACTCTACTCGCGTTGCACTTAATGTATTATGCATCCGCCACTTGTCTAAACAGAAATCCAAATGAATAGCGATAATTTAAAAACATTTTTTTAATTTTACCCGGATTATATTATGTCATTTGATACGATTAAAAATCGTGTTGAAGAATATCAAGTGCAAAACAAAACGTATCGTATTCTCGAAAAAACGCTAAAATAGTAAAAAAAAAAAAAAAAAAACAATATCGAAAATCGTTCCGGCATTAATCGCGATATCCCGATTCGAATTTACACGTTCGGACGGCTACTTTTTAAACTAGTTAAAAAACGATTTTGTTATACGTTTGTTTTCGTCACGATTACATCGACGACGACGACGGTTTATTATCCGTAGCTTTAATTAGAAAAAAAAAAAAAAATGTAATTTATTTCCTTCTCGTTCAAAGGAAATCGTATTCACGTAATTTCAATCTATGTTTACGGTATGATATTTATAACGAGTGCGCATATACGATGGCTTATTATGATTTATAATAAAAGTTTAGTCGACGTCAATGGGAAAGCTTCCGGCAGTGTCGCCCGACTGGACTACGAGAAAATATTTACTGAAAAAAAATTTATTGAAAATTTATAAATCGGTAATACCACCGCCGCCGCGACTTACGTTTTACTAGCGGGGACAGAAGAGTTTTTGACGCCAACTATTGTGAACGGTATATGAAAAAAAAAACCACGACGAACGCGTATTCTAATTTAAGTCCCCCCCTCCCCCCCTGATTTACCGTTGTTTCGTCGTGGTAATGTTATCGTTCGTCTCGCGATAAATTAAAATTTTCAAACGCGTCCCCACCCAGCGTATCGCATGCGAGTAAACGAGCTGCCCGATTTAGATGATTTATCGTTCGGTCCGAATATATAGGAACTCGCGGTTCGACGTCGTCGTCGTCGTCGTCGTAATAATTTCCGTCTTGACAGTGTTAAATTTATTCGCCATGTTTTCGTTTCTCGCGCCGCCGCCGCGCGGACGGAACGCGTTAATAATAGATCGTCGTGTTTTTAACGGCCGATGTTTGTGCGACACTGTTCGCGTCGAACGATGATGTCCCGACGACGTTCTGGAATAATAGTAGTAGGCTATTTTCTCTATACGCAGTCGGTGTCGGAAAAAAAAAAAAACAACAACAACCAAGTCTCGTCGACCGCGCGATATAATTATTATTACGTCGAGTTATTATTAAATCGTATTTTACACGTTTTTTTTTTTTCTTTTTCAAACTATCGCGCGCATCCTGATCAGGACGAACGCGTGTAAACCCGTGTAAAAAGAAAAAAAAAAAAACGAGAAAATACGTTTGGATTAAAACACACATAAAACGTAACGCGCGCGCGAGTATAAAATATAGCATAGCGTATACACGCGAAAACTAATTAAAATGATTCATTGACGACGACGACGACGTCTCGACCGTAAACGGAGTCTATTTTTCGTCCGGCGGCGGCGGCGAGTACGAAATATTATTATTATTCAAAGCGACGACGATAAAACTCGAGAGTTTCCGAGAACGATTAGATTTTTAAGAGACGGCTCCGTTCGAGACTGTAAACTTTATATATCGTTCGAAATCCAAGCGTCTTCGGGCGCTGTTCTGGCGATCGCGCCGCATGGCTCGCGCCAGATGTCGAGCGCGCGCGGACGATGCGCCGCAGTAGTTTTAACGTCAAAGGTCTGGTCGTTTTCATATCACGTCGTAAATAATCAGCGCGTCGTTTTACTACGCTGGAAAAAACCGTCGCCGTTCGAAAAGCAGCGTTTTTAAACCGGAGTTTTAGAGTAACAGCAAACTACAGACTTTTTATCGGCCGGCAGTTTTAGTCGGGTTGGGCAGCTGGCGAGCACACCGGACCAACCAAACAGTCATCTGGTTGAATACGCAGATCAGTCGGCCGATTATCGTTCTCGACAATGTTGCTAGTTGGTACGCTGTGACGCTGCGTGGAAATTAAAATGTTCTCCAGAAATGTAATTATTGCTTTTATACAACGGACAAGAAGGGTTAAGAAAAGAAGCCGAGAATTTTGGGGTATCAGAGCTTCGGATGGATATCAGAGTACTCTTTTTTATAGAGCGCGGGTCTTTTTTCAAATTTGCTTCTATTAAATTTTCGATAGATGTTTCGATAAGACGTAGCGATATCTTCCAGCAGCAATCTATCGGTCGAGTCGGCCAACTAATGAATAGGCATGTGTGCGGGCGCGATGGGAGAGAGCGACATACTGATTGAGCAGTCGGCCGATAGTTCGCCGACTGTTTAGTTTGAAGGCAATCGTGCAGCCCATCAAACTTATTAATCGGCCGATACCAAATCGTTTTGATGTGTGCTCTTACATTAATCTACATGCTATTTTATCGGCCGATAAAAAGTCTGTAGTTTGCGGCTACCCTTAGCGTCAAAACAAAAAAAAAGGAGTATGAGGGGTATATCTTGGGGCACGTGAGAAAAAATAGTTCTCGTTTCATAATGACGACGAAGGAAGTCTATGCGTAAGTCAGTGGCTAATAAACACGCCTCTATTGGAAAAAAATAAAAATACGCTTTTATTTTGCGACGATAAAAACTCTATTTTTACTAAAAAATTTGAGATGCAAATTAAAACGCGACGTCATATGTACATTTATATCCTGGGGGGGCACGTTTTATTATACCTCGCGAACAAAGCCTCTCCGGTCTACCGGACGCGTTGACGACATTATTACTTATTAGCTTGTACGGCGGCGATTTGTTCACGTCTTCGCGCGCGACGATTTGACGCGGCACCGTGCGTCCCGGATAGAATTCGATCTCGCGTAAAGTTTTTACGAATTAATTTTATCGGCAAATCGGATTAATTGTTTTTGACGCGCGGTATTATCTCACTCGTCGTTTCCGTTCGCGGTTGACCTATTTGCCCCGTTCTCGGCTGATGGGATTTTCATTATAATTATTATAAATTTCCTCCTCCGGACGCGGCGCCGCGCCGTGCACCTATTTCGGTCGGGCAACAGTATTTTTCATTATACACGTTTCTCATAATATACACGTCGCGGCGCGGCGCGAAACTTTTAATATTAAACATTCCCAAAAACGTTCGTCAGACCACCGGCGGCAGCGGCAGAGAATACGGAAAATTTGTTTCCAAGTTTCGAAATATTTTTCCAGTCGAAACTAATGTATAAATAATATTCAGCAGTGACTTTCTTCGACGCGCGAGAGAGCGTAATCAACTTTCGATGGAAATGTTTTTTCTCGGGAAAAAATTTCACGTCCAAAATTACATTAAAATAAAAATATAGTTTAGTTTATGATTTTCAAAGATCGGCGTGTAAAAAACGTATATCATAAAGTGTACGAAATTTGACTACACGTTTGTAATAAAATAGAAATCTGCTCGTTTCTCTCTGTCTGTCGTTCTTTTTTAAAGATCGGAATTAAATCCGATACGGATGGGGGAGGGGGGGGGAGGGAATGCTGCTGTGTTTTTATTTCTGACAGGAAACGAATATATTATTTGTACTTTTTGGAGATAAAGTCACAAGTGCAATAACAAATGACATTTAGCGGGCCTGATGTATTATGTCTGTTATATTATGCATGAAAAATTGTCCATGAATTTTGTCTTAACTCTGAACGATATGATATTGCGTATGCGTTTTTTTTTTTCACGTTGAGCTTTTTATACGGTAAAAATAAAAGAAACGAATGTAAATTTTATTCGAGCAAACATTTTTTTTATACGCTTCATTATTCAAGTCTATTAAAAGGGATTTTTTCCCAAATATTTACGAGCTTTTTGGATTCAAAGTTTAAAAGAAAAAAACAACAAACGATCAACAACTACTGTGAGTAATATGAGAAAAATAGAAATCGATTTTCTGGAGAATTAACAACGAAATATGGGATTTATTATAAAGGGTGTGTAGGCCACGTTACAATACGCGATAATGTTTACGGATTGATTGTTTTTTATTCGGTCGACGGTTGTGTTTTCGACGAAACAGAAATCCGCCATGGCGTTCGAGACTTGAAAATCGTTTTCGATTATTTGTCGTGAAAATTCACTACGTTATGTACATTTTTCACGAGCGTTTGAAAATCAAATTTCAACGAAACCGGCCATTTCGACTAAGCGAGATTATTCTGTTGTCGTGTTCGAAAGAAATCGCTAATAACGTTGTCGACTATATTATATCTATGGGAAAATAGAAAATAGAAGCCGATCGTCCTATTTCACTCGGAATCGTCGTGTCGAGAGCAACGCGCGCGGCACACCGGTTTCAGATTTCAAAGACCGATTTTCGCCGATATCAATCACGCGTGTCTCGTCCCCGAACCTTTGTGTGTCACCTTTTTCAATTCCATTACGAATGTTTTTCCTCCGCGTTATTGGAATTCTCCGTTAGTGCGCGGTACCGTCGATTACATAACATAGCGAGCCGGTAGGTATAAAATAACCGACGAGTGTAAATTTAAAACACAAAGGACGTACTTACGGGGCGCAGACGCGCGCAGTGTTTTTAGGAAATCCGTTGGCGTTTTCGCGAGTATCGAATTCGGTCAACAGTCTCGTTTTATTTAGCAGAGACCTCCGCGAAAAGGATTTTCCAAAATTCAACACCTAAAAGGGTTAAAATGGTATCTTATTTTTATCTAGATAAATTGTTTTTTTTTTTTTTTATCTTTACCTAGACATAGGTTTCGGTTGAGTTAATCTTCGTCTAAAAAAAAACAACAAATACACGTTATATCTAATCCCGACACTGTTCGCGTTGCAGGATGCTACGGGTTGTCGAACATGAGCATCACGGTGCCGGTGGCCGTGGCGTCCGGTGACTCGGCCAAGATGACGTGCACCTACGACCTGGAATCCGATCCTCTGTACACGGTCAAGTGGTACAAGGGCCGGCAGGAGTTCTTCAGGTACGTGCCCAAGGAGCTGCCGCACACCAGGGTGTTCCCGTGGCCCGGCATCAACGTGGACGTGAGTTTACAACAACAATGTAATGTAAACGATATCAATCATACACGCCCGCAACGACGATAATCTATAGCAGGGGTCGGCTGTACTTGACTATTTTATTTACTGTAATAGTATACACTATGTATTATTATTATTCATAGAAAATAAATAAACTAAGTGATTATATTAATATTTAACGGTCAACACTCATAAACAATAACAAAATATTATTAAATTAATTTAAACAATAATAAAATAATATAAAGGTCTTGCCTTTCGTCATCGGGTGTAAAGAGCGTCTGTATTTGAAATAATTTTATATATTCAATAATATTTTGTTAGAAAATGTTTATTTCATTTATCGAACTCAGATCGTAGTCATCGTGTAGTTTTTTTTCACTGGACGCCTCGTCGATTTATTATTATATTAATCTTTAGGACTCCAATACAAAATTTACTCGCCGACCCCTGTATCAGCTATAACGATAATATTATTATTATCGCGAGCACTGTTGCGCAGTCGTGTTGTACGCCGTTATTATTATTGTTATCGTGCCGGCGGATTATATTTATGCGACGACGTTATTGTTGCGCGCACCGAGCTCGTCAAAAGGCCGTGGTGCCGTTCGAACGTTTGTTTCCGCATTACATTATTATGTTATAGTAATGTACACCGAAACGTTGCCGCGATGGGAAATTCGCCGTTTTCGATTCGAAACACGCCGCGGTCCGAAACACGGTCCGACCTCGTCGTTGCTATTATTGTTATTATTACGATTACGATTATTATTATTATCAATCGTACGGAATGTTACCGCGACTGCTGTAATCGAACTCGGATAGACGAGCGCGTGCGCGCGCAACAATAACGTAGACATCCTAACAGGATGGCCCGCGAATCCGCACGAGATCCCGACGCAAACGTCTCCGCAAAGAGTGGCTTTTTGTTCACATTTTCTCTCGATACGGTTTTTGATTTCAATTTACATTGTAATGAACCCCCATATCATTTAATAAGTAATAAGAAGCTCATGGGAAAAGATATATGAAAACCGGTGTGAACGTCGAAAAGAATTGATGAATAATCCTTTTCGACATAGTATTAACATATTAATAATTATTGGAACTTATAAACCAATGTAAGCACAATCGATGGGAACGTCGTCGGTCGGAAAGAATTTGAAGAACAAGCCTTTTCGACCGATCGTCGCAAACACTTGCTGTATTTAAGGGCATATGTGAGCTCAGGCAAGGCAGTCTGCAGCGGAAGCCCTTGTGTACAGAAGTCGTATGTTTATCCGTTTCTTTCTTTAAATAAAACGTAATTTTCATTGGTAATTTGCGTGTTTTGTTCGATCCAATCTACGTACCGCGCACTGTATTAACGTACAGTGTGAAGTAAGCAAGGCGCTGCAAAAGCACCCCTTACAACATTTCGATTGGCACACCCCTCGACCGGCCGCGAATAAGTTACGTTTCGAATGTTTACTGTAAAATCGCAAAACGGCAATCTGTTTTTGGTATTGAATAAAATATGGAACTTCAAAAATACAGTTACTACGCGTACTCGGACACAGTCGCATATTGGCCGTTGTTAGATTATAAATAATTAGATATAAACCTTTTCAACGACAATAGTCACAGTGGCTATCGTTCTTTATCGCGATTGTGATCGATACGACAGTAAGTTCGTATATGAACGCTCCGGTCGTCTTATTCTTACGTTAAATCTCATTCGCTTACCCAATGTGGAATTTATTCGCGTTAGCTTTAAATATTATGCAACAGATTTACCGATTTTCAATTGCTGTGCGTCGAAATGTTCACAACGACAAAGAATGCCCGTCGTACGATTTTATAGCGACGAACGATACATCCTGGGGGAAAAAAAAAAACCGTATTAAAATAAAATCATCGAAATGAAAATTCAATATTTCCCGAAATACGATTTTCATCGGGATATTACAGTAGGCCACCATAATATACACATATTATACAATTTCCGTTATTATCCTGTCGAGCGCACTGTGTCACTGTAATATATATACACGTTATATTATTATAACGTGTAAATGGAAAACTAATTACCGAAAAATTCGATACCGCGTGAAATTATCTACACTATTGTCTTTGTCTTTGCGCTTCATTTATCGTCGTTTATACGTGATATAATATTGTTCGCTCGCGATATTTAATTTCTTTCGTCTTATTCTTTTTGTCTTCTCGTCGAATTATAATAATTGAGTCACGAAATGTAAATTCTCTATTTAACAATCTCAATGTAATTAGAAATAATTATTATTAAACTCAATAACGGTCGTAATTTATTTTTTTTTCCGTCCGTTCTTTGAGAAATCGACAAGTCCGCGATCGATTTTTTCAAATCAATTTCACCGAAACAATACACAACCCAGCGGCATTTATTGTATTGACCGTTATTATTTTATCTAATTATGGTAATTTCATGGTAATACATCGCCAAACCGGCACACTTTATCCCGAGTAAAACTGTTCGACGTTATGTATTTCTTTATTCAAAATTCTGTGCCGTCCGGGTCTCGCCCGTTATTAATCGGATAAATTATCGATCGATTATTATTTTCACCGATTTACGATAATCGTGCGAAACTTTTCCTTTTTCCCGAAGTGTGTTTTTGTCCGATATCTTATTTATTGTAGCGCTGCAATTGAAAAACATAATATAACCTTATAGTATTTCAATTCGTTTATTTAATTAAATATAATCTTTTTTTCCCTCTCCCTCCCTCCCTCTCTCTCTCTACGTCACTTAAGCAGTTTTCTTTGAATACAAAAATGGTTAAGTGGTTCTTTCAACGAATGTTTTAGATTGTTTAAGGGTATTTAAATTTTTTTTCTTTTTTTTTCTCAACGTAATCTTATTAAACTTTTTTCTCTGTCAATGCATTGTTCTCGTTTTAAATATACATAATATATTTGCGTTATATAATATGCAAAAGTATATGAAAATTCCTGCGAGAAGTTTTTATTAAAATTAGCATAGGTACACTGTTTGATATTGCGTCTCCTCGAATGACCGCGCCAATGTAATTCACAATATTATCGTGACAATTCTTAAAAGTGATTAAACGTCGCGTTATACGTACGTATATATACGGTAGTTTTTTATTGAAATAACGCGAAAAGCGTTACCGGCCTAGTTACGGTTATAATTATATCGAATTCGCGTATTATCGATTGGTTTTAAATTTTTAATCATCGTGTGTGTGTTTGTGATCCGCCAGGTCAGCCAATCGGGGCCGAACCAAGTGGTGCTCAGAGACGTCCAAAAACATTTGTCGGGAAAATACCGCTGCGAGGTATCGGCGGACGCGCCGTCGTTTCACACCAAAATCGTATCCTCTTGGATGCACGTCGTCTGTGAGTATACATTTTCTCATTATGCGCGCGCGAGAGCGACGGACAAAAGAGCCGTTTTCTGCACGAGCGTGCGCCGCGCAAATGGCACGCCAGACGATCGGCGGAGGGAGGATGTACGTACGTATATACGTATACAAACCGATCCCGCGTTAAAACGTTTTATGCAAATAGTGTATACATAATATTTTCCATTACGTTTTAAGTACACTCGGAGTGTGATTTGTTAAAGTCTTACTTTTAAAATCTGCCTTCGACGACGCTTATTATTTCGAACGCGGTCCAATTGAATCCGACGCGTCATCGAGAATTGATCGAATTAAATTTGGCCGTCACGCGACCGTCTCTCTCTCTCTCTCTTTATGAAAACCCCGTCGTCGTCGCGTTCGCCCGGTTACAGTCTATATTGGATTGATTTTTCTTTTTTTCAGCTCCTTAGTCCTCCGTATCGAATATTCCCAGGACGGTTGTGCGGATATACCCCGCGCCCGACGCAGGAACAGTTTTCGGAGGGGGTCGTCGAAAATAATGTAAATTTATTTTTCAAGTTTCTGGTGGGGGGCTTCGACCGTGTTTTACGTTTCCAAAAGATAATTGATTTACTGCGCGCGCGCGCGCGCGTATTACGATTATATTTTTTACAATGTTTCAAGTGTAACGCACACGCGTCGTCGACCGCGAGCTGTACAAATCGTACGTTTGCCGCGCGCACAAACTTCGGTCGTAAATAATAAAGTTGGGGCTCAACGTTTGTCAGATTTTAATATTTTCTCGGGCCGGATAAACCGGAAGCAATATCGTACGGCGGCCGGGGATTTAGTCCAACTCGAGTTTATACGACGCGTTTAAATAGATCTACTCTCATCGCGCGCACGTCAACGTGTTTTAATCGATTTAAACAAAATTTATTTATAAAACACATTGTTGTTTTGTTTTTAGATATTATTATGACCGACCTGCGTGTTGGAAGTTACGTTTTATAATAAAGTCATTGAAAATCGTATTATTTTCGGCGGCGACGGAGTTTTGTCGAGGAACTTTTTTATATTGTGTATATTTTTGCGACGACCGTCTATTAGTAGAAAAAAGTTTATATCACGTCTAGTTTTCGACGGAAAAATCGTATTATCGTTTCGTATAAATCGTTGATTAGACATCGAGCACCCGATTAGTATTTATTATATTCTACTATTCATAAATTATAACAACAATCGACTGCGATACCACAAAATATATGCGAACAAAGTCAAAAGTGAAAATGTAAATTCGCTCTCGGCACACGCGAGGGGCTGACACTCGGGTGGCGATTTTTTCGAGACCCGAGTCTCCGGAGTTGACTGTTTATTCGCGAATAATGACTGCAGTTTTAACGTCGCTTTTTTTTTCAATTTTTTTTCAAACGCCGGCCCAACTCGGCCGTGGTATATTTCAACTGCGCCGCCGCTGCACTACAAAATGACATCGTAATGCGATGTAGAGCCCGCCGCTAACCACCGCCAGTCGATGGGCGATTTACCGCACAGGGAATAGCGGCCAGCCCGCGGTGACGGCGGCAATAGATAACTCTCTCTCCCTCTCGGACGCGACAAATATATTTGTTCCCCCGACCGGTCGGGTGTAAACACGCGCCGAGCGGATGTCTGATGCGGTCGGTGTGTTTGTTCGGGTGAAATAAACATTTACTCGTCCGGTTCGAAAATCGATGGCGGTAGACGAAAACAAAAAAAAGAAAAGAAAAAAAAGCCCGACCGCAGGCGTGTACGTTTCGACCGCGAGCAATTAAATTGTCTTTCAGCGACCGTATACGGTTTACCGTGTAAATACTAAAATCCTACTCGGTTGGGTAATCGCGAGCGAGCGTCACTCGCTGTATCTCACCTACACACGTCGTCGGTGCAAGTATGCACAATGCACTTCTCCGGAACGTGGCCCGCGATGCCTTGTGTTTTTCCATCGCGAATAGTTATGAAACTCATGAAAATATCAATCGTTCGATCGAATCGAATTAAAACGCGTTTTTACTTGACGCGTCAAAACGCAGACATTTTCAACTAACCTCGTCGTAACAATCAATCAATCGTTGTCCTCGGTTTTGAATTATTCGAAAACAGTAGCATTTTTCCAATATCGCGCGGCGGAAAAATGTTCCTCTTTTTTCTGCGCGCACTAAATGCGTTCCCCGAACCACCGGCCGAGTGTATTCGAACGTGAAAACAATAAAAACTTTCGTTTTTTGTCCTAAATACGACGCTCCTTTTCCGCCCGGGCAAATCGTCGTCCCCTCTCGTAGTCCCTCTTCGTCGCGGAACGGTCGCGATGATATTCACCCGACACAAAAAGGCACTCATCTCTCTCGCCGTCGTCGACCGCGAAAACCAAAGCATTTAGCACACTTTTAGGCGCACGATAAGTGGTCCCGCGGCGGCGGCGGCGGACGTTCGATTATGTAAACGTATAATTTTTTCTCTCTTTTCTTCGATATTATTAGCGTTTCTCTCGCGGAATTCGTCGAGTTTCTCCGCCCAAGACGGCTGGCTAAAATCTAACGATTAATTCTATATCGCTTGCTCTTTGGACGAAAGAAGAGCAGTTAGGAGAGTGACAGCCGGGTGTTTTTTTCGCGCGCCTCTCGTCGTCGTCGTGTGAATTTTATAATCCCGGGTCGACCGGGACGGCGGCGGCGGCGCGGCGCACGCACGCGAAAACGCAAAACTACGAGCGCGCGGCTTTCAATCTCGCAACTGGGAAAGATCCAAAACAAATAGACCCCAACTCCGGAGAAGGGCCGTCGACCGGCTCGCAACGTCGAAGAAACTTGTATCCGTCGTGTGCGCGCGTTTATACATATAATATAATATATATTGTGTGTCGGTTATGTTTCCCACCGCTCCTCGCCGGTCCCCCTCCCCCGTAACTGCCCGGCGCAACTTTGTCGGCTTCTGACCGACGACGACGCGAAGGGCTAGCGAGAAGAAATAAATAAACGGAAATCGCGTTATTTTTCTCCGAGTCCTATGCAAACGGGGAAAATGAAAAAAAAAACTATGCCCCCTCCGGTCGACCGACGCGCCGTTTTCGCGTTATCTCGCCGTATTTTCGGATACCGCGACGTCGCGCGTCGTCGTCGAGACGAGAAAAAACATAAAAAGAAAACGCCACGTACGATTTCGACTTTTGCGAGACCCATTTGCGATATTAAATATTAACGTACGAGAGGTACGTTTGTTGTATCGCGGCCATTGTTATTATCGTTATTTACGTACGCGATACGGTCGCTCCGAGCGCAATCGGAAAACATGTATACGTAGTATTATTATAACAAACCGTATTCATATTACGAGTATTATTAAACGCGCGTATATTATGACAAATTACGCAGACGTACGGTTTTTGTGTTTCGTCAAGTGTGCCCGCTGCGCCTTTTGTACGCGCACGGTTATTATGCGCGCGTGTAAAAAAACCTCCCCCGGTTTCTCTCTGGTAAAAACAGCGTCGTTAGACGTACGTTTCCCCTTTTTCGTTTCATAAATATACACTGCGCGCGTTGTTACCACGACGTTTGGTCCGCCGCAGACGTCGGAATAATAATTTATTCCGACCGACCGACCGGATAGTGTCGCGTTTTCGATAATACGGTAATAATAACTAGGGCTCGGATTTTGTAGCAAATGCTTCTTTTGAGAGGTGTGTGGGGTAGAAAGATAATTCTCATAGATAAATACGTTTTGAATCGTTCTGATTTCAATGAAGTAAACTTTTTTTTCGCTTTTTTTTGCTTTTTTCCACAAAACTTGCTTTTTATTGCTTTTTCCCCTATTTGGTTATTTTTTCTTAATTTTTACATATTTTTCTTGAAAATTTAACTTTTTTTTATGTATATTACACTACTTGGATTATAAATCATTATTGCCAGAAATTTTAAAAAAAAAACCAGTAATAAACGTATGAATGACTATCGTTATTGTGCCGAAATTGTAATGAATAATCATAACAGTATAATTTAAATGATTTAGTTTATATGAAATATGCATGGATTACATCGGTTGATGTGGAAAGGTCTTTTTCTACGTATAAATATAATATCTTAGCAGCACCCAATAGAATGAGTTTTAATGAAAGTATCTTGACCAAATATGCGGTCGTAAATTCCTTTTTTTAATATTTAATTTTATGTGTAATTGAAATTTGTTTTTTTTTTAGAATTAAATTTAATAAATGCTTCTTTTTGCTTTTTTCGGCTACTTCAAATGCTTTTTTAAGGATTTATTTTGCTACAAAATCCGAGCCCTAGTATAATAACGATGACGATTTTTATTGACAATACTCGTTTGGAATTCCGTCGCGATCGAGTCAAACGCGTCGTTTTTCTGTTTGTTTTCGCCATTTTCTTCGGAAACAATCGATGATTTCGACTCCGCGGTACGTTTTCAGCGAAACTCCGGTCGATAAAGCCGATAAAATAATGTTTACGCATAGGCGCGCGCCGTATTTCATTAATGAAAAATAATATATATATCTTACGGTCGGCAACAAAAAACAAATTCAATTTGTATGAGCTTTCGGCCGAGCTAATTTATTCCTTTGTACGCGGCGCGGCGGTCTCGGTAAATATATTTCGTATACCTACACATTATTTACCTTTTATACCAATAATTTGAAATGTTTGTATTTTATTTCGCGTTTTTTTTTATTTTTTTTTATTTTCAGTTTGTTTTTTTTTTTTTTTTTTAACACAATATACCGCTCTATACATTTATGTTTTACCTTCTCCGGTTTAAATAATAAACGACACATACTAATGCATTCAGTGCCGCCGGAGTTTATGAAAAAAAAAAAAAAAACTTTGTGTCCTACGCGCGCGTACATAATATTATATATGTGTGTGTGTAGGTCGCCGAAGGAAATTTTACATACAGTTGTTTGAACAAGACTACCCCGCTATGAAGTATTTTTTTCCATAATATACAATAATATAATATTATATAAATTGAAAATAGTTTGATATTTTTTACTACGCGTAACTGTTCTTTTGCGTGTTTCAGTTTATTCGCATATTATTTCCAAACACGCATAGAGAATATTACGCAGTGATTTTATTTTCGTTTAAACAAAACAAAAATAATCATAATAACGTTATGATAATAATATAGTCGTTATTACAGTCGGACGAGAAAATATCGCTGTCGGCGATTGAAAAATCGATCGTTCCGATGTCGGGAAAGTCACAATATGTTGTGTCTATAATTTGGATAATAATTTAACGCGCGTCATATCTATTTTAATTCGATTGATTTTATTTATTTTGAAACCAAAACGATTTTAAACCAGACGAATATCTTTATTTGATCTACCCGGGGGGGCCACTCTTATTTAAGTGTGAATTCAAATTATCTTACCGTTTTTGTAGAACGCGATCCTCGTAATTTGAAACTTGTACATTTTTTTCGACAATAGACGTGATTTTTATCGGGTTTTAAGCGTACCAGATTCTATTTTTCGCTTGTTTGATTTTCGTTTCGGACCTAAGTAGTAAAATAAATAAACAAATATTATAATCTCAAACGTTTTATCACCCGGAAAGAAAAAAACACGTACTCTGCTTCTCCGGTGAAAATTTAAGAGAAAATTTACTTCTCCTTTGATATTTTACGAAAAATAAATCTTCCGAATTTCGCCGGAGTAGTTTAATCTGCATTTTTCGCTCTTGAAATAAAACAATTACATCTAAACGTAGAAGAAGAAAAAGCGGCCCCGAGCTCAATGAAAAATACTTTGACGAACGCACGCGACGGGCCAACGAATAAAATATTTCGGACGGCTACGTCCGACGATTCGAACGAGACTGAAACAATGGACGAGAGAAATTCGACGGATTTCTTCCGGTTTCACCTCGTTATCCCTATTTCCGGGTCTACTACTGTTGCCAGTTAGAAGGGTGTTAACGAAACGACCGGTTTCATGTTTGTTTAAACTTTGGACGCCCGACCCCTTGGTAATAATATTGCCTCGACAGGACGATTACAACCGGATTCTCGTTTTGTTCGAGCATTGAAAACGCGGCTGAATCTATTTCACGGACTAATTTTGGAATTCTTTCGATGTCCACGCGATACGAAATACACGAAACTAGTGTATAAAGAGTGTATCGGATTCGGAGAATCGAATTTCTAAAGCGCGTCGGGCAGCAGGGGAAACAAAAAACAGCGACCAATATTTTCCGTCGAATAAGTAGTGTTATGATTTATATACTCGCGACCGCCGCGATATTATTATAAACACGTAGTGTAGTTGCGAAGATACGCGCGTTGAAATAATATATACTTTGGCGCGTTCGACGCGGATAAAACGTGTTATTTATTTTATTTTCGACGGCAAGGGCTAGTATAGAGTCGAGGGATATTATTACAATAAGTACACGTCGGGCGCGCGCGCGCGATATATATTATATTATATTATATTATATACACGGTGACCCGAAAAACCGATTTAGCCCGACGACGACATATTAATATGATTGACCCGCGTCGCGACGGGGACGTGATGCACAATGCAAATATCTTGCTCCGGAGGTCGACAATGAGGACGACAACAATGCGGCGGCGGCGGCGTGTACGTGTATATAGACGGTCGCGTACAAGCTCCAGCGGTTGATGCCGACATAATGGCGCAGACACGCACACACTACGTCAAACTAGAACTGCGAATAATAATTATTATAATAACTGGATATTATATATATATATATATACGCACACAATAGACGATTCTGCGGGCGTCATACACTATGGACCGTTGTCTGTTACACGACCGCAGTATGCGCTTATATTGTCTGATAATAATAATTATACGATACATTATTGCGTTCGATTACGATTTTCTCGTCGTCGCCGCCGAAACGAGACGGGAAACATTTCACTGCAACGATAATATCCGTACGACGACGGCGAAACGCATTTCATAATAATATGATTAGGACTCGCGACGAACTACGTCTCGGACGACGCGCGACGCTTTAAAAACTCGTTTCGGTAACGACATGTTATACGACGTATGTATTAGTGTTGCACAACGATATGTTTTCAATTATCGATATCGAATCACATATTATATCGATATCGTATCACGATGTCGTATGACAAACGATATCGATATCAATATACGATATATCGATACGCGCGACAATGGACTTGTTTTTTATTTAAAATTATACCTTTGGTATCCACTTTAAAGCCTAAAATTGACATGGACGATCGACGGAAATAACGAGACTGAAATTGTATTGCGATATAATATATATTTTAGTATTGCTCATCGTATAATATTGATCGTTCTTTGATATTGATTTACTGTCAAAACTTAAATAAATAGAAAATAGAAAATATAATGAATCGATTATCGATTATCGATGTACTTTCAATAAATTAGTCACATCGAAATACGATATCAATGTGCATCACTAGTATGTATATTAAATGGATCGAAATAAGTGACGATTCGATTTATTTTTCTATGCGTTTTTCGCAATATTCATAACTTTTTGTTTGCGAATCCGAGTCGCCGCGATATTATTATTATTATTTACTCGTTCTCGTTTTAATTTAGACAGTTATTTCACTATATCGCTAACAGATCTCGACCGAAAAGTCAAGCCAAAAAAGTAAATCGTACGTATTAAAAGCCGCGTTAAATTATCCGACGAACCTTACATTTAAAATCGCTCGGATATAATATCTAGACTTGTCAGACATGTCACGTAGCTCCGGACGTATAGTCCTGGTCCACGCGGTACGATATCGATTTATCAGTACAGACGACCTAATAATAATTACTATCGTAAAATAAAATATATTATACACAAATACTGAATTTCAAATCGTGCGCGTGTGTTTGTTTCAGATCCGCCCGTCGGACAACCCGTGCTGTCGCTGGAGAAACGACACTACTCCATCGGAGACATGTTGAAAGGCAACTGCACGTCACCGCCTTCCAGTCCTCCGTCCAACGTCACGTGGTACTTGAACGACAAACGGGTACGTTCGCGGCACGCTAGATAACACTATTTCCGATATGAACATTACGATCGTTTGCATAATATTACTGCAGTGGCCCAGGATAATATTGTATTCGGGAGGAAAGGGAGTTTAAACCATGTGCAATGTAGTTATGTGGCAGTGTTAGGACCAGATAACAAAAAAAACCATCTAGATAAAGTTAACGACAGCGCAATAATTTATCTAAGATAGAGATAAAAGATAAACTAAATCAATTCATCTAGATAAAATACAAATAAATGTATAAATATAAATCGTAATAATTAATAAAAATGTACCGTTATGTTATAGTATCCATTTAATTGGATCGAGATTTACTATTATTTTATTCATATGCGAGCCCGAAATAAAGAGATTAAAAGTTGAAAATTGAAAAATTTAAAATCCATCTAGGTGGAATATCTATGTGAAATAAAACTTAAGATAACTTGTAAAAATGTATCTTAGATAAGATGAAATAAATAATTTAGACAAGTCCTAAGACTGGTTATGAGTACGGATTTCAATTAATGCGATTCGTATATTATAATATTTTTGATATTTTTTTACCGTCGTTTTTTTTTTAATGCTCCGAAATCCGTATTTGAAATACTTGTTTGAGAATAAAAAATGACTTTTTCTCGTCGCGAAAACTATTGTAAACAACTGCAAACGCTATTAATATGTGTTCGACAAAAGCGCGTCGAATAATTGTTGTAAAACATTAATCGAATCACGATTCTCGCTCTAGACTCGTCTGAAACGTTTTGTTTTCACTTATTTTCCGATATATGTAGTTAAAACTTTGACGTCGTCGTCGTTTCAGCCCGAGAGTTCGGTTCGTTTTTTAATCGTTTTAAGGTGGAAAATTACATTTCTCCCGGCGGCGGCGCCGTGATTGAGCGAACCCGATTCTTCGGGGGCAGGGGGGGGGCGAGTCGATCCTCGTCCTCGTCCTCCCTGGGGAACGCGCCACCGATCGCGTACAATATAATATACCGTATCGAATGTCACGCGGGGTACAGCACATTACGGCGGGCGATAAATTATTATTATTACGTCATAACGTTGTTGAAGTGTGTAATATGTGCATATGGCGCGCGCGCGTTGACGGCGGCGGTCTCGAGTCGAAAAGACTACGAAAATAAAGGGAAAAACTACGCGTGC
Organism: Drepanosiphum platanoidis; assembly: GCA_948098885.1. Taxonomy (NCBI): domain Eukaryota; kingdom Metazoa; phylum Arthropoda; class Insecta; order Hemiptera; family Aphididae; genus Drepanosiphum; species Drepanosiphum platanoidis. The sequence goes on from OX402531.1 coordinate 4,270,964, forward strand.
GACGTATCATTCTGAAATACTCGAATGGCGCGGGCGGCACAGGACGAGTGCGCGAGCGATACGAGTCGACAAGAAAAAAATAATTTTGATTTTTCCCCTCGCCGCGAACATTTAATTAACCGTAAACGATATGGTATGTACCTATTGTACCTATTGTGGTCGCCGAATTAAACCCAACTAAATATAAGACGAAATATATATTATGTGAAAAAACAACGCGCGAGCGCGCGCATAATATATACGTCGTCGTCGTCGTCTATTGTGCGCGTAAAACTTTTTTCGCGATAAACTTCGCGTCGGCCATAACCGTATAGGCGCGTTTATATACCGCAGTGCCGAAAAGATAACGAGGTCTATTTAATAATAATTACGTTTCTACGTGGTCGCGGGGAAGTATTTCTCTCGATAAAATCGAATAAAGGCGGCGATAAAATCGAATAAAAGCAGTGACACGGACGGGAAGGGAGCCTCTCCGAGCTACGTCGTCCCACGGCACGTCAGTTGTTGTCGATTCCCGTGGTCGATTATCCTATGTAATAATAATAATAATACGCCGACAAGACGGGCGCTCCGCGAGTTTTCAGGTCGTCAGCTCAAATATTTTTATTACTCATATATATATATAAAGGTAGATAATTCAATTATACGTTTCAGTGCGGAAAAAGCGTAGTCGGTGAAAAATAACGCGTGGGCTCTGACGTTATTTCACTGTAATATAAGAAATCACTCGATGACAATAATTATTATAGTTTTATCTCTTTCTATTGGAAATTTTAAATTATTTTCGCGTTCGTCGTCGTGTGAAACAAATGACATTGCAAATCGGGTATTACAAAATTCAATACTATAGGAATGATAGTTTGCCGGCAGATTTATCGATTTCCTATTGTTATTTTTAAATCACGACGGTGGCGTTTAAGCGTTTATACGATACACGTCGAACAAATACGATTTACGTAGTATATCGACCAAACTCGTAGTGAAAAAGAAACAAGCTTTTTGAAAATTCCAACCGAAAACACACATTACACGATCGAGGGGGTCTGTTTTGAACTCGTAACGTTATTCCGCCGATACATCATGGTAATATTATCGCGTTCCGGCGAAACGATAATATTATTTCGCCGAACGAATGTCAACCGTTGTCGATGGTCGACAGAGGAATCGCAGAGGAATTCGGTGCACCCGATTTGCGTTTAAAAACTTTTGCAAAGCGGAATATATATATATATATTATAGAGTACGTCATATAATGGATTTAATATCCACTAGGAATTAAGAGATTACCAGTTAGAGTCGGCGGTTGGACCGAGAGAGCCCCGCAATAAAGACCGACGGCAACGAGATTAATAAGAAACACGCGGCAGTCGAGTAATTCGTTCGCCGGGTCTAAGGCAGCATTAAACAATTATTATTATCGTATTAGCCGCAATAATAATATTTCAGTTTGAATTTCAGACGTAGAATCTCGCGCGTTTAGAAAACGATCAACTAACCCGGTCCAAAAACCGTAAAAAAAAACCAAAAACCTCTGATTTTTCTGTATATTTTACCCGAAATGTAAATTATTTGTTAATGTTTTGTTCGGTAACCATAACGATATCAACTCGGCGTTTTAAAATATCACACGTCAGTAACAAAACATTGGTTTCTTCTCGTTTTTGGAATATTTGCACGTCTCGTACAAATAATAGTCATAGGCGTTAGAGATGGTCGACGCAATAGAAATATAAGTCGTCCAAATAAATTACCGAAAATTTACCAACTTTATTCGTATAATACATCTCATAATAATTATTATTGTTCGTTTATAAATGAAGTAAACGCGCGTCTCGTTAGATTTCTCCTCGCCGAAATGCGAATCGAAATCGCAAACTCCACTATTCAATGACTCCGCGTTGTTTTTGACTCGCACGATCGAAATAGGGGTTCGCAAAGTTGTCGCGCAATTTTTTTTTTTATTTCCGCTACCTTTACGGAAAAGGGCATTGCGCCGAGACTTGTGACGATTACCGTTCCAGTAGATCGCGCAAAAATAAACGAACGCCAACACAACCGACCAACGGTAATAATATTACGTTTGTGAAAAAGGGGGAAAAAATACCGCACCTATGGTAATGCGTCGCGTGTGTTGTGAGAGAGAGCAAATAGCACGCAAACTAAACGTCCGTTTCCCGTTAAAATAATAATTTAAAATAGACGTCGGAATTATTTTGGAATACGCGGCAGGCTGGCGCGCACTCGGCATTAGTGAATAAAACATCTGAAGAGACACTTGAACTGTACCCCGCATTTATTGAAACGCTCGAGTGTGTTCTGGCAGGGTAAAACGAGCGCGCGCGCGCGTACACACGAATTTACTGTTTCGTGTGTCGGACGTGTAAGAGAAATTCCGAACGAGTATCAAACGAAACGGTACGGTTTGGTTTTTCGTAATTTTCAACAAAGTATTAAAACGCGCCGGACAATACACGTTTACGCGCCGTTTTCGAGTCTCCAAAGCTATTGAAGACGCTTTTATAGTCACTATAGAGCATACGATATGATATATTACGCGATCATATGAAATGTATTATTGTCGATCTGAACTACAGATAAATAAAACTCCGGAGAAAAAAGAAAGTATAACGATACGGGACGTATGATAAACGTACACCGCGGGGGTTATTTTCATCGAATTAATTTGATTCGATTTAATATTAATCTAATCAAAGATAGATTGCGCCGGGCGCTCGTGTAGACAACACGCGTATGCCATAATAATCATTGTACAAAGGCAGCCCGTGTAAATACACGCGCAGACCTTACCTCTAGACACGTAATACGGCCCACTTTGAAATTTAATGCGATATCGAGAACGACTGCGACAGACGGTAATTAATAAAAAACATGTTATATCAATAAAATATATCACTCGGTAAGTTATTTTTATTTTTTTCTGCCGTTACCCGAGGTGTATTTTTTTACGAGTTAAAATACGATAATATATTATTATATTCGGTAAGCCGACAAGTTATAATCTTATATTCTATAGAGTTAAAATCACAAAACGATATTTTAAAATTGATTTCAATGTGTGTCCCACTTTATTTACCATCTCTATAGACTCTAAGAAAATTAATATAATCGGTACTACTTACGGTCGTGTCGGCGTAGGGTTGCTGTTGAGAGGTTCGGTGTGTTGGCGTATTGGCTTGGGAAATGAAGCGAGCAGAGTAACAGGTACGAAAGTCACTCGAAAAAAATTAAATAATTTAAATCGAAAGAAAAAAAAAAATCCGAAAGTCACGATTGAAAATTGTATCTGTCGTCGACGACAGATAAATACGCACTATATCGACTATTGAGGAGAAAAATAAAAACTTTGGTATTAAAAAAAAAACGAGAAGAACGTCCCGGACCGCCGTCGACACTAGACTGATCGTCTGCCGCACACTCCGCTGCACTCTCGAGCGTCAGTCGATCGGTGTCGGTTGGGTTGCGCACGCAGCTCGGCTGTCGTTGGTTGGGCGGGGCGAAATCCATTCGCTGTGCGCTCGCGCAGACTGGCACGAATTTTCACTTCGGTTTGTTATTGTTACATAATTATGTATTCGTAACGATAATTAGGTAATACGATAATTAGGTAATACCTAATATAATAATTGCTGATCTGTTCGATTGTTATGCATAATACGTTTCTGGTGCGAAAATCCCGATTTTTCTTACGAGGTGACAAAAATACGATGTCGCTGTGTCGTACGCGTAATAAACAAACGAATTTAGATTCCTATTGACGCGCGACGGACGCCAATGGTCGTCATAATAAGTACATTAGAAATGAGTAACGAATGTGAAATATACGTATATCTTAAATATTTTAAATATCTTAATATTCTATATATATATAAAAATCGATGTACATTTAAATAAATTTTATAGCTCAAGATCCGCCGAACCGATTTCGATAAAAATTTCAGGGCATATTAAAATTGATATTTAGATGGTTTCTGTGAAGTTTGTACGCTGTGCGATATGTGGTTCCGGAGTTATGGCCTCTTAAGTGCACGATATTAATCACACATTGTTATTGTTTTGCCATGGAGATATATATACACTCTATGTGGTTATTTTTTATTATTTGTTTCCGTGGCACGCGCGTCTATGGCATTTTCTATTAATTGGTTTGAGACCTAGCCGGAACCGCCGAAGCTATAAGTACGAAATTTGGACGGTAGTTTTGTTTTGCGATATAGACACCTACTGAGAAAGGATTTTCCGAAATTCTACCCCTACCGGATTTAAAAGGGGTTAAAATGAAAAAAAAAACTGATAAAATAAAAAGTTATACTGCACACGGGCGAAGCCGGGTCATTCAGCTAGTATTATACATAATATGTGGAAACAATATTGTTTTTCCTAATCAAAAGAAATCCAAGTCGGAGATTAGACTGACCCGAATTTTTGACAACAACACTTTTTTAATCATTTCTTATCGATTCGAATAGTATTTTATCGAATATCGTTTCAAATCGACACCGAAATCGTTGGAAATAAAAATAAATTCACCGCGTTATTTACAATCATCCGTTGGGGTTTCGTTGCGCATTAAATCGTGGTTCGTCTCCAGGCATTCGACGACTTTCAACACAATTAACGTGTCGCGTCTTTGGTTATCGGCGAAATTCAGTCTCAAACGTGAGGCGCGCGCCGACATCCAGATTACGTGACCCGTTCTCGCGATGTTCCGAATTCGCGTCTACTCGATCGTTATTATTATATCTCGTGGAATATTTCCGGCTCGTTTTATTATTCCCCGCGAGTAGCGTCGTTTCGCAGCCACACGCCGCCGCGCCGCGCCGACGGCAATTCTTTAGTGCCCGTCTTATGCGGACGGACTAGTTTGCAGACTACCCCGGCCGAACGATATTTCGGAATTGTTATTGTTTGGAACGTGTTTGTTTTGTTTATCGTTATTTCGACTTTGCGCAAAGAATTATTTAAACATTCCCAGACAATTAGCTAATATTATTGTTGCTGGTCTATTGTTCAAACGAACGTCGTAATGCATGTTAATGCTTCACTTAGAGGTATTGCGTTTTTTCTTTTCTTTATACAACTACACAGCCTCGAGTAAACACAATTTGTGTACAAATCAAACCAACGGTTGATTTTCATCTCTCCGTTCTAAAATATTCTATTATATAATTTGAATGGTTTTTTTTTTAAATTTAGGTTTACTTATCACGCGCGCCAATAAACTGTATAATTATTATATTGTGAGACCACGCGTTTTGTTGATTCAGTTCAGGCGGATTCGGTTAGCATAATATTATTCCTTTTTAATCGTCTAGTGCCTATTATTATGGATGACCCTAGCGTTTATACTTATAGCGAGACATACCTACGCGAGATGATAATTGACTCGACGACACGTTTCAGCGTTAATTTGAACGCGGTCGACGAAAACGCAGCCGTAGGACAATAATTTAGTCTATAATAATATCAGCGTGACCGGCGGCCCGATTTCAATTCCAAAACTAGGAAATTTAATCGAATATATCACATCGACAATCGTATCGAAATCGTAATATTATATTCTATAAAAAATAATTCTCAACTACGTTTATTTATTTTCTCAGTCATATTTTACGACGGTAGGTAAATACGAGTATGTTGTATATAGTATAAAAATATTAAATTTTTATTATTGTCTGGCCCGCGAACCCTTTTTAATTGGTGAACGTGGCCCGGAGAGTCCAAAAAGGTTGCCCCGCGACCACCACTGGTCTATATAGGAACATATTAGTTTTTTTCCATAAATCATAGCTGAACGTTTGTGAGACCGAGTGTATCACAATAGGTCGACACGAGAGTGGCGATAAAGTCGCTTTGATTTAAGTTTGTAAATTAAGAAACGAAACCAATGCTATGTCGAAAAGAAGAAAAAGCGATTATTTATATTGTTTAGTTCCACTTTGTTCGGAAAATATAATGTTATAATTAGGGCACTAACACTGACGCGCTAAAAAAAAAAAAAATGATTTATTTAGAAAAAGAAAAATATATTCCTTTATATTCTATGACGTATAAACGAATAATGTGCTTAAAAAACGTTTTTTTTTTTTTTAGAACTCTTACACAGAAATTCAATTTAAATCTACTATCTATATAGTCATACCTCAAATTTATCGCGAAATAATTATTTATACCGAAAAAAAAAACAACTAGTTTATACATATTTAATGTTATTTTGCTATAAAAAAAAAAGAAAAGAAAAGAAATGTAATTATTTATTTATATAAGAATATTATAGCGTGATATAATATTCAATAGTGATTCTAACTCTATTTATTTTTCGTAAAAATTACTCGTTAAAATATTGAAATTTAAAACGAAATCGTGAGGACAGTCGACTCAAAGACTCTGTGTGATTTTAAACTAAAACGATTGCGCGATCTCGACACGATAAAACGGTTAAAAGTCCATCTGCTTTGAGAGAGAATAAATTTGCTCTCATCGCCGGACTCTACGCGTCGAAACTCCGTTTGCAACAATACGACTGGGGCGCGTCCGCCGCGCCGTAGCTGGATCGATGTAATTGAGATTTTTAACATTCTTAAAATCGACGAAACCGTCGTCGTCGGGAGCAAAAAAAAAAAACGAACGAACGAATATAATGTTTCGTCATAACTACGTTTAACCAATGCTTTTTGTCTTCGAATCGAGTAGAAAATGTTCTCCCGAGTGGCGTGCACGGGTCCGCATTCGGTATCAAACTTTATTCGTATGCACGGCGGTAGACATATTCAATTCGGTTCGAGTTTCAACGGTTTTTCTTTTTTTACTTATAGAACCGATGGATATATATCATTTTAATGGTCTTCTCGGATAAGGTTCAGAAAAATAAAAGTCTGTTTCGAATTTTACTCATATACGTATATATACACGGTTTACTAAGATATACGGCACTTTGAAAGAATAATTTTTAGTTTTCTTTTTTTCGGTCGCATTGTGTAAGGCGTTCACCACGTTCGCGTAAATACGAACGCGACGGATTTCATAAGTATTCCTAAATATTTCCAACGACGTACGGTAATGTTACGTTCGCGTGTTTCTTACGAATCTGCGCGGTTGTATTGTTTCAATTCTAACGGTCATGGTAAAATAGCGAACAACGAGAAATGCCGTCCGTACGAATTACAAACAGTCGGACACGTTCAATTATCGTTAAAAATTCGTCATTTGCCATTTGTCTCTGTGCCGTGCTCTGTTACCGAACTCTGCGCGGAATATCACGACGGATTCGTACGACAAAAAGTATAGATTCGGTCTCGCGTTTGTCCGCCGCGGCGCGATTATCATGTATTTCACGCGCTTCTGATGATTTTCCGAAAAAACTACCGATTTATTTCGAAACTTTTTCGGAAGAACGTTTACGCGTGTTCATAGTCTGCCGATTTCGTTTCCTAGCCGTTCGCGCCGCGCCGTAATTTATCAGTCGGCCAAAGTTTTTAACGGTTCGAATTCAATCGGCAAGCGTTTATATACGTGTATTATACACGTGAAATCTGGTCCGGACTTTGTTCCAGGCCGTAAGTTTGAACGCCGCCGTTACTCTCGGGCACGTCGCGACGCGCACCGTCACTTATTGGATTTATTTTCGTCGTCGTCGTCGTCGTCGTGTGTGCGCGATACGGCTAACTCGTCGGAAATCTAATCGATCCGACTTTCGAACAAGTCGCGAGATCGCCTAACGAGATTTCGTCGTCGAATATCATCATGCGGTAAACGCGTTACGCGTTGCCGCGGCGACGTTTTGGACCCCCAAGTCGACGGAAACGACCGATTTTCAGAGGTCCGGTCCGCAAACTCTGTTCGGCTGCCGCGGACTTGCGATTTTTACCCGCGACGGATAATAGTTTGCGGAAAACTGTCGAGCTCTTGTTGTCGTCGTCGGCCAAATTGAAATCAACTGAAACTGAATGGTGTTCGAATAGTATATTTTCTTATATTTAGTGTTTTGATATTATCATAACGAAATTAATAATCTCACCAACGAGTAGAGCGACTGATGTCGGGAGTATCTGATATTTTCGAAACGCGAAAGACTGCGAGTTATTTTTTTTCTTTTTTCGGACTTTGTAGACGGTCTATAGTTTTCGCAAACGAGTAGTGCTTTTGAGCACAAACTAGTGGTGAAAAAAAGTTTAATGTTGTGCAAAAGAGTTGTAAAGTCCACCCCGACGTTTTGGCCACAGTCATTAGCCCCGGGCGGCCCGATCGCAATGTACATAAACCGCCGATTGGGTGAGAGTTTTTTTTTTTTTTTTTTTGACAAATTCGACAACTCATATTTTCGTGAGGGGGGCGGGGGGGGGCGGGGGAGGCTCGCGTTCGCTAAAATCATTGACGTTGATGAATCGCTGTCGAAGTTTCTCTCGAAAAATATTTCGCGTCGTCGTCGGTTTGAATAGTCCACTATACCTACGTAGACGTACGAGTATAATATTATTCCGGCGTGTTATTCCGAGGCCATTTATCTCCGCTTTTGTTTGTATTTCATTTACTAACGATATTCGGCCGGGCTATTAAAGCTCGCTATTATTAATTTCGGGAGGAAAAAAAATTCGAATAAATAAATACGACGCGACGTGCGCATGAATCGAACGAGAACGACGACGACGACGACGCGTCCGCTATAAAAACCGTTTCGACTACTCGTATACTTACGGGGACGAATTTCACGCGACGATTATTTTCACCGGTTTCCAAAGTGGTAAAAATTAATAAAAACGACCGTCGTGATAGTTTTGAACACCGCCTATTGATCGCGTTTCGCGCGCGCGCAACATAATAATATACTCGGGTCTGTGCAGCGATCTGTCAATTAATTTCGATATCGAGACCGACTGCTGGAGCCGTAAGAGTTTTTAGAGTTTATTACGGCGTTAACGAAACGATCGATCTTGTTTGAACATTTGATATTTTTGGGCGAATTCGTGCGAGTTACACGAACGTTTATCATGTAATCCTATATATAGTCGATCATCGGCATCGTGTTGTTTCGAATCGTTAACGAATCGATTGCTTACGAATCGAAATTACGACGAGCGTCTTTTGGCCGAAAAATATTATCATAATATTATAATCGATTCGCAGCTATCTACAGGCGGAAAAAAAATTGTAATTAATTTTTCTCGTTTTTAAATTTTCTCACCGAGAGAAAAAAAAACACAATAATTACGATATTTTAATCACAGACTTTTGCAATTATTATTATTCGTCTCGTAGTGATATTTCGCTAAAAAGTTTTTCTATTGTTTTCGTCGCCAAATCAGTCTGAACTACATTTCGCTGAATCAAAAAGATTCCGTTTTCGCGACGATCGAAATCGATTGAAAATAAAAATGCCGCTAGAGCACGAAATTCGATGTCGTACGTGGTCTGGTGATATGAAAACGTCTCGGGAGACTTTGAGGTTTTTTTTTTTCTCGAGTTTTTTAATGTGATATTTTAATTTCGTCGATTTCGACGACCAACGCCGCCGATTTCAATATATAATTTTTTCACCTCTTTTCCCGGGGTAACGCTAATCCATGTCTTCCGTAGACGTTTCGAGCCCATTACGTCTTCGAGTTGTACGCTCGCAGTACTACCGCAGTCGCGATCGCACTGATTGTTTCGCTTGTTTCGGGCCAATATTTATACAATAATAATGGTTCCGTTCTCGTTATCTTTCAGTCACGCGCGCCCAATCGCTTTCGCTTTTATTTGTTTGTCGGCGGTGAATCGCGACCAATTAAAATTATCGATGCACTAGCGATTTCGGTGGAATAATTCGGTGTCTTTCGAACACATTTTTATTATATTATATTATATATTATTTTTAATACAATAAAATAAATAATTACCAAAGTAATGTTATTATATTATGTAAGTAAACTAACCTTTTTTTATATTAATACATTGATTATATTGTAATAATTTTTTTCTCACAATATTGAATATAATGTTTTTCATAATCAAATGGCAAGCTCGAAAATGTTATTTGTAGTTTTTGGCACGAAGCGTCAAAATAATTTGCCACCCCTGTTATTTATACTATCGATAACACGATCAGTACGCGTACAGTAAAGTCGTTCACCTCATTATCTAATTAATACTGCGCACGTGACGCTCAAGTGATCAAACTAAATACGTATGCGGTGGCTGCGGAGCACATATCGCGTTTTTCCCCTAACATATTCGTCTAGTATAATAGCTAATATAACTGTGATTTAAAAACTCATATTGAGAAATGAGAAAATACGATCGTTTTAGAAACAACAACGTATAGAACGTAGTGAACGATAAACCCGATTTTGACAGAGAAAAAAACGTTCGGCCGACGCGTTTTTATATTTTATAACCATGCGGCATACTCGCGTACGCGCGCGCGCGCGCTATTTTAATTCTATTCGAGCGGTTGATTTGAATAATGTATAAACTAATGTTGTTATCCGACGGCGTTGCCGAGTGTCGTATATTATGTGAAATTCGATGCCATTTACCGTGTCTATCATTTCCAATATAGTTTACGTCGTTGTCCCGTTTAGTTTGGTATTTTACATATTATTCCATCATCTAACGGGCAAAGTGTTCGTCCGCAATAGGTATGTCGATGCAACGAATTCGCCGACTGCGCGCGTAATAATACCGACGACGACGACGACGGTTTCGGTTGTTTTTCGCCAACGCTATAACGAACGAATCCGGCGGACACTTTGGGAAGTGTCTGGCGAAACGCGCGCGCGTTTAATGAAATAACATCCGACTAATTTCAAACGAACAATATAATAGCGTTTCCGAACGCACGCGCGTGCATATAATACCTACATGGGTACCTATTATCCGAGACCGACGTTTGAAATTCCGAGAGCGTTTATTTGCGAAAATAAACGGACAAGACGGGCGGTGTTGATAAAATATACGTTTCGCACGCGGACAAAAACGTTTACCGCGACCGCAATGAAACCGTTTAACGCGCCTCGCTCTCGAGAGCGTTTATTCGAAAACAAATAAGATATCGGCCGCGGGTATCGGCGGCGGCGGCGGAACGTTTGTTTTAAAATCTCCGTCGTCGTCGTAAAATGTGTTTTCATTCAAATATTTAAACGAGATTATCGCGTTCCGCGGATTCGACTCGTCGTTTTGCCTTTTTTATTTTGTGGGTATTTTTTTATTCAAACGTTACCGAAGTTATATTACATTGTCTTTGATTGTACCCTATTGTCCGGACGACGCGAAACGTTATTAATATATCGCGCGCGCGTTACGACAACAACGCTAGGCGACGCGTCGCGATATTCATAATAATATTTTAATATGCGTTTTCTCTTTTATTCGTACACGGCCCCGGTATTGCCTATAATCGAATCTCGATTGTTTGCATTCGCTGGCGCGCTAACTTTCGCACCCTTTTGTTCTGCGGGAATTATAAAACCGAGCGAAAAATAAATTATTATAAGTCTCGCGCGCGCGCGCATAAAACACCGGCGATATCATTATAATAATATAGTATACGCGCCTCTGACAACGAAATAATAATTTCCGACTTTATGCACGCGTGTGTGCGCGTCGTCGACCGAATATTATTCGTAAAAAAATAACACGCGCGCGCGCCCGTATATATACGTATATTGTTTAATGATTAATGGATTCGCGAGCACAACGACAATAAAATAATCGAATCGGATTTTTGATATTCGCGAGTTCGGACGATTTATTCCACGCGTTACGCACACCGCATTGCGCACAATACGTATCGGCGATCGCCGCCGCCGTTTCGAAACAATCGCAAACGAAATACCATTCGTTTTTGAAACAGTCGAGGTCTGAGGTCGAAATATCGTTTTTTTTTTTTTTTTTGGTCACTTCAAATCGGTTCTCGATTCTATTTTCTAAACAACCGCCGCCGCCGGCTTCTATACATATTTTGCGTACCTAATTGTGTTTCAAATACAATAGCGTCGCGCTTCTTTACGTCTTGTCGTCGATTTCTTCGTTATCACGCGAAATCCAAATTTCTCCTCGACACTGACTGAAAAGTTTCACCCCGTCGTCGTCGTCGATTGTTTTCGAGTAGTCGCGGTCGTCGTAATGCGCGTTTTTCGACACTGTCGCAGCACGATAATCGGACGACAAAAAAAAAAAACTCAAACCGAAACCTATTGTTTGGACTCGTCGAAGTTCGAGTTGTCGAGAAGGTCGTAGAGGTACTCGCAAAAGTGTGAAAAAATAATCGCAACGATAAACTGCGTATTTCCAGCGCCGAATTTGGAGTTGACGAGATTATATTTCAAACGCAACGGCGCGGCGCGGCGTAATAATTGTAATATCGAAGGAGAGAATTTCATCCGTTCGAGGCGTCGTCGGGAATTTCGAGTCGTCGACGTATTTTTAATTCGCGCTCGCGCGCCGATATAGCGCGTTTTTTCGTTTTATTTTCCGTTCGAGAGCGTGACGTCGTCGTACGGGACGTGACCGCGTTCGGAGAGGTAAATATAATAACGTTTGATTTATGCTCACGACGACGCCCGGGGCAAACAAAAAGTCACGTATCGACAATTAGCCGTTCGGTTCGGCGTTGCGGGCCGCGCCGCCGTCGTCGTCGTCTCGTCGTTACGCGTCGTATATTTACCGTCGTCGTCGAGCTAGTACGATTTTTTTCCTTTTTTTTCGATGAGATTTCCTTTCACGATTCTCTTCTCCGAAGAGAAGGAGAAAGAGCAACAAAAAAAGCAGCCAAACGTTATTGCGCGTTTCGTCGACGTCGAACCGATCCGATGTCCGTATTATTAATATAATACGTATACACTACGTACGTCTAATATTTATCAAGCGTTGTTTGGATATGCGTTTGCCATTTTCACTATATATTATATACGTATATGTATGATGCCAATTTGAACGTCACATATTGAATTCGATTAGGGCGCAATACGACGTTGTGTTGTATTTGATTTCAGACTCATAAATCACGTCGAAAGACCAGAAACTTAGCAGCCCCCGCTCGGTGTGCTTTTTTTTCGCCCTGTTTTTTTTTTTTTTTTCGTTTCTCCTTTTCTTTTTCTATTTTCGCGTGTGCGTTTCTAACGATAATACACGTCCTATACGTTGACCGATGCGAAACGAACTCGCTCCGCGAGCCCGGCCCGGCGAGACGCGATGATGTTATTACGAGTTGTCGTCGTGTGCATCATGGACTTAAAAACGCGTAAACCGAATGCAATCGGTCGTGAAAAGTTTCGCGAGCGGTATCCATAGCTACCCCGGCACGTTCGACGTCGTCGGCCGGTCGTCATAATGTATAATAATAAAGTCTTTTAAAGCGTTCGAAGTCGGGCGCGATCGAGATAAAACCCGGAGGGGTGAAGAAATCGTTTATTCCGCGACTAACGGCCAAGGCTATACTTATAGGTGTATAATGTCAAAACACGTCCGAAATGATAAATCGGTATTATACGATTTGTTAGCGAATTACACCGGCTCGTTTATCGTTTTATAACTCGTTCGATATTGTTTTACGTTCGTTATGTACAAAGTGTAATTTATGTTAAAAAACGTTCTTTCTTTCTGTATCTATTTTGTTCGCGTATTGGTACGATACGTCTCACGATCGGCAATATTATTGAGAACTAAGATATTCCAGTGCTCGCTTCATAATAATTATCCGTCGATAATTTTTAAGACAATAAATTATTACGTTTTAATGTCGAGAGACTATATCGTAAATATCTACCCGGCTGCTACGCGAGCTCAGAGATGTATCGGTAATCCGGTAATAAACTCGAACGGAGTGTAATTAAAAACTACGTGTTGTCGAACAAAGATAAATATATATAATATATATATATATAACGTTATTATAATGTGTACATCTATAACAACGACGAAAGTAATTATTTTATGGAAATATTTTAGAAAGATATGAGATAATCGATATTAGAAGAAGAAGAAAAAAGACTGTCATTTAAATTAAGGCGTTAGTAATAATTAGAAAGCTATTGTATTAAAGCGTACGATTATTCAGCACGAAATTAGATGGCATTTTAAACGAACTGTTTAAACTTGCTAGACAATAGGTACTTGAAAGTTAACTTTTTAGATATCGTAAATTATAAAGCTTAATTTTTTTTTTCTTAATCGAGCGTTTTTACAATTTATTATATTTAATTTGCAAACAACAGTTTTTTGTTGTTTTCAAAACTCAACCTACAGACGTCGTCGCGCGAGGAAAGTGTAATTAAAATCGCCACAATACGAGTACAACGTTATTATGCAATATCGATTTGGCAAGACTAGAGAAAAATAATATTTAAAATTATCTCTCAAAGAACAGAAATATAACGATATCAGAATACTGTCTAGCGTGAAAATCTTATTCGGATGAGATTAATATACGAGTATGTGATCGGAAATACCGTCTGTTTTTTGTGCGTCTTGAAAAATTTTGCGGTTTATTGAAACGCTAAATCAGTAATAATAATATTTTAATGGCGCGGCGTTCGTATAAGTTGTTTTTTAATCGCGGCCGCGAAATCTCTTAGAATTTACGAGGTAAATTTCCAAAGCGTTATACCTAAACTGTCATTTATAATTTATACGCGGCATAATTATCTTACGACACGGGATACTTATGACCGCGGAAAATCTCAGGCAAAGTGGTGTATACCTCCACTATATCACCTATCTCGGTACGGGGCCCGTCCGTGTTTATTACGACGCGCTCGTATTTATACGATATATATCTTTGAATTATTTACCATAAATTGTCATTTAAAGTTGAAAAGGTTATACCGCGGCCAATTAAAACGTATTATTATTATTATTTTATCGCGCGAATTATAATATAGGCATTTCGATGATGATAAACGTAAAACATTTTTCCCGTCCGCGCGTATAAGTACACCAAAGGGAATAAATGCCTATTATATATTGTTTTTTTTTGTTAAAAGAGCAAACGTTTAGAACGTAATCCGAACGCGAAACATTACGTTTACGCGTATAATTTATCCGTTTTGAAAAGAAATAATAAATAAACTCGTTACGCGGCGTGTAATGGAAAATAAAATGCGGCGGCGGCGGCCGTTTTCCGCGTGGTTTTCCGTCGCCAGACGTTTTTTCTTTTTTCTCGATCGCGTAAAATGTCCGAGAAAAGCGTAAACCGCAACGATTTAAAATTCATATTAATAATAATAATAACAACGCGCGAAACGCATGGTAAAAATCATTATAATACGTCCGGGGAAATGAGAACTGACTCTGACGCGAAAGCCGAGAGAAGACGTCTTTTCGCGCAACTTTTCAGAGCGCGAAATAAAACGCTCAAACCCCGAGGTACTAAAATAATATTGCACTCGGCGAGCAATAAACGAAATCTCATTTCTGCGCGCATGATTCGAAAGATCATACACGGTGTTTCGTGGTTTTCCGTTCGGGCTACCGGAACGATCACGAACATCCGCTTGATTTATTTTTCGACCGACTATTATTTGTTAAGACTCTTGAAATGAAATTACGCCCGTCGATATCGGCTTTGTTGGTGATTTTCAAAAGGATCGTTCGTCCCTCCGGTTTTGATATGACGCGTGGTTTTTTTGGGGATTTCGTCAGGCGTGATCTCAAAAATCGATTCCCGACAGGTCGGATTTAACTTTGAATTCCAGTCGATACCGTGAGATAGCTCCTATGAGTATACCATTTAGGTTTTAGTATTCGTAAAATTCAAAACAGGTTGGCTGGCCGAAATGAGATCGTTCTGAAAGCCCGCCGTGTACTACGCGAACATAAAATATGGGCACCTAATCGTTGGACGTCGACGACCGATATAATAACGACAAAACGAAAATATATGAAAGACACGTCTCTCGCGGTGCAGCGGCCGATAACCTCGTCAAATCGTTTATCTAGAAAATATTTCTCTGGAAGAAAAGGAAAAAAGAGCGACGACGAGACGATACGCGAATATATTTCACGCTCTATGAATTTCTTCGGAGACGCGAGCGCGCATGAATATGCATTTACCCGGCGGCGCGGCGGGGATAAATATAAAATTAAATAATTTAAATAAAACTTACCGAGTGAAATATTAATCTTAATTAGTCTGGACTCGGGTTGGCTGTGGGCGAGCGGCCGACGAGCGCCGTAGAACGAACCGCGCAACGGTACGATGTAACGTTATTAAAATAATAATAATATTGTTAGAACGACAGAAATTAAACGCGAATGAATCTCGTAAGACGAACGCGACTAAACGAGAGAGTATAGTAATAATCGATGCTTTTCGAAGTAAATACCGTGCGAGAAAAAAAAAAAAACTCTAATCCACAATGAGGTCGGATCGAATCGATTATTTAATAATTTAATTTGTTAAATTTATTATTGAAAAAAAAAATAGAGCGAAAACAATATTATACAATAAATAATATAATATAATATGAGATATAACGAACAGCGTTTGCACGTCAACCGTTAGAGAAACTCGAGGATGACTCTCGTGTTTCCGGGTAAAGTCTCCGGACCGTTTTTCGAGAATTTCTTTTTAGACAGACGGGTGTGTGTGTAAATATTTCATTTCGGATTCCGCGAGGACGAAATTCTCGTACGGCGCGCGGCGTCGTTATTGGCCGTACGACGCGTTTTTCGTCGAAAAAAAAAAAAAAACGTCAACGCTTTTAAACTAGGACGCGAGTGTAAAACGACTACGAGTCAACGATCTAATCGTCATTCGAGGAACGGGCTCGGCCGGGGGTGGGGGGGGTAGGGTACGCACACGAGTATATTATAATATGATAATTGTAATGTCATGCCGTGACGCGAGTATTTAACCGCCGGTTTAACGAAACGAGATAATGGGCTAATTTGTTTCACACGACTTTCGGGTAGACCGCGCGGGGGGGATGTAAAAAACTACTGCCGCGCAAAAAAGACGCGGCAGGGGACGTTTGAATTTTTTCGCTCAGACCCCTTGTCACGCCGCCGTCGCAGTAGTGTGCCGAGTAGGTGTACGACGACGTACACACTCGGGTTTCCGGTAATTTTTTGACGTTGCGCGCACGTACATCTGGCCGTCGGTGCTTCCGGGGTCTTTTTGCGATAAGGATTTGATAAGTAGTAGATAAATGATGAGCGGCGGCGTCGCGGTGTGCGTTACGGCTAAGCTCGACGTGATTAAGTGTATCGGTTACTACTTTAAACGCGCGATAGTATATGCCTTACACTATATATTATTATATCGTCGTTACCGCGGGGGTCGACGAAACGACAATATAATTAACGTTCTCTACGAAGAATTCCAAGTCTTAATCTGTAAATTATTATCGTACACGTAATACACCGTGCCGGCGGCGGCGTATACGAGTGAAACACGTAAATATTATATCCGAACCTCGATCGATTCCCCGCACACGCCTGGTCGTTCACAATATAGCGGAAGAAATCCTGTTCATCAATGATTGTAATAATTGTTATGACTACAGACCGGATTTTTGTGCAGCTAAAATCTAAAAAATGTGCAAAAACGTGCAAAAACAAAATTTTCATTATAGGTACTTCTAATTTCAATTCTAATAAGTAATAACTAATGACTGACTTTACAATATTTGA
Source organism: Drepanosiphum platanoidis (assembly GCA_948098885.1). Classification (NCBI taxonomy): domain Eukaryota; kingdom Metazoa; phylum Arthropoda; class Insecta; order Hemiptera; family Aphididae; genus Drepanosiphum; species Drepanosiphum platanoidis. The sequence continues at coordinate 4,288,592 of OX402531.1, forward strand.
TTAAAATTTATAATCATGTACATTTCCAAGTTTTTTTCTTTAAAATTATGTCTTCTGTCACTTAATATGTGTTTTAACTGCGAAAACACACGTCCTACGTCGACACTTGTTATCGGGCATTGTTTGTAGCAGCTTATAATAGCAGGATCTTCTTTTAAATCTACATAATTTCCATTTATTGATGGATTATTATGTATTATTTATAAAAATAATACAAAAATACAAAAATATTTGTACAAAAGTACATTTTTATAAAAAAAAAAACACCCGAAACGTGCAATTTTGTGCAACATAAAACTTTCTTTAAATTAATCTACATCTCTTGATTTGGATTTGTAGCTTTTTTCTATTGAATTTAGAACACGCCATAAAAAGATGCAATTGCACGGGAATCCGGTGTTTTATAGTTATAACTTATAACGCTTGTTCGCCGTTGCAGATGAACTCGAGCTACGGTCGAGCGCCGTCGCAGTCGGGCCGGACGGACGACGAGTCGCGTTCGGCGACCACCGTGGGCCTGGAACTGGAGGTGAACAGTTTCAACGTGCGCAAGATGCGCATCCGGTGCGTGGCCGAGCTGTACGGCGAGTTCAAGACGTCGGCGGAGACGGTGCTGGACGAGGAGAAACCGCGGCTGGCTTCGATTCTGAGCACGTTCTCGTCCACAGGTAAGAGTCGCGCCATCGACGCGGCGTATTATTATTATTATAGTAAACGATAGAAAGCATAAAGAAAAAAAAATAGAAAATCTCCCCTAGAAATCTGTCGGTCTCGGGCTCGCGCGACGACGACGACGACGATACGGCTGGAAGAAGGACGCGCGGGCCCGGGCTTTGTCGACTGTATTTAATATATATACGCGCTCGTATACACGTATATAATATAATCTAGAGGGAGAGAGGGTGAAAAATGTAGTGTAAAATGGGTTTACGGGGGATTAAGGGCACATTCTTCGCGTCGTTGTAATGTAATGGTCTCCAGTCGTGTGGAAGGCAATTTATTTGCTCGATGGTCTGTTCTACTACGGTCGCGTTTGTGCTGCCGTCGCCGCTATATCGAATATATCACACCGGAACTCGGCCGCCGTCCCTTCAGCCGCGCGCGCGCTCGCGCGTGTGTGTAACACATGTGCTCGGCATACGTACAATATACCTCTCTATACGGTATAAGAAACGCGGGGCCGGTTTTAATCGAAACTCGCGTCGTATAATATCATGTCCGTTATCGGTTCGCCGCCGGGCGTGTAATAAATACGCCGCGTAGGTATCACTCGTGTATATAAATATCATGTATATATATGACGTGCGGCGGCATTGTATATACTCGTGACCGTCGTCTCCGCCGTAGGTCCTGCGCGACGTGTCAAACGTTTCGCGAATCCTCGTCGGCCTTTTAACGATAACAATCGTGTATTCGTGTTATATAATACAGGTGTCAAATTTATCAGTTTCCGCACGAAGCGTTTCTTTTTCGCGTGTCAAGTGTGCCGTGAAAATCGATCACCGGAAAATAGTCCTGCGGGTTCGCGTGTACCTATGTATGTATCATTGTTGTTTACGTGCTCGGGTCGCGAGAATAATAAACGAAGGTTTTGCCGATCCGGCGGCGGCGGCGCGCGGCGGGTCGACGAATCGCACTAAACGGGCGCGGTGTGCTTTCGATATAGATCTTTACCGATCGATTCGACGCGTCTAAAAGAACGCGAAATCGGCGAATCCTTCGTGCTGCTCTTCGCCGTATTGTCCGAAATCTACCCCCGTTTTTTTTTTATTTTTCGTCGCGCCCGCAGCATTCCATGACATCGTCGTCGCGATAAAAAATAAAGTGAAATTATTTCTCGACAAAACGGTAACGCGCGGAACGTGTATAGTGTCGCGTACATTCCGACATTTGCATATTTTTCGCTGAATTCATACGCGGCACGTATTTCTGGATAACTATACTGTATTTATTTTTTTTTTCACTCTTTTACTTTTTCGAACGAACTGGAATGAAATTCTAAAAAATATGAACAACTATTTAGCGCGCAACACAATACCTATATATGGTTCATTTTAATACGTATAGATTGTATTTTTTTTATCGGAATTTTAATTAAAACTCTATACGCGTTTAACACACACACACAAAAAAAAAAAAATAAATACAATTTTAACCTCGTCGCGACGATACAATAGTGTTTTCTCCGTTGTTTTGGATTTGAATTTTTCAATTTTCAAACGTGTCGCGGAATAGCTCTACGCGATGAACGCCAATTATAGTAACGATAACAACAAAAAGAGCAAACAGTATACGCGGTAACAATTATTGTCCGACGTCTTTAAAGAACATTCGCGTCTTCTGCTTCGTCGACGTGCCCTTTATATTATATTATTTTATGTTAAATTTGAAAAAAAAAAAAAATCAATACGTAAAATAATACCCGTTTATTATCTCGTCGCCGAGTCCGTGAGACACGCGGTTAATACACTCGAGTAAATGAAATTGTTCCGGGCGGGCTTTGTTGTCGAGTACCCACTCCTACTACTGTACGCCAAAAAATATGCATCCTAAAACCAATTATTTTGAATAAAGGTAAGTTATAAACGAGTAGGAAAAAAAAATAATATTACGCTGACGACATGAAATTCCATTAAAATTGAACTTTTTACGTTAAAATATTATTATAATGAACGCGAATTCAAAAGAATTTAAAACTTCAAAACAACGCTAAAACTGAAGATCAAAATTTTGTTACTCTGGAAACCGTAGTATTCGAAATATGCACGAACCGGCTAAAATACTCGCCCGAGACGAACGCACAAAGCCGCCTCCGTTCGCAGTGCCCGTGGAGAGCAGACGTTTTTCGCGCTGACACTACGACGCGCGACGACGACGGTGGTAGTGTTTCTATTACGTTTTTTTTTTGAAAAGTTATGAATTTTTAACATCATCCGGTGTGTGTTACGAGACGTAAACGAAAGTGTTTGTGGTGTATTCATTTACAAGGCGGCGGTGTACTCGTTTAAAAGAAATTAAAAACGACGACAAACAGAGTTTGTAATGTTTCTTGAGAAAGAAAAAAACACACGCGCACACACACACGCGCGGAGCTTTCAATTAAATAAACAGTCGCGCGTGTCGTCGTCTTGAAACGAAATGATTTTATAAAAACCGAACGATTCTCTACGGGTGGTAACAATAGTGGTTTTTTTTTTTAATTATTTGACGTGAGGTTAAAATCGTCTTACCACTTTGAGCGAGAAACGATAATTAAGTTTTGCACTGCTTCGCTTAAAAGTGACGACACGAACACTGTTTGTATTAATTATTCGGCCACAGGATTTTTTCGACTTTCTCGTCGTCGTCGTTTACAATATGAGTAGACGGCACCGTTTTATCGATTTCTCTCGTTTTTTCGATTTATTTGCGCGTCGCTGAGTTTTTTTTTATTACTATTTCGACTGAACCCGATGTGTTTGTTTATATTACAGGTGCGCTGAGTCCATCGTCTCAATCGTTTTTGTTCACGATCCTCGTCGGGCTGTGGATGAGATAACCGTGAAATAACCGAAAAAAAAAAAAAAAAACTTAAAATACAAAAAATACAAAAAATTAAAAAAATAAACATAAAAAAAGACCGCATTAGTGATTTTGTTGATTCTCGTTTGTGATGTATATATTATTTGTAAAATTTTAAGACCTGTTGTTTTTAGAGTTCAAAAAAACTCTCCAAGTATAAATATTTATGTACCATGTGTTGTATATAGAATTTATTTATTATTCTATAGAAACGCCGTCTATATTTATAATATTATATTATAGAGTATAATAATATAATGTCGGTTAATACGAAATATTAAGTCATTTCATTATTGTTTGACTATGCCTAACATTATTATTGTATTGTAAAAAAAAAAAAAAAAATAAATATATTCTATACGAAAAATGTACACTAAAATATAAGTATATTATATATTATATTATATTATCCGTTTCCAATAAACGTTTACCGAAAAATTTATCTAGTTATAGGCGATTGATATTAATGTTATTTGTTACGATTATTTGATGTTTGTATCGGATGCGTCGAAATTTTAATCAGTATGATAATTAATAAAATCGCCTCGTTCGGACTGTACGAAAATATGACGACACGGCGTTGCGGACGCGCAATTTCGGTACATCCTTACTCGGTTTACGGATCGAGAGTATGCCGGCAGGCACCGCGACGTAGAGTTCAATATTTCAAGAGTCGTGTTCAAGATCGGTTCCCGTTTTCGAGAAACCGTTTCTTAGCCGCTGGTATTTTTCGCACGCAACCGTTGAAAACTCGACGATTTACCGGACGAACTCGAACTCGCGACGTTCAATCGATTCGGACTTTGGAGCACTATCATAAACTAAATCAAATGATGATGTTTCCGAGACGAGCGGGACGACGTTTTCGGTAAATTAAACGTCCCGGGAACGAGGACGGAGTTATTGTTTTTACGAACGCGTCCGCGGCGAGTCCAAGCAAAACGATTATCTCGACGAGCGATGAGAAACAACCGTACGGCGGGCGTTCCTCCGAGTGAGCACGCGAAAACGACCGAAAACCATTTTTTTTTTTCACGCCGCTCTCGTAATCGTTCGTTTATACCGCGTTTTTAGTTTATGCTCCTCGACGACGACGAGGAAAATCCAATAACGCGATCCTGCAGCGGCCGCGTCGTAATTTCTATCGTTTTGGTTTCCATAGTTTCAATTTACTAGCGCGATTTAACGCGAAACAATATTTTTCTACCGTCGCGTCGTCGCGTCGTCGTCGTCGCCGGGAAATCGGCCACGTCCAACGACGGTTTTTTGATGAATACTGATTGATATTTATGGCGTTTCTCGTCGACAATGTTACACTATATACATACAATAATATATTATATTATATTATACGCGCAATGTTTATTCAATTGTTTTTTGTAACGTAATTTTGTACATAATAAAATGTTATAGGAATTATTCACTGCTCGGAGTTTGTAATTGGCGCGGCGCAGGCGATTGTTTTTTTTCTCCTCTTATATTATCTTCGTCTTCGATGGATATTTATTACGTGTCGCGCGTTGGGAACGAAACGGTATTATGACGAATTAATAATGTAACGCGGCAGGTAAGTGTATATTCTAATAAAATCAAGATCACGCGCGCGGAAATATTTAACAAACATTCCGAAACGGAGCTTTCCTCGTACGTCCGTGCGAAATTAATAATATGTCAAACCAACGATCGGGCGAGCTATGTTTCACACGTGGCGATTAAAAATTGTAAAACGTATTTCAAAGCTGTGCTCAAAGTATGGATAGTCCGTTCGACTATCGTAACGCGGTCGATAAACAACCGATAAAAACACAATAAATCATCACAAAACGCGAACATTTTATTGGATTTATAAATAACGGCCGTTAGCAATAGTGTTGAAATAGAGTTGCAAAAAAATGTTCCCAAACGGTTATGCGGGCGAGGAGGATACTTTGTCGCGGCGTTCGTTTAGAACACACCGGTCCGTCCTGGTTCGTCGCGTACGATTGTTTATCATCGATTGGACGCGGTCACTATTTTTCATTTTGTTTTTTTTTCCTTTTTTTTTGTCGACGATATCGAGAAGGGCAAACTTGGCAAACTACACGGAAACCGTATAAATACGTAGGTAAATGTTTAGCGCACAACAACTACTCGAAGAATACAAAACATTTCCACAATAAATAACGTCCGCGGTACAGGGACAATAGAAAAGGTTTTCAAAACTTTTCGAATGCGTCGCACGCGTATTCGCGTATTTAAATATGTGTGTGTGTGTGTGTGTGTGTGTGTGTGTGTGTGTGTGTGTGTGTGTGTAACATGTGACTGCGTTTAACGTCCGCGCACGCACATAACAATAACAATTATTTAAAATAAATTCACATTTTCGCTCGACCTATTTTGTACGTATTCCGATGCGAATTTATTGCGCGCCGCGGCGTTTGTTTCTTCGCGCGGCGATTAGTAGTCGAACACGTTCGATTTGAACAAAACGTATCCGCGCGCGATAATGAATTTAGTCTCGACGTCCTTTTATGGGCCGAACGCTAATACATAATAATTTATACGCGTTCCCCCCCGGCCACCCGTGACCCGCGCGGTTAACGCGAATATGTGCTGCGCGTACATACATACATATATATATATATATATAAATATTGCGTTTTGTGATGTTTATGGAAATTACCCGCTTTGATTGCGACCCCAATTAAATTTTGCCAATTAGGTACCGAAAAAGGGTCGCCGCGGGCCGGCCGACGCCGCGTTCACAAGCTGTTTTCGGGAATTACGACCGGGCGGGCGCGCGCGTCGCCGCCGCCGCCGAAACCGACGGTCGAAACTTTACGGGCAGGACCTCTTTGAGTGCGAAAAGGGGGCGCCCGGCTATCTCTCGGCGCGGCCGATGAATTATTATTACTCGACCGCGGAGGACGAGCCCATCACCACCGGCGCGGCGTAATTAAGTCCGATCCTTTGCCCGCGCGCCAGACCGATCCGGTCCGATCAAAGAACGTCCGTGATGACGAACCCATTCGCGGTTTCCGTTTCGAAAATGTCGGCTCGGTCCGAGGAAAAACGCGAACGTTCCGAAGCTCCGAAAACATCGGTCGGGGTTTCAAAATTATAATTATTATTAACCGGTTGTTTTCGGATTGGAGCGAGCGCGTGGTTTTTATTGGACGCGTGTGATTCGACGAAATATAAAATATATTACTCTCCGCGAATACGTGTCGCGTATTGTCCTGCGCCGTCGATCCTTTTGTGAACACAACGCGCGAATACAAAACGAGTATGGATTCGTTTCAAATAATAACGAACGCGCTAGAGCTCCTCGATGTCTCGAAACGTTATGAAATAAAGTTTATGCTACGAAACAGAATATTTGTGCGTCGCGACGAGCGTTGACGAAAATCAAAGAAGAAGAAAAACCATATACAATCGAACAAACAAAACGCAAAACAGTCACGTCGTATACATAATATTATCGTACACAATGTTTTATCGCCGTCGAAAACGCCCGCGAACACGGCGATGGCGACGGCGCGGCGCGTCAAACGACGTTAATTGAACGTCGACGCGTCCGCGACACGTTGCCGCTTAATTAAATATTAAACTGTATTAATTTGCCGACGACATTTGACGGAGATTACGCCGGATGAATCGGCGAGATTGAGCGTTGGCGTTCGTCCTATACAACGTACTCGCGTGTGCTCGAGACGGCGGCGTTATGGTTTTGACGCAATACTATCGTAATGGACTTTGCGCACTAATCAGTTAATCGATAGACCGCTCGATAATCGTCAAAGTCTACGTAATTCGTTCCTTTTCTTCCCCGCGGGTTTCGACCGTTTCTACACGTTCTATTTCCATATGATCTGCGCGTCAATACCGAATTAATAATATAATGACATATTGCACTCTGGTCCCAACGCGACACTTCTCGCCGTTTCGTAATAATATATTGAAAACAATTTTCCGCGTTCTTTGAACTCGTCCCGGACTCGTCTTAGAAGTAATCGGAATTTTTCAGACTGATTTCCTACTATTTTAGACGTGTGTTGTCATGAAAACAAACTGTTATTCGGCAGATTTATAAACCGAAATCTAGTCAGACGCGTAAGACAACAAAAGAAAAACCAATACGAAAATCGTTCTTTTTTTTCGTATTCGAAATACTCACAGTATTTTAAGATCTTTTTTTTTTTTTATATATTTTTACTCGTTTATAATAATTATTTTTCGAGACAATCCGTTTGCTCACACAAACAACAAATTACAATTATCGGTAACGCGTTAGCAATATTATTCAACAACGGTTGTTAAAAACTCGGATAGAATCAAATTTTAAATTATGAAAAATTTTACACGCCGACCACATATTATTATTATCTGTTCACAAGCGAATTATTTACTTAGAAGCAGTCCACCGGGAAAACTATTCAATTCCCAGAGGTTCGTTCCGCTCGTGATGTCCCTGTATATTCTCATCCCGTCGGCGTTTTAACTTTAACGACGTTTCGTTCAGCTACCCAGTATAAGTATGGTAATTATGATGATGTACAGTACTGGAAATGGAGACGCGGTGAAGCCGAGTACTTCAACTTTTTTCCACAAATCACGGCGCACTCTAATTAATACACGTGGACCGCATAATATAGAACGGTATGTCGATTTTCAATTTTTGTTTTTTTTTTGTTCCATGTAGCTTTGAGAATTACGCGTTTTATAATGCACGTCCAACGCTATATTTTTTATTTATTTTTCGCGTATTTAACAATATATTACTCTCCGATTCTTATCAATTAACGATCGGCTGTTTTTTCATTACTTTTCAACACCAAGTAATAAAGTATAGTGCAAATCAAATTTCTCTAGTCAATTAATGTTAAAATAATAATATGAAAGACGATCCGCATAATATCATATTTTTGTTATAAAGTCATATTTAGTGGCGCAGGTGATAATTTTTGACTTTTTCATTGGTAAGTGCTGTAAACAAACTATTTTTGAGTATAAACGAGTCTTCCTACTAGTATTTTTTTACAATACGGTTATGGTATATAATATACCGTATACCGTAGTTACGGCGCCCGACAGATTACAGTCGATCGCGGTACCTTGATCACTTTGTGTTTTTGTTATACAATAAGGGTTTCGCAAACACTGCAGCGGCAAAAAGCAGTTGTCGCGATGTCTTTTCGTGCACGATTCCGTCCGGATCGCTCTCTCTCTCTCTCTCTCTCTCTTCGCGAGCAAGTTTCCGAACAATATTTCGGACGGCAGATCCGAGTCGCTGTTAATCCAATCTAGGGGTCCTTTTCAAACAATGCTCCGCAGACCGTTCGTCCGATAACATCGCGACGCGGCGGCGGCGGCGGCGGTGAAACGGACGATATTCCCGTCGTTATATGGCGCGTTCATTCTTTCGGCGAGTGAAAAGTTTTCAATTAACCGAAACGCCGCGCCGGCATAATACATGGGTGAGGGGGCCTATCGCGCGACGTAAAAATATCGCGGTATTCCTGCCGAGGAGTCTGTAGAGACGTAATTACGCGGCGATTTTCCAGAAAAGACGAACGCAGAGTGCCGAGAAATCTAAAGAAACTTTTCGACGCGACGACGACGACGACGACGCCGCGGCCGTAACAACAGTGATATTATTGTTATATTAAAATGTAATTCGCGCTATAATATTCGTCCTCTAAAGAAACGGTTGCACATTTTATTTATTCAATAGATATCGCGTTTTTCTGTTCGCGTTCAGAAAACAGTCGCTATTCCAGCCCGGCGCGTCGTAAAACGGATTCGTTCAAATCCAAAACGTTTGCAGATGAAAACAATAATAGACGTTTCGGAAAGAAATTATTGTTATACGATTTTTAACTTTGAGTTTACTCGGGTAATCGCGTTCGATTCGTAAACAATTTATCGTTCAATATTTTAACACCGACACACCGTTTTTGACGTTAATAGCGAGAACGCTCGAGGATTAATCCGCAAACGTTTGCATTGTTAATAAACACGTGAAACAATTTGAAAACATCTCGTAGTCTGACGCATCAACGTATTATTAAATACCGATTAAATAAATTATAATTATTATTATTATTGTAAGTTAGAAATTTCGTTTTTGCAAAGTAAAAACAATGTTTTAGGACTGCTTTTATAATTATTAATAAAGATTTACCGCGAGCTATTATAATTACTTGCACGGCTATAGTTCGCATTGTTATGAATATTTGAACGACGCGGAAAACGGAATAATACATTAATAAATTTAATGTGTTTTCGGAATCGACTAAACCGTTACTTTTGAGCTATAATTATAATATATTTTTATAAAAAAACGTCCAACGAAATGTTTGAAAAGAGTTGTATTATTTAATATATTCTCGTCAAATCAATAAGCATTAAAAAAAAAAAAAAAAAACAAAGAATCGAACGTACAACATTAAAACGTCAATGAAAAGATTATTATTTTGTTTTTGCAATAACGTAACACAATGGTTTATTAGAAAAAAAAAAAAAAAATTTAATAAAAAATACGCTTTCGTATATTACATAATATTTACACGCGGCCGACGACTAGCGTTTTAAAACATTTTACAACGAAACAATATTGAACAACCGACTTTATTGTAACTCAATAACTCGAACGGCGATTGATTTAACTTAATTTCAAACTTATTATCTTTGTTTTTCAGTAATGAAATTAACAAACAGTTCTAATACATTCCGAAAGTTTTTAATTTTATTTATTTTTTTTTTTTTTCTCGTCGGAAAATAAAGTTAACGTAATTATTGTTTTGAATTTATTGTTTATATACGTATATATGTATAATATACGAAAAGTACATTTACCGCGTGGAAATTCTTAATTAAATTGTATTTATTAAAAGCGCGTCGGACGAAAATATTTCCGTACTACTTATTTATGGTTAATTGACCGAGACGTGAGCGAAGTACACGCCTCTACTGCAGACTGCGCGCGACGAAAGCAAAGCTCGTGCATTATGATTTCAGGTGTTAAAACGAAAAAACGGCCACCCGAAATAACTATATAAACAAACTCACCGTAGGAGTATTTCTTCCGCGCGTTTCTTTTCTTTTTTTTCTCGGCCGTTTCTTTGCGCGCAAACGACTTTTTAAAATCACCTCTCACTAGATCTAGCCGGTCGTCGCGCGAAGTATTTTTTTTTTTAACACTGGTTTCGCGAGGTAATATTCAAAACTAGTTTTTCGCAAATTTCTGGACGCGATATTTCGCCCTCAAACGTGGACGTTTTCACCGCGCGCGAAAATCCGTTCTAATCTGAAAATATCGTATGCGTAATTACTATTTTCGTTAGTTTAAAAAACGATAGAGAAAACTCACCGTCAAATCCAGAGTTTTGAAATCGATTATGACGAAAAAAAAATGGCTTTTTAACAGCACCGCCGCCGTTCACGTTTTACGTGTCGCGTTGTCGGTGTCCACGTGAAACTTTCCGAGCGCTTCGAGCGTTCCGAAAACTATTTTTGTTCCTTAAAAAAAGGACACGCGGTGGTTTAGCCAAGTAAACGAACGACGAATTTATTTCGATTATGATAATAATTCCCCTCGTAGTAAATAATTATATTTCTTTAAATATTCGTCGATTCGTCGTGTTGTTGTCCGATCGATTTAACGTATCCGCGTAATACGCCCGTCTCGCGTGAAATATTCCGGCCAATTTCACATAATATAATACGTAATGCTCGGAAAACGAACGTGAAATAATAATAACAAACATTTGCGAACTATATTATATTATACATATATCGAAACGCGCTTAATAAGATAAAAAATATCGTCTATTCGATTAAGGTAGTACAAAGTAGACGGCGGCGGCGGCGCGGCGCTCCGTTTCACCGAGTCATTTTGAATTTACCTCAAACTCGACGTGAATTACCGGCGTTTCACGATAAGTCGCGCATAAAAAAAAAGAAAAACGTTATTTCGACAAAATTTACCTAACCGGTATGCGAACGAGCGAGCGAGCGAGCGCGCGCGCGTGTGTTTCACGATAAGTCACGCATAAAACGTAAACCGACCATGTTTACGGTTCGACGGTTTATGTTTAAACACGAAATGTCCGTGTTCGAGCAGTCGCCTCGAGTTAACGTCCGATGCTGCTGCTGCTGCGTTCGGTTTTCAAAGATGCACGCGAATTTAAATACCCAGATACGGGTCTGGAGTAAGAATGACTCTTATCCGTCTGCGCGCATCGATATATGCGGCGGCGTACTGAATAATATAATAGTAAACCGCGCGTGATGATGAAATGTACTCGATCCGCGACGGTCGGAAATCGTTTAACAATTGAACACGGCGTTAAGGACACGTGTTACACTAAGACAGTCGGATCGGTTTAGTTGGTTCGATTGGTACGCGTTTTAATTCTTAGAGCCGATTCCCGGGGGGTGCGAAATCAATTCGAAGAACAGCCGTTTCGAAACAAACTTTTATCGACGACGCGCGACGGCTAGAAACGAGCGCGCGTGGCTTAGAATTTCGCGTAATAATTCGATGTGAAAATATCGTGTGTTTGTCGCGTTTTTCCATAAGCAAGCCGAATGTGCGTCGATATCTTAACGGAATATACGCAATAATATACACGTTGTTTTTTCTACAGAAAACTTAAATCCGTTCACATTGTGATGATAATTATTTACGCACGGTAGATTCGTTCGTAACACGAGATTACTCGATGGGAAAGTCACCCGTAATCTATAATATTAATAATTTTTGTTCAAGTAGCGGGTTGCGGTTTCTTTTTAATCTGCGAGGGAGCTCGTCGCGAGGGATTCGATTATAGAGAACACGGTTTTAATTAAAGGGTTCGTGTTTGCCGACAGTTTAGCGCGAAAACGCTCTCGTAATGAACATATAAATCTACCTACGCGTATGATAAATATATCGTATAATATATTCACGCGACCGAATCACGACGACGGCGGTATAACGTCATTGTCGCGTGTCGTTCGGATGACGCACTCTGATCGTCTTCGCGAGTTATATTCGAACCTGAGAAAATCGAAAAATCACCTCGAAATGCATACGATCCCGGCATACAGCGAACGAATCCGACTGGACGGAAAAGCCGTCACTATTCCGAGACGATAAACGCGGTAAGCTGTTCATACCGCAACCGGTTTTCCGACACCCACTCGACCCAGGCCATAGAAACTTGGAAAAACGAACAAACAAAAGTCCTCTCTCGCGTCGAATTATTAGCGATGACGACGACGACGACGAATAACGAGTAACGCGTTTGGATATTATCATCTCGGAGAGTGGAATAATATCGTTCGCGTCTGACGCGCGTAGAACGTTTTAACGCCGTCGCGTGCGAGATATGGCTTGAACACGTCGCTGCCGGCGCCGCCGCCCGGAAAATTAATGTTTTATCGTTTCGCCAAACAAATAGCATGCCAAGTTAATTTCAACATATTGACCTTTGCGCGCGGCGCGGAATGCCAACTATTTTCCAACGGTCGTTTCACTTTCGGCGGATAAAATAATACCGTTCGCAGCGCGCGTATTGATTTCGCGCGCGCTGCTGCTAAAACTATTCGACGCGCCGAACGTCGCGCATTATTATTCACAAATTCGTCTGCGCCGCGGCGCAATATGCGAAACGCTATTATTCACGCGCCACGTCGGCAGGCGCCTCGTGGAAATGAAAACGAATAAAAAAAAAAAACAATAAAAAACGCTACTCGAACCCGTCCAATATAATTGTCAAGTCGGGCCGACGACGCCGTTAGTTTACGCCGCGATACGAACGAGATAGAATCGCAAAGATTTTCGGCTCTCCGATCGTACGATTCGAACAAAAAAACCTGACCTCCGGGCACCGCGCTTGTGCCGCGAAATCTAACATTTCGAACGGATCGATTTTAGCGAAGGAAGATTTTCGGGCTATCGAGGAGAGTAAGATTTTACGAGAATACATGAGCGAATGAAAACGAAATGATAAATCGCTATCGGTATACAATAATATCATTATACACGCTGGGAGCTGTACGGAAAAATAACGCTATTCGTTATCCATTTTAATCTTAACAGTATACAACAAAAACGACGACAACAACAACAACAATAATAATATGCTCATCATTACCACCGAGGGACAAAACAGTCGTTCGACGTAATGGCGTGTGACGAGAAAATAATTGCGATTCGGAGAAAGAGAGAAAAGAAAAGGACAAGAGAAGAGGAAGAAAAAGAGTCGCCACGTATTTATTCAGGACAATATAGATTTACGAGTTCGTTTTATCCGTGAGACGAAAAATATATTACTTTTTTCTTTTCTTTTTTTTTTTTCCAACTGCTCCATGGAACGTCCATTATTTAAATTCGAACCGACCGGGGCGTTTTGTTTTTGCGTGAGGTTATGGACGGAACCAATTAGCGAGGTCGTGAGGGAATTCGGCGCGTACCGTTTTCGAGAGACTGATGGACTATTTTATATACGTATACTCGACGAGCGAAACGCGGACGAGCGCCGACGGTTTAGGGACGACCCGAAGAAAACGAAATACAATATAAATACGAGTATATAATATGTATAATATAAATCGTTTCCGTGCGTGTGTTTAATAAAATCGAATTTATTAGAGGAAGACTCGCCGGGTTTCGCAGCGGAGATTATAGCGCGTTACGAGAACAAAGATAGCCTGGGAAAACGACGACCGTCCGTCGTCGGTCTCTCGTCCGCCGGGGCAGCTGCGCGTATAATAACAACATTTATATTATTGTGTGACGTAAAGCGTCGCGCGATAACTAAAAAATATAGTGATAACGACACTGCTCGTTCAATCGCGCCGTCGCGGCGATGGATTTTCACGACTCAAAAATTAATCAATTACAAAACGTATTTATAAACATATACCACATAACGCGTCTGCGTTTGAAAGGACAACGTGTTTTCGAAAGGTCGCGCCACCGTTTTCGTTCGAAGAGAAAATATTATCGTTCGAAACCGTCAAATCGTAACACAGTGTAAAAAAAAAAAAATCAAATAATAATATTTTAGGGAATGGGAAACGAAAATACCGTACGACGTTCTTCGCGCGAAAATTCGATGTAGCTGAAAGTTTTTTTTTTTTATTAAAAAAAAAAATACGCGGATCGAAAATAGAATGTATTATCTCCGCGCGATCGCGGAGAATCTCGGGCTGATTAAACGGAGCGTGACGACGACAGACGAAAATGTTTAGCGTTTTATACGAACGTCTAAATTTTATTATTTGCGAAAAACTATTTCATAACATCGCCGCCGCCGTCGGCGAGCGTTTTCGTACGACCTTCACGACCCGCGCACGCCTGAACTTTGGAATTCCAACTCTAAAAGACCTATAGTACATGTGAAATTCGGGAGCGATTGACTAGCTGTGACGCGACTTATTTTAGTAAAACTTATGCGTCAAGGAGTCGAGAGAACGAGAAAAATTACCGTCAACGCTAATACGAATTTAAGATTTCAAACGTTATGTCCGTGTCCTCGGTGAACAATTACGCAATACACGAGACTCTGTACGGATTTATATTTACAAACTACGAAACAAAAATATTAGGTTTACCTGCTCTGGAACGTAGTCCGTATTTTCGTTTCGATCACCATAGGCTTATTTTCTCTCTCGTCCAAACGGCATTATTTGCAACAACACTACTCTGTGGGCGTCCGAATGAAAATTCCATTTCGACGTTCTAAAAAACAAACGAAATCGATCCGTTAGGCTCGATAAAAATCCACGGCGCACGCAATGGCGAACAAAACAACCAAAATACTTCGGACTAAATGCAAAAGATTGGTTGGCGTCGACGATCTTCGTCCGAATCGATTTCGCTTTGCCCGCGCGCACGTGCACTACGGGCAGTACGAGTTGCGACGATGACGATTGTTCGATTGCTTCGACTTTCACTACGGATGCATTTATTCCATCAACACTGAAGACAAACGAATGCGATTTTTGCGACAGTTATTTCAGCGCTCATCTCATAATGATCAGATTGGAAAAAAAAATAATAATTACGAAAATACAAACAGTGAAACATGTTTTCGAATATTAAAACTATCGATGAGCTGAGAATAATATTATACTTGTTTAGTTAGTATATTATACTCTTTTTGAATAATATAAGTGTTTATAACCGGTAAAATGTATTAGAAATCTGCAAAACATCCCCAAAAAATGTACTGCTTGACGCTTTATCGGCAATAATTTTATTCTACTCGATAATTTTACACTCGAACGAGTCGGAAAGCAATAGATTCGTTTTTATTTTATTTTTTGGATTATATACTTAAAAAGTTTTCCATAATCCGGGGGACTAAGAATTATCGACACGGTTGGTATACTTGCGAAAAACTGTTAATCTTAAAATATCTCAACGGTTTTCAAATACATTGTGAAAAAACGGCGAAACTTTTCTTTTTTTTCGGTCGGAATTTTGTGGAAGTAATAATCCTTAAGTGTTTCGATCTATATCACATTGAACAATATTGCTCTATTGTTTCTCGTCTGTTATTATTATTTCACTGCCGGCAGAGGACGCACGAACGGGATTTTTTTTTCCGAAGGGAGTGTTTAAATTTTTTTTTTTTGTTTAATTTGACTCCTGGAAGGTTTCTCACGCTTTCCATTGTATCATTGTAATAATAACACGACTGTATGAGATATTTGCTCAAAACAAAATGTTTATCTTTACAGTGATAATAATAATAATAATAATGTCAAATATGATATACTGAAAACAGTAAAAACATATTATGACACTTTTTGTAAGGATCTGAAATATATAGCGTATATATATTTTTTTTTCGACGCGACTGAGGGCTTCCCGGTTACTTCGCTTCACCGAACGCTGGTATTTTGCGAATGTGATTTTTAATCTTTCACTGCTGTCGGATTTTGAAAATGCGAAAACATTACGAAATTAATGCACCTCGCAACTCGAAAGCTGGTGATTTCCAACCGCCGCGCCGGATACCGGCGCGATGACGTTTCGAACAATTAATTTTCGTTTGCGAAATTGAAAATATAATTGCGCAGGTCTCGTGACGTCTATATCCGAACGTCAGTCAAAATCGGCGGGCCGGCTCGACCGTAGGCCAAGCACACATCGGCCGCGGACCGTTCTCGCCTTCCTTCCGACCTCAGAGTACACGCCACCGAACGTAATATGAAACACGGGCAAAACGTTTCAAACCGCTTTGATTGTTCACACACGCGCGCTCGCGGGATCCCGAGAGACTCGATGTTGTCCTTTTTTTTTTTTTATTTAGACGGTTACATTTTTATTTTCATCGACTCAACGCGATCGGTCGTTATGTTTTCGTCACCGGAAAAAAGTGTTATTAGAAAACAAGGTGGCCGAGAAACCTTGTTAAAATATTAGTTTATCCAGGGAAGGGTATCCTTATGGATTTAATTTCCGTAGCTGGGGGGGGGGGGGTTGAACACACGTGAGAGGATTTATTATCGATAATACGTTCGATTTGATTCGTATGTCTAATGATATTATTATTTAATAATTATAATACGTTTATGCCGTTTATGGTTTTAATATTTAAATGGTCTCATGAAAGAGGTTTTAAAATGGAAACCCCAGGGAAAAAGTCCACTTGGCAGGCCGAAACAAAGGTGAACTGACAAGGTGGAGAAGAATTTGGCAGAGATTGGAATAAGAGATGGAGAAACAATAGCACAGGACAGAGACAGATGGAAGCAAGTTTGTGTTGCGGTAATGGGCCTCAGTGGCCTTTAAAAACCGATGAAGATGAATTATAATACGTTACTATGGTCGAGATGGCTGTCAATTATGGTAGGTTTGAGTTCGTTCGTCGCGATGGTAGGTGTCGAACTACTGAACATACGATGGTGGTATGTGTCGTTTTAATACGTTTCTATATGAGTCGAAAAGTGTTACCTATGCTCAATATGTATGATTTAGGATGTAACTACAGTATAATGTGAAAATAACGATTTGAAACACATGAATGTTTAATGAAAAAATCAATAATCGCGTACACCGTACTTATAGTCTTTGATTTAGTGGATAACGCCGGACGTACAATAACATTGTCGTCCTGTATGTTTACGCTAGAGACGTCCGGTAAACCCTCGCGGCGACACCACCCGCGTGGAGGATGGCTGACGGCTAGTTCAGACTATGAATAAACGCGAGCGCGTGTGTACGTACAGCGCGCGTGGGCATCGGTCGCCCGCGAATTTGGGTTAATGTTGTCGTTACAATAATAATAATAATACGTACGTACGTAGTCCGTCCGGTGTACGTAGAGCGGCGCAAGAAAAGTCTAGACATTCGGTCTCTCTCTCCGAATTCCGCCATCGTGGCGGGTTCTTTTCGCAAACTCCCTCGATTGTGTTATTGTGTGTATATTATACAAATATATATATCGCGCGTCCCAGTCGCACACAAAAATAACAACTCGAAACGAGGAAATAATATATACAGAATAAATACACACACACTATATATATGAATATTGTTAAAAAAAAAAAAAATAGAAAACTCTTTTTATTCAGCCGTAAGATTACCCCGCCGCCACGCGGCGCTCTTTTCTCGCGTAACTAAAGGACAATACAGGATTCTATACACATAGAATACGTATATATAAACAGGCGACGGTCTTTATGCGGTGTAAAAGCTCGCGAGACCAATTTACGACCTTTACCATTGTTCTGCTATACGCGCGAGAGAGGGAGCGCGCTCACACACACGCGCGCACTTTCCACTTACGAACTATGTGCGGAATTTTAATTGCCCTGCGATTTGGCTCTTAAAAACCGAGCGCCGACTGTTCGCCCTGCCCACCGGTCGGTGTCCGACGACGCCCGCCGTCATATAATAGCCGTTATAGGTCAGCGCGAAGAACCCCCGTCGCGTTAAATAACGCCAAATATATAATAATATATTAATTATACCGAACGGAATGTGTCTTTTTTTTCGCCCGGAAAGTTTTTATCGCCGTGACCACCGTTGCGCGTTGTTATTGTTTCCGAACGCGGCGATATTAATATTATTATTTATACGAGTGTACGTACTCGTATACGTATATACAACACTCTGCTGTACCGGACGATTTCGGACGTAGTGGCCGTTTTCGATTTTCGTTTCGAAGAATTCCCCGTCGACGACGACGCGACAATAACGTTTGTTATTATTACAACGGTCGGAGAGATACCTACGCGGAGAAACGGATATAAAAACCGGGCCGTCGTCGCCCGCAGCAGTCCGCGCTCGTAAAACCGCGGTCATAACCGCCACGGGGGACGACATTTGGCCGCTGAATATTCACTCGCGAACAATACGCGCAAATATTATTATCGAAAGAAACCCGAGTGCTATATTAAATCCGTCGATTCCAACTTTTTAATATAAAACACGCAAACGATTTTTAATACTCTCCCGCCCACCCCCCCGACGACCGCGTCGACCCCGCAGACACGCGTGGTAAACGGTTTTTTTTATATTTCTTTTTTCTTTTTTTTTTTTTCTCTATTTCTTTATGCGTTCTCATATTGTATATGAGAAGAAACGAGTGTGCGTTATATATTCTTTACGAGACTGCGATAAACAAACGCATGTACTCATTATTTTCGTGCGTCGATACGACCGGCTACGGGTGTGTGTGTGACGTGTGTGTGTGTGTGTGTGTACACGACACGAACTCTGGCGAAATCAGCACGTCCCGAGAGACGCGACAGCATCCGTCCACGACTCGATAGACTCGTTGTCAGCACGAGTTGTGGGGGGGAAAAAAAAACTATTAAAGCGTATCTTTTTATAAATCACTCATAGAGTGGCGTGGCTATCAGTTTGCAGCAGATCAAATGAAAATGGTGAGGTAACAATCGCAAATCACAATCGGAAGGGTGCCTGCGCCCCGGGCGCGAAAAATTAATATTTCGCGTTAACAATTTCAATACATAATAATATATCGGTATTATTTTTTTATGACTTCGATTTGAAGTCGGGTTCATTATTAAAATATATCAATTATTGATGGTTAACGATTACCTGACGTTTTCAGCTTTGAGTTTTCATTATGAGTCCACGTGTGGGCGCATAAAGTCGTAGCAGAGTCCGTTTGATTTCCGCCGGCAAATGGACGAAAAACACCTGAAAATATAAAACAAAATGAATAAAAACAAAAATAATGTCTGGCGGTGGTCTCGCGCTCATAGCAAAAACAAAGCATTATTAAAATATATTTGTCAATAACAAATTAAATAGGCCGGCGCGGCGTCTCTAATAATAACAACACGGATGAAAAATAAAAAGGTCTTGCCGTCCCCGCAGGAGTATCTCGCACGCGTCGCGCCCGCGTAGGACGCCTCCTGCGAGGGGCGAGGAAACGATTGTCGAACAGGAGGCGCACTGGTCGAAAATATCGAATCCTCGGGGAAAAGCGCGGTAATTAAAAACGCGTCGGAGAGTACGACAGTCGAGCTCGGGAGTGGAACGAGAGGAAAACCTCAGCAATTTACTAGGTACCCATAACACTTTGCAGTGGAATAAACGTTCGGACGAGGGGGGGGAAAAAAAAACGCGGTTACGTATAATATTACCCCTCATATTATTATTATAGCCGTATGGGCGACAACGCGGGTCGTTTTCCCGGGGCGAAACAATAACGATAACGCGCGCGCGCGGACCCGAAGACGGAGCGAAAAAAAAAAAACACAACAGTAGGTAAAGCGTTTGGAAATTACGAGTGGATATCGACCGCGATGCGATCCGTCGAATGCGATCACGCGAAAGGGAAAACAATTCGCGGCATTAACACTGTTTTCGGACTCGCGAAATACTTGCGGCGGCGGCGGCGGCGATAAAAAACAAATAAATAATAACCGCCGTTATTTGGGAGCGCCGCCGCCGCCGTGTAAAATTATTATCGCGCGACACGTTTTCCATTTTGTTTATAACGAGGTGAGAAGTGGTCACGAGTGTGTGCGTCGTCGTCTCGGACGAATCGTGAAATTGTCTTGGCCGTTATCCGGTCGTTTATATCGGCGAGATTTGTTTTGGGTTTTTTTTTTTTATTTATCGTTTGGCGGTCACGTTTTTTGTCGTCGATGTTTCAAAGGATTTAGTTTAATATTTCATTATTATTATTATTATTACGACAATTGTATATTATTATTGTATTAATCGCGATAAAGTTTCGAGAGCGAGAAACGCAACAAACAAAAATTATTTCGCGAGATATCCGAAGCGCGTGCACAACAATCACATTTATCGGATTCGAGTCAGTTTGTACGCGCGCGTGTACCGATGAAAATAAACACTATTCGCCGAGAGTTTTAATGAATGGAAAGACGTAAATACTAAATAGTGTTGTAAATGAGGATTTAAAGGAAACGCTTTACACGCTAAACAAGTACAAAACTGTTTACGCACTTCAAACGATTAATCAAAAGCATATAATATGAGAAATTAAGTGTCGTCGGAACAACTCCCTTTGCCTTTGGAAAACTTGGAAATATTACGTCCGGAAATACTCCATTCGGAATCGCTCTTTTGGCATTATGAATCTCTACTCGCACAACTAATGAATTTATTAATTAAAAAAGTTAAACAGGTCAAAAAGATTTGTGGTGCGCGTCTGCGGCGGCGGCGGCGTCGGCTACCCCCGGATCGGCGCGTCGTAAATTATTACTCACACGATTCGCCGGCGAGATATTAGGTAAACGTTATCCGAACACGGCGACTATATTATATTTTATTTTTATTCGCGTACGGAAAACAATACTGCACGGTGCAAGTGTGATTCCGCGAGAAACTGCGCGTTTCATTATGTTTCGGAGCACTCGATTTTCCGGGCTTTCGAGCAACAGTGTCGTGTTCAAACGTTTTGTTCGATACCGCCCGAAAAAGCACGGGGGGTTTTTTTTTTTTATCAGAATAAAAAACGTCACGTCGGAACTCGCGGGACGCGATACACGCGCGTACGGTCGACGTAATTCAATCACAGAGAGAGAAAACGTAAAACAAAGGGGAATCGTTGTAAATCATACGCGCTTACTAAGCTGAAACTGATTACGACGATGGTAATCATGGTAACAAAATATTATTAAATATAGTATAAAATTATTTCAACACAAACTATTAAATATATTTAAACAATAATAAAATAAAGGTCTTGCCTCGAGTATTTTCAGTATCTTAATAATTAAGTGTATTCTTTACACCCGATGATGATTTTTAATCGAAACCGGTCGCGACTTTTATTCTCAAGGCGAGACCTTTATTTTATTATTGTTTTAATAATTATTATTTAATAGTTTGTATTAAAATAATTTTATATATTTGATAATATTTTGTTATTACTTATGATTACTAACCGTTAAATATTTAATATAATATAACTATTTTGTTTATTTATTTACTATTTTTTTTTTTTTTTTATGTTATTATATTTGCGAACCCCGCTCGTACACGTAAAATAAGACACGCCGGGGAAAACTTCAAATTTTCGGGGGGGGGAGGGGGTGTTCCGGACGTTTTAGATTCTCGGCGAAACGAGGAATCCATTGCAGATTTTAACTGTGTGTTTTTTTGTAAGTGTACACGACGAGTACATACTCGAAAAAACGGACCGATTTTAAATTTGAGTATTGGTTTACGGTAAAACAAATGTGTTTCAAATTCGTAATATTTTCAACATCAATACTTAAGGCTTGATACGAGATTCTAGAGAAGTCGCTCTTTCCTGTGAAAAAAAAATAAAAAAAAATAAATATAAACTGGAATTACGCGAACAATTTTTTACGACCGCGTTAGAAAATTATATTTTAATGAGATCGGGAATTTCACCAAACACCGATTAAACGACTTTAGTTATTTCGTCGTAATTCTAAAAGTAATATTCGCAGCAGAGACTTGAAGTTTTTACTGAATACTTAAATTAACATGGTTTTTTTTTTTTTTGGTAGCAGACCTCTTATCCTATACTGACCTGTTTCACTAAGAATCGTTTTTTTTTTCTTTCTCGAGACTATATTCGTATCAAATTTAAAAGACCAATTCGCCGACATCGATCGCCCGTCGTATCTCTCACCCTTTTCAAATATGACACGGTTCAACATAAATAGTGACATGTTTTCGCGCCGCCGTTGACGACGTTCGTTTTTTTAAACTTCCGAGAGAACAAAAGGAATATTGTCCTCTCCAAAATACTATGTGCGATCCGTGTCCGATTTCCAATCCGCGCAGCTACACGAAACCTAATTTATTACTCAGGAAATTGCTTTTACGTATATAAAACACGCGCACGTGTAAAAATTACGCCACAATAGTTTCAATTTCAACGTAAAGTATGTAAAATAGAATAATATGCGAGAAAATCTTTTTCTCTCGTACGAACGCCGCAGCAATAACGTGTAACAAAGAAGAAAAAAAAAACCCCAGTCGAAACGTATACACGACACAACACGCCATTGTGTGCGACATGACGTTTCCATTTTATAAATTTACCAAATTTTCGTTTCGTTCGTTTTGTCGAGAGTTGTTAACAAAATTATAATTTATCGTTTGATACGAATATGATGTATGGAATGACGTGGACGTAAATAATTATGTTTCAACACGCGTCGAAATGTGCTCCTGACAAATACATTCGCTTAATAATTTACTATATCAGTAAATTAAATTCGCCCAGCGTACTTTTGTGTGTGTGTGAGTGGTGCGCGTACCTTTGTGTTTTCGATTTTTTTCAACAACGAAAACAGTTGAGATTTAGAGTGAAAACGATAAAAATTCGTACTCGCGAAAAAATATTCGCGTAGGCGCCCGCCGCGCCGTTCGATTTTGCGTTGGAAAATAATAATAATAATAATTCTCAATAAACTATTGTAATGCGGCGAAAAACGTCGATGTCATAATGTTGTTGTTTTTTTTTTTTTTTTGTTCAGAAAACTTTTCGGTGCGCAATGTTTTCTAGTACTCTCGGGGAAGTAGTCGTTGAGTATTTTCCAATATTGCGAGTCGGTAAGAGCAGAGAAAAATGATAAAAACAAAACGAAAAAAATAAAATAATAGTAACAATATTTATTTTCCTCATAAATCAAGTCCTAAAAAATTGATATTTATTCAACGTATATAATTTACAGTCGGTGATTTATTTATTTTTTTTTCTTCTTCTTCTACGCGGGGCGACATAATATCAAATGAAAAATAAAAATCTTTATGAAAAGTTATGCACGCCGAGATATTATTATTTATACACGCGCAAACACACACGTATCGTACACACAAAACTACCCACGTGCATTTCGTCGTCGTGTACGACGTCACGTCATAATTCAGTTGTAGCAAACGATATTGATTTCGTCCGACGGTCGGTCGGTCGATCGAGTCTGGCCACCCCCCGACAGATTCAAAGTCGTCGAATCGTTTACCGTCCGGAGCAGCTATCGCACACACACAACAGGTACGCCGCGCGGGTTCGCCGACCGTAAATTATTCAATCGGATACACATCGCAGCGCGACGATAATTATTATTTATTCGATAAACGTTAATTAAGTAAGTAATATTTACGAGGCGTATTGTCAATTACACCGACGACGATCGAATTCAACGCGACGATAATATTATAATACAAACAACACAACACCGAGAGAACGTACTCGATAACGTTTGCGCGCTTTCCTTTCCGCAAAGACGATATTATATCGGGTCCGCGGCGCGGCGGCGGCGCACACTGGGAGGAATAAGAGTTCTAGCTGGCCAAAAGTCTTTGCATGTATCAAACCACACATAATTTATTTATTATACGAGTAGTTATGATAATAAGTTATTTATATAATTATTTCATTATAACGATATATGATTACAATATTTATAGATAGATTTTTAGATATTATATAATTATTATAATAATTATTATAATCTATCTTCTATCTATATTTATAAAAGAGACCGCTCCGATTCACTCATCAACGCCCAGCCCAAACCGTCGGGTCTAGAGACTTGAAAATTTCTACAGTGGTTCCTCGAGCGACGTAGTCGTGCTTTAAGAAGCTATTTTTCGAAATTCCACCCCTAAGGGGGTTAAAAGCGGTAAAAAGGGTGAAACTAGAAAAATTCGCCTGGCCGGAACCGCCGGATCTTTGAGTATGAAACTCGGTCGGCGGTTTCGTTTTATATAACGGAAACTCCTGGAGAATGGATTTTCCGAAATTCGACCCCTAACGGGGTAGAAAGGGGTGAAACGTGTAAAAATGAAAAAAAATCACCTAGCCGGAACCACTGAAGCTATGGATGTGAAATTTGGTCAGTAGTTTTGTTTTACATAGTAGAGTCCCCTTGAGAAACGATCTCCGTCGTCGTCTCCGTAAAGAGAATCGCAAAAAACGCACGTCCGTTTTGCCGCCGCATTTCGCCACGAGGCGACCGTGTACAGTTTTCCCCGCCGGGCTGAAAATCCGTCGAGAACGACGCGACGAAATCAAAGTCGTTAGTCCATTCCAGTCCAGTCCTAGTGTAGAACAGAGACGACAGAGAATTTTTCCAACGCGACGCACTAACAAAAACGTATTCGAGGTTTTTATCAATAACGGACGACGAGAATTATTTATTCGATAAACGTTAATTAAGTAAGTAATATTTACGAGGCGTATTGTCAATTACACCGACGACGATCGAATTCAACGCGACGATAATATTATAATACAAACAATACAACACCGAGAGAACGTACTCGATAACGTTTGCGCGCTTTCCTTTCCGCAAAGACGAAATCGAAA
Source organism: Drepanosiphum platanoidis (assembly GCA_948098885.1). Taxonomy (NCBI): domain Eukaryota; kingdom Metazoa; phylum Arthropoda; class Insecta; order Hemiptera; family Aphididae; genus Drepanosiphum; species Drepanosiphum platanoidis. The sequence goes on from OX402531.1 coordinate 4,313,932, forward strand.
TCGTTAGTCCAGTCCAGTCTTAGTAGCAGAGACGACATTATTGCAGTCGTCGCGGTCGATTCGTTTGTATTTTCGGACGATTGAAAATAAATCACGCAGGTTTTTCATTCTCGTTTTCATACGATCAGTGTCGACGTGGGGCTGGATTTTACAAACCCTGTTTTGAAGTCGATCGACATTTCCACAATTTTTCCAACGCGACGCACTAACAAAAACGTATTCCAGGTTTTTACTAATAACGGACGACGCACGCTTCAAGTTCAAAATATAAATAAGCAATAAAACTATATTATAACATTGCGCTGTACGTCGTCGTTAGTAAGTGTTTTCTAAAAGTCTGGAAAAATATAATTTTTTATTCTCGCGCTCCGATCAAACGGACTGTCGAATTCGATGGGATTTAGACTCACGAGGACCGTTTCCAAACGAAATTTCAGAGCGCCAGCCCGGAGTCGAAGGCAGTGTTATAAGTCGTGTGTGGCGTGCCGGAGTTGTTCGACGAGCCTAGCTTTCGCGCGAGTTTTCCGATGATGTGTATACAATCGCGCGCGTCTCGTCGCGGCGATATACATACGTGTATACTTTTGTAAATAAACGTCTTTAGACAAACTTGCCGCGATCGCGGTTTTTCTCCGGCTTGTGATCTCTTTCGACTTGTGTCAGGTTACTGCTGTATTGATCAAAATGTGTGTAGACAAACTTTACACAAATGCGACGTCTGCCAAAGTCGTACGCCGCCGTGAGATGTGTATGTAACCTCATTCCGTGTTCTCGCGGTGTATGAGATCTCGGTCTTTTTGAAACTTTTTGTCTAACGGGAGCGTGTTTATTCATATACTACGTATATATAGTGGCGGCGGTGGTTACTGCAGGTTTAGCAGCCGTTTCTCATCGAAATCTTTGGGAAAATATCAAAAGAAAAACCCTTTTTAAATGACATAACGTGTTTAGAGGACTTTGACATTCGCGTTTTTCATAATATATCAATAGTAAAATAGTGGTCGGTCGTCGTCGGATTTTGAGAGTTCTTCCGCGGCGGGTCGCTTCCTTAAAATATTGTTTTAATAGTTTTGAAATAATATGAAATTCTGTTTCATAGCCGAAATTTTTAAACTATCGCGTTAAACTTGTTATGATTTGTTGTTTGTGATTCTCTCTGTCTCTTTTTCTAGATTAGTGAAAAACGGTTTAAAATGGCGTCGAGTTTGATAAAAATAACGTCGAAAATCGCTTTAAAAATTTAAAAAAAAAAACCCGAAATAAAATGTATTTATTTAAATTTGTATAGCATTGGAACATATTTTCCCGAGGAAAGCATTATCCGAGACGTTAACAATTAATAATCATCAACATCCCGGCCTAATTATAATCATATTTATCACAAAGCATAAGCTAATATGACATCGCAGGACTTTTGAAAGACCCTAAATTAAATTAAACACTCCTGATAATTTTCTTATTATACGAGTATACGACCCCGCGATACGATTAATTGTTATAATATTTTATATAAAACGATCTCACGTGAAAATCCGTCGAGAAAATATTTCGTCGTATTTTTTCAGTCGAGTATGTATTTTAAAATAATAAAAAAACTGTTTGGAAACGGATAAATTTGATATTTCCCGGACCTAAATCCCTTCCCAATAATTAGCACCGGGTTTTCGCGATTTCATTATCATCCTCTCTTTTCCAATACAAGAGTAAAACATTCGAACATTTCGACAATCGACGGCTATCGAGTTTTAATTAACAATACAAGTAAAACGGAGAAAACTATCCGCACTAGTTGATTTAAAAAAAAAAAAATGGACATTGTAACGGCCCATGTTTTGTGCTTTCGGCGCCGTGTTAGTTTGATAAAAATTTAATAAGGAAATGCTTTCGTTCTAGTCGCTAGACGAAATAATAGTTGTAATCGTAAAAGGTTAATAATCCGACTAATCTCGGCGAACACACGACAGCTGTTTCGTATAGCCTAATCAGTACTTGTTTCGGGGAGGAAATGTCTGAAGAATTAAAAACTAATTGATCGATATATAGTTATAGCTCGACGAAATAATCTCGGCCCGTTGTAATAACGCGCGATTGAAGTGCTACCACGCGTTTAAGTGATTTAGATGTGTGACGTTAAACACAACAGCCGATCAGTGTCAAAATCACACTCGACTTTGACTTTTAAAAGCTATAAAAATACGCGTATAATAATCGCCGGTCTAGTGACGAACTATAGTGAAACGACGACGTCGTCGTCCTCGCGAAAACAGCGACGAATTGACCGCCGCTTGTATTCGCTTTGAACACAGCGAAAAGCAATAACGACGAACATTTTGAATTACGAGTATATATTATATGAAATACGAAGAGTTTAATTTGTTTATAAACGTTTTTCGCGTACGATAATCGTATCGTATTATTATCCAAACTAAATGTATGTTAATGTTTTCAGAACGTAAGACGGGATTATTAATTCATAACACATATTACTTTAGTTCGGCCGATTGCCCCCCGCTGTGTTTGCTCTCGCGGTATTGTCGTCGCTGTTTTTATGACCTTTACGATTCGCTATTACGTCGTAGCCAACGGTTCAAATATATCACAAACGACTACGGAAGCGACGACTAGATTCTGTATTACCGTTGGAGATTATACTTGTTTCGCGTTTACGTATGTACACTTGAAACTAGAATTCACTCGCATCGCACACGGGCGTTTAATAAAATGTAATTTCGTACTGGTGTCACTGCAGTACTCGTGATATTACGTATACGTTATAGAGTCGTGAGCACAGACACGTTGCGACTAATGACGACGGCAAAAGAAAATTCAATATTTTTTATTACGTACAAATTTCATCTCCGTAAAAGTCCCGAACGCGTGACTGCTGCAGAGTTTCCAACGCGGTCCGCGGAATAGAATCGTCTCCGAAATTCACGTCGCTTTCCGTAATATAGAATCGTAATGAAAATCGAAATAAAACACACTCTGTTACGACAAAGTAATTATTATATAATTTATAGTTGTAAGATAAATAAAATAAGCCTTTAAAACCGTAGTTTCTCGACGTTTTTAGTGACGCGCGATCCCTAAAATAGGTATGAAATATGGCCAATCATTTTGCGACCTCCCCCCCGTCCATATAAGGTGATAAAAAAAAAATTTCAAAGGTTCATTTTGTAAACCGGCGGCGTTTTATTATTTCTGACCTACTAGGCGAGATCGGTACAACTCGAGAGTCTCGAAATAGGGTGTGCGCGGGGGATGGGAAATCTTTCTATACTTTCTGGTGAGTTATACACTCACAGACAACGCTGTAATATATTTTATGTAATTTTTATTTTAAAGACTTAGCTGTCCCGCCCCGCGCCGGCGGCCGTGCCAATTATTTTGACCGTTTAAAAGCGGCGGCGTTTGTTAAATACTATTTTTCGCTCGGGCGGCGTCGGACTAAATATTGTTTTTCGGAATCGAAAGTAGTCTTAAAACTTTTCCCCCGATATATCGTTTAGAAAGATGACGATCGGACGTATCGTGTTCCCGCGAGAGATCATATTTGCGCCAAAGTGTCTAATTTTCACATTTATACGCATAGACGTCGAATGTTTGATTTGTACGAGAAATATGTTTCCGTTTGGTACGCAATATTGGTCGCGAATTCGATTTAGAAAAAAAGACCTCGAAGTACTCGCGTAAAAAACTGCCGCGAATTCGGCTCTCCGGCCGCGGCGCCGATACGAACTCGGTTCGTTTTTCCGGTAAACTCGCGCGGTAAGTATTCCGAAAACTCTCGCCCTCCCCGACAAGCGCCGCCGCAGAGTCCGAAAAAAGCGCACCAACCGCCCCCCACCCGTTGGCGTCGTCGCGCGACGGACGACAAACGTACGAAGACGACGCGAGGGGACGAGGCGCGAATAATCGAAATCGTTATTATCAGACAGCCTTCTCCGTCGCCCGATTTCTTCTCGCCGACCCGCGCCACGTGCCCACTCGAGCCCACATAGCTCCCCCGCTCGTTCGTACATTCCGGTCCGCCGCGCCGCCGCGAGCGAACCCGGGACGATGGCGGGGAATTTTTTTTTTTTACACCCCCCCCTCGAATTCGACTGCGACTATACAATATAATATATCCGAACGCGCGCCCGCGCGTGTACGGCAAATGTATTGAAAACTCGCACACGCCCGTCCGTCTGTCCGTCGCCGGTAGATTGATAGCCCGTCGGAGGCGAAGGCGGTTTGATTAAGCGTTTCGGCTTCCGGTTGACAGACGCGGCGCAATCAATACGCGGTCGCCCGCCTCATCCGTTCGATACATACCTTTATATATAATATTATCATATCACTATATACACACATATTATACGAGCGCGCGCGCGCGCGTGTGTCGTATATAGCACGTTATATATTGTATTACATACGCGCGGCTTACATTATTACGGCATAACGCTCCTCCATACATGTGATTACTCATACGGCGTGTTTCTTTTTAGAGCGGCGACGCCGACTAATTCTCTGCCCGCGACAGTGACGGGTAGACGATTCGTACCCTGTGAATCGGACTAATCTATTTGTCGCACGAGCGCCAAACAATGTATAGAATGTAGACGAACGATTAGACGGCTTTTTATTTTATTTGTTTTAAAAACGCGATAGAAAATATATAGACATTAGAGCTGACGAGTATTACGAGCACATAGACGTCGGGGATTGGAAACGACGAACGCGCTTTATGTCGAAAGACGTCCTCGGATTATTACGTAGTTTAAATCTGGTGTGGAAAAAATTTAAAAAACGCAGCGTAAAAACTTTCGTGACGAAATCGTAACCATCTTGCTGAAAATCGAATAATATTCGTTCCAACAGCGCCACAGTATGCACAGGAATAGCAGAATAGCAGTCGATCTCGAGTGTGATTGAAATTAATGTTTGTAAAAATCGATAGAAATTAAATTCTCCGAATTTCAGGAAGGTAAATATTATTGAAGGTGAGAATACCTAACAATAAAAGGTCTAGTATTCGGTGCCTTCGGGTTGGGAAAATGAGGTTTACGAGAGGGAACGTTGAAATACCGGTGGACATTCTTCATTAACGTGCACAATTGTTTGGCTCTTCCGGTTTGCGCGTGCGTGATGCAACCCGAATCTCGTTTGGACGCCGACACGGATTTCTAACGGATTCTCGGATTCAAATAAACCATTTGGACTTTTTAATTTCGAGTCTCTTAAACGACGAGGAGTTTTGCTATTGCTTTCTATTTATAATTCTAACAACGAACGGTATCGTATTTTCAAATTTCCAATTATAATTTAAATAAATTTTCGATCATAACTACACCGTCTTTCGATTATAACATTAAGAGATTACGATTAACTATCGCGTGTATGACTATCCCAGTGCTCGGAGTATAGCTTCTCTTCCGAAAACTTCAGTCTACTATCGTTGGACAGAAATGGCTCGTGTCACGATTAAAAAGAAACACACTGTATACGCGCGTTTTAGTATTTTACATACAATAAGAGCGTATCGAGTACCCGCGCAACGTAAGGTTATACTCGTGTGCACACTCGACCCGCGAACTGTACGTCGTCTCGCGTCTCTTAAACTAGGCACTTTGGATGTGTGGAGTGAATCAACACTAATATAATATATCGTATATACTTTGTCAATACGTATTGCATAACGCGCCGGCGGCAGCCGTATATCGATGACGCGAACGACGTCCTCACACCCGATGTGAGTGAGGGGGGAAGGGGGTATAATTGATATCGATCTCAATGCGAATACTGCGAGACGCGGGGGCGTGTTATTCGAACACCGCAGCAGCAGCTTCTCCCGGCCCCTCGACGAAAATCGTATCGCGCGGATCGGTTTGATCGTCGTGGATTCTTCTTCTTAATAGGCGGTGCCCATCCGTTTCGTACGTCGACGATCATCATCGAGTTTTGTTGGTGACACTCGGGAATAATTCTGCGCAGTTCTCGTCAGACCGTCACGTCCTGAGGTTTTGCCAGCCTCGGCTGGTTCCTCGCATTTTTCCTTGTAGTCGAAAATGGTCATTGTTATAAATTTAACGCGCGAAATTAAAAAAAAAGTCGACACGCTCTCGTACGCCGATATCGAGACTACGGACGAATTCGTTATTCCGCGCGTCCGAGACATGCCCCCCCGATCGAGATCGCGAGACTAACCGAAAGAACAACGGAAATAAAAACAAACGGCCGAGCGAAACACGTCAACCCGACCGTCGCCGTCGTCGCCTACGAGCGCGCCTCTAAGCCGCAGAGTAGATATTATAATAATGATACGTAATGTATTGTTCGCACGCTCGAAACGTAAATTCTTTTTTTTTATTTTTACTACTCTCGCCGATACAAACGCGCGACGTTTCCGTAACACTCGGGCGACGACGCGTAGGTATTTTCGAGCCTCGAAATCTCGGTCACTCCGAGAAGACGTCCGCCGCGGACGCAGCGAACTCGAGGCCGGCCGAAGAGAGAAAAACCTCTCTCCGCGATCAGATAATATAACGACGCGCGCGTATAATATATTCTAACAACGTGTTAACGCGAAAGGCGTCCTGCGAGGAAAAAATAGTGGCGGCGGAGCGTCCGGGGCGGGTAGGCCTCTCCTTATCGGATCGACCCGAACCCGCTCGAGTCTAATTAAACGTTAAGAATTATAATGTTCCCCCCGTCAAAATAACAAAGTCTTGTAAAAGAAACTCGATTGCACCGACGACGTGATAAAACGACACGAGTCAAAGCGAAATCATTTGGGAACGAAATTTATCCTCGCGGATAGATTACGCGTTTTTAATAATATATCTATTACGACATACAACCGCGTTTTAGACCAGTGTGATATAAAAAAAAAAAACATCTTCTTACCTTTGTCGTCGTCTTCTCTGCACCTCGCGACGGTCACCGTCCCGTTTTTCGACACCTATGACTATCGCGTGTTCTGTACGGTCAAGTAAATTCGTAGAACCGATCTCGATTTGCCCGACAGTTGTTTCTGAGTACGCGCCTGTTATTGATAAAAAAAAACACACAAAATATTTCGTTTTATTAATAAAATTTATATTGATTTTTAAAATAAAACACTTAACTGTCGTTAATCGTTGAAGTCGGCGTGACGTCTATTGATTGAAACAAAAAATGGTTTGAATTTTAAATTATTTATTTGTCACCCAGTCCGTTTCAAGTTCGATAAACGCCACCGCGACGGCGAGATCGATTGGAATCTCAAGAGCTTGAAATCGATAAATCTTCACGAATTGCCCAGCGAGTACATGGTAGTTATATTTATGTCGTCACCCGATCTCCGAGCACGCGTGAAAATCGTGACCGTCGCGCGACAGCAGGTATAAAATATTTCGACGTAACGACGACGACGACGACGTTATTATCGCGACGTGTGCGCGGTTTAATATCGAAACCGAATAAAAGGTGTACGGGCGAGCATGATGTAATAATAATAATATTATTATTATACGCGATCCGGAATGCGAAATAATAAAAAGACGTTTTTATTTTGTGTAAGTCTCGCGAATAAGAACATCGTTACTATATATAATATATACGTATATATATATACCGACCGAGAAGTGTGAAATTGTAAAATGAAAACGGGGGAGTTTTTTTTTATATTCCTTCTCGCACCTACTTTTTTTCTTTGTATAAAAATAATGTCGTAAACTAACGTAATAAATTCAACAATACGGGGCTTTTTTTTCTCCCAACTTTTCGAAAACAATTTTTGTTTGTCGTTATTTTTCTAATATTGTAAATTTATAGCGCGTCACTTTATAATGTATAAATTTAATAAGACTTGATCTGTTATTATTGCGCACGACGACAGGGCGAAGAAAATTAATTTCAATTATTGTCGCGCGAAACTTCTCCGGCGCGGCGGCGGCGGCGGCGTCGGTGGCGGCGCGGCGGCTCCTCGGAAAGTGTGCACGCCCGTGTCGTCGTCAAATTTTTCAACTTGGAAACGCGACGGGGAAATATCTCGTTATTAATGTGTTATTACATCGATCAATCGGAAAATAAGAAAACCGATAGCCAACAGGAGGTGTGTAGTTACGATTTTTTTTTTGAAATCGACAAATTCGTAATACTATCGCGATCGATCTAACCTAACCGATTTGTGCGAATACGTTTATCTTCTTACAGTCGATGACCTGTCGCGCGCGAAATAGTCACTTAACCCGTCACAACTTAACTCACACAAATAGCATTTCGAGCGTTATTCGTACAAATATTATCGAATTAGTCTGATACTATAAATACCTTCAAATAACGTGTGTAACCTCTGGATATCGATTGTATTGAATTGTATTATTATTCGTATCGATTAAAACGGAGAGAACGTATTTTTTACTTTTTCTTTTCAATTCAAATATCGCGGCGGCGCGGCGGTTCGTTTAGAGTATGACGAGAATAATACCGGCAATCTGCGGGGAAATATTATAGGCGCGGAGTGAGTCTACCGGCAAATTGTGGCACTCCGCGGCGTGATCTACCGGCAAATTGAATGGGACGGCGCATATTTTTTCACACAAATCGGTTATCCGTCGTATCGCGTCTCTCTTTCTGGAATCTAATAAAAATCGTTTATTATACGGAATTACGTTTGATTGACGTGACCCGGCGCGCAATATTCCTCGCTCGCGTGATGGGCCGTGGGCGGCGGCGGCGGCGGCGACGGCGGCGGTCCGACGAGACGTCGTTAATATTTCGGCGGCGGCGGCGTATTTTCACAATTTAATAATAAAAAAAAAACCGTTGCCGCGCGCTCTTTTGATTTTTTCCCCCTCGTTGTCGCCGATAATAATTATCAATCTCTTTACGCCGTTTAATCACATTTTTCATCTTTTTTTTTCCAACCAGATTTTCTAGTCCGGTACGCAGACGCCGTTAATTCTGCGTTTTCTTCTTCTTTTTAATTTGACTCCGAGAAGAACATTTCAAACCCGCCGCGAGCACTGACGTTGGACTAATTACGTATTATTCGGTTATTCCATAGTTTACGCGAGTGTTCGTGTCGGCGGCGAATAAATCCACAATCGTTTTTAAGTAGTGTTTAGGCGCTCAAACGAACGCTTACCGTTGTCGTGAAACTACGTCTCCGTTATTCTAGCCGACCGCCGGAGAATCGACGCGGGCGAGCACCGAACATCGAGTCTGTTTCGTCGCGTATTATTTTACGGAGCTTAAAACGTATCCGCGGGCCCAGACGTAGGTAGTTTTGCCGCGTTCGTAACATCGATACCGACGCTATGCGTCTAACTGCAACGAAATAATTCGCATTAAAATCTCAACACATACATCGTTACCGTGCTGAGTGACATTCGGAATAATATTAAACTCTGTGCGCTTGTGCGAAACGTTCGCGAATTTCACGTCGGTGTCGACGCGCGCAAAACCAACTCGATGTTTACGACGCGCCTCGGACGATTATTATTATTACGATTTTGATCGATCCTGTGAAACCGACGACGCCGCCGCCGTAGATTCGTTATTATTTATGGGCGAAATCTCGTGTGGTACAATCGCAGATCGCCGGCCGCGCGAGTCTTAATATTTATTATGTAAATCATGCGTATTAAAGTCTTTGCCACGAGGTTTATAAGAATACTATTTAATTGATTTACGGACCGAATCTTCGTATTCCGACAACGTTTTATATTATATTTAGCGGTATTTTATATAAAGTTTCGGATATTCAAATACGACTACTGCCGTGGTGAAATAATATAACGCGATCGCGTTTTAATTGGGTAGTTTTTTTTTTAGTTTTTTTTTTATGCGAAATAAATTACAATACAAATATTATTAATTAAATAAAAGGCAATTTAAAGCGGGCCATAACGCGTGACGTGTTCAATTATTAATTTAAAGCATTTGTAAAATAATATTACCTAATAATAATAACGATTAATAAATGTTATATAAATTTCGATACTCGCGTGTTTTTTTTTTTTTTTATGAAGGTAATAATTTAAATTAATTAATAAAACCATTGGATTCCGATAAAACCATTACGAGACGCGTTTTAATTAATATGAAACGTGCGCGGCGTTGTATGTATTCTTCTTATATAGACGAGTAAATGATAATAATATTATGTTGTCGATATTTCGCGTAAAAAATACTTTTTTGCATAATATTACCTATACATTTGGTCGTTAATCGTACAGGTACGACGGACGAAATAAATAATAATAACCGACGTTTATAAGTATCGAGCCCCGAACGTTTTGAAATCTCGTCGTGGGCAAGTGGTGCCGCGGGGATAATATACGTTTTGTTTGGAACTCGTAATGATTTCGAGTTGAAAACTCGCGGACGAGTCGAGAACAATGTGAAAAAAATAAAAAAAAAAAAAACTAAAACGAAAAACAGGTTCACGGAAAACGCGGTATCGACGCGCGTAGAGGATTTCTAAAAAAAATAAAACGAACGCTAAGTTATAAAATAGATTTCGAAAAGAACGAGTTTGCGCCAAAGAAAATACAAAACTTTTTATTACTTTGCAAACGAATGAATGGCGTTTACAAACAATGAAGTTTAACAACGGCAACGCATTGCTTACTAACTATTCGCGGCGGCGGCGGCGGCGGCGGCGGCGGCAGCGTCGACTTCTATGCAATTTACTTCCAGAATCCAATCTTGGTTTATGCACATTTGCTTGTTAAGCAACTTTGAGTTGTGGAATAAGGAGGACCGACAAAAAGGAGGAGAAAAAAAAATCGATGGTTGAATTTCGCTGACAAACAATAATTATTATCATCACATGTCTGCGGTAAAAGATTTATAGCGTGAAAAATGATTTTTTTTTTTTCAGTTTTAGAGGAGAAGGAATTTGGGCATTCGTTATAAAACACGTCACGAAAATTGTTTTCCCCTCGAACGAATGGACTTTTTTTAGGTAAAACCGATATTTTATTAATCGATTATTAACCTAAATTATTTTATACATCGCTCGCCACAAAAAAAAGGGTACCTTTTACGTTATATTTATTTTCCGACGAATCGTCCGGACCGCGAATTTTCTAAAGGAAAATAAAATATATAACGTAAACTCGTATAAACATACCGGTTGTTATTATCGTCGAGTAATTTCTACGCAGGTTATCACAGCTGGTGGCGTTTTTTTCACTTCTAAATAGATATCGCGTTTTTCAAAATAACGAAAGCTGCGATCGCGACGATAATATTTTTGAACGTTTCGAAAAACGAATGTAATTTAACGGCGGCGCCGCCGTGGCACGTGGATGAGCCGATTACACAGCGTAACATGAAACAATAGGTTAACGATATTATGTTTACATATTTTATACGCGTCGAAATAAACTTTGAAAAATATAACGCAAGTGGAAACGAAATTAAAACCAAAGTTAATTTAAAAACCAAATAAATTACTTAATATTCTAGCGTGGATTTGAAAACTTCCGGAAAATATTTCCATCGGAGACATCTCTCTCTCTCACTCTCTCCGGCTGTCCGAAAGTATGCAAATTTTCAAAACGTCCGCCCACTCCGCCGTGGTTATGCGGGGTTCAACGCGATGAATATTGTATAAGTTGCGGCGGCACAGGATTTTTTGGCCGCAAACCCACCAGACGCAATGGACACGGGGCACGACGACGACGGGCGCCCGCGCAAACGATAAAAACGAAATATAAATATACGCGGTGGACGGTAAAACTCACTAAGGGCATACTCTATTTACTGCTGCTCGCGAGCGCCTGTTTTCAGAGATGTAACTGCGGCGGCGGCGACGCGGCGACGACGTTCCCGCGTCTCTCGGGCAGAAAAAATCGAACGTGAGAAGAAGAAAAAACCGCGTTTTCACTCGGGGGGGGGGGGGTTATTACAATCAGGCCCGTCGTTGGATTATTTAGAATTATTAGACCGAGCCGTAAAGAAAATAATGTTAATTTAAATTTGAAAAAAAAAAAAATTAAAAAATAATTTTCAAGTGAAATTTCAAATTGAGTTTTCTAGCTTTTTTTTTTCGTTTATCGCGAGAGCTCGCAGTAAATCTCCCGAGTTTAATTCCTGCGCCAACCGTGCTCCGACGGATAAAACTGATAATCCTAGATATACAATGAGCTAGTGCGTAGTGTGTGTGTGTGTGTGCCGACAGGATAATAATAATATTATGCTGTAATCATTCGCAGTCGCAATGAGCCGGCGGCGGAGCTTATAATATGATAACGGTAAAGATATTATTTAAACGGTAATATTATTGTCGTCTTTTGTCGCTTCTAAAAATTCTATAAATTAACAGTGCTCGGGGGGGGGGGGGGGGGGCGTAAAAACTCACCACTACAACCGTTTACACTTATCATTACAACGCGTGAATTTATAAAACTGTATTCTTTAAAGTTGATATTATTTTTATACATAATCGATAATATTTTGTTCTGTATTTCTGTAATATATAACATCGTTATATCTATCGGTAAAAGAAAAAAGGCCAAGGGGGGGGAACTATCCCCCCCCGTAAATACTTCGCTGCGCTAGGGTATTATAAACCGTGGTGTACACACCGGAGAGTCGGGCTATAGTGCGCCTCGTTCGAGACCGGGCCGAGTAATCAATTACTCGTTCGAGTCCGCGTCCGGCCGATAAGGCGCCGGAAACGTCGTCGTCATTCTCCGAGCGGCGCGGCGTTGATAATAATAATATAATACACGTATACCTATATAAATCGCGTCGTCGGTGTTTATCATTATTATTATTATTATTATTACCTGCGGGCGTCCTTCCGCGTCTCGATCTCCGTGGTTCGACCTGTGCGCAGGCGCGTCTCTCTGCTCGTCCCGCCCGCGCTCCTTCAATCCTTTTCCATCCTTTTCTCGTGACGTCCAAAGACCGCAGCCGACGACGGTACTTAATGTAATATCTATTTCGATCAATCACGACCGCTCTGCCGGCGCTCCGCGTTTGCTACCCCCGCGCCGTCTCCGAGAGACGCGGCCAGAGAACCGCACTGTCGTGTGGCGGCCGCAGGCGTGTCGTACGCCGGCATCGCGGTTAGGTTAGGTCTCTGAAACATAAGTTTATCAACTCCTTATTTTCCTTTCGTCCGTCCGTCCGTCGTTACGTGCACACACACACACACACACATACGATACACGCGGTCGCTCGGTTTCGACTTCAAACCCAAAGAGTTAAAACGGTTATTTTTATTTATTTCTTCCCCTCTAGTTCGTGTGTGAAACGAGAGTCCCGTCCCGTCGCGTCGTCGTCGCGATAACATAATAAAACGCGACGGAATTTATGGTTTGGAATTCATTTTAGAAACCGGCCGTTTGTTGCTATTAGCGCGGCCGCAGAGAGCGCGAACGTTTGTGACGGCGCGGCGTGCGCGTACATTCTATATAATATTACGTCGTACTAAAAACTTGGAAAGGTCACGACTAAAACGGACGGAAGCAATGAAATCCGAAATCGCGACTGTGACACGTTTTCTTTTCCGGGACAAAGGACCCGGCGAAAAGAATAAAAAAAAAAAAAAAAAAAAATAGAAGAAAAAGAGAAAAACAACCCTCTCTCCTCGCCTCTCGGACGTACGACGACGGCGACGACGGTCGCCGCGTCCTTTTTGCGCACATTTAAACGCGCCTTTATGTACGCACGCACAATGGATATATTATTTTATGGCTGCGGACTGCAATTGGCCGGTCGGCATCCCGAGTGCTCGTAATGGTCGCAATTTCATACAAATAACGCGTATATATAACAAACGTTTATACACATAAACGTGATATACTTTTATTCCGCGCGTTTCGCAGCCGGGTTTCGATAATATTTAAATGTATATTTAAAAAACGTCGTCGTCGGCGTTTAATAACGAAAAGAATAAAAAAAACGCGTCACGATTATAACACCTATACACTATACTATATACGCGCGGGGGGGCAGGAATCGCTATATTATAATATCGTCACAGCCGAGAAATTAAATAATATTAAGATTTACTGTTATTGTTACAATAATAATATTATTATTCCGCTGTATATTATTATCGCGTCGCAGTAGAGTATGATATACGGGAAAAATAATAAATAAAGTAATTAACAAAAATAATAATTTCCACCGTTAAATTGTTAAACGTCGTTTCCCCCCTCCCGAGTCTTTTACGACGTTTGACTCTTTTTTTTTTTTCGTTTACGTTTTTTCCACTCCGTCGTCGTTTTGAAATCATATAGTGTGTTTTTTTTTTTTTTTTTTTGCGCCCTCTTTCTTTCTCTCTCTATAGCGCGCGCCGTACCGTTTACAGAGCGCAATTTTTAGTGTAGACTGGCCGGGGGGGGGGGGGGAGGAGACATGTACAAACGCGTGACGGGTGTACTAATACGCGTAAAAATAAAATAAAAAAAAAAAAAAAAGAAGAGAGAGAAAAAAGGGTAAACGAAAATAACGTTTTCGCGGAAAATTTCCCATAGGTCGGTCTGACCTTCGCCGGGCCGTCGCGAGCGGAATACATACGGCCGGCGCCATTGATATGCAAAAATAAACACGTCGATTGTATACGTAACCCACGGCTCGATCGGCGGCAATCGGATCGGAGACCGACGATCACGTCTCATCACGCTGCACTGCGTCTCGCGATAATAATATTTAAAAAATTACACGGGTGGCACGGCTGCCTTACTAAGCCTAATCGTATAATATGCCAAAAATTGAAAAATATGTGTTTTTTTATTTTAATATTGAAATTTTCTAAATTTAAAATTCAAATTTTTTGTTTACGCTCAGCGAAATCGTCGTATAAGCCATTAATCGCCTGATAAACGGGGAAATGCACTTGCGGTTTTTTGAAAAGTACAAAGTTAACTAGGCTATTTTCTTAAGTAAACAACATTCGAGTTATTATATTATTTTACCGAGCAAAAAAACCATCAAAGTCAGTTCTTGACGTTTTAGAGTTGAAAAAAATAATTTTTTACATACAAATTTAAGTCGGTCTCTTTTCATTATTAGTATAATAACTATAATATATAAATAGTGCAAAGCGATTATAAGAAAAAGCTATTTTTCTCGAAACTTTGATAATGGCATAATATACTGCCGTTAGGCTTAGTAGGGCGGTACACAGCACCGCACGGTATACAAACGGCGGACGAAAACGATAATATGGTCACTTTAACTAAAAAAAAAAATCGACGAAACAAATTTCTTTCGGTTTTTTTTCGCATTCGAATCGTCTAGTCGGAAATTCTCGCGCGCGTTTACGCGAGTAACAGTGACGGACTTGGAATAAAGAGCGTTAGACCGGTCAGAAATACGACTACCCGCCGACTATGATTTTCATGTCCGGCAATAGACGAGTAAAATACGTATTAAACGACGGTTTTATGGATTTCAAAAAACAGTGAGTCACGCCGGTATTGCTATAGTTATAATAATTAGGGTTAGGTTAGGTTAGGATTTCGATGAGTTTTATTTTTCACGTACTTCGTTAACGAGAAGAATGTACGGAAATGATTGTTTTTCCAAATCAAAAGAAATATCCAAGTCGGAGGACGTCCCGCAGGAATTGAAAATGTCGTTAAAATTGAATAATATATTTGTTGGCTAAGACGAACAGGAAGGTGCGGCCTGCATCGTATGCCGATGATCGATTCTAGCGGTTCGTATCCGTTTTCGTTTACTCTCGCGTCCGTCAACGGATACGTATTCGGATACGTCCAAAGTGCTTTGGCGGAACAATTATCGCGCGCACGTAACTGCGGCGGCAACTATATAAATGTATTATTATATTACCGTCAGTGTTCAACTGCAGCGGCGGCGATCGGGTTACAAGCGCGCGCGCGCGCGCGCGGTCTGTTGTGTTTATAATATAAACATTAAACACAGAGCGATCGTCCGCGATGGCGCAAATCGAGTTTCACCCGTCCGCCCGGAGATTAGGTGGCACAATATTATATTACTATAACAATAATAATTAGGTTCGATGTAATACAATAGTAGTTTGATCGGTTTCGACCTCGACCGCGCGGCGGCAGTTATCGGTCAAACATCAATACCGTCTGCGCCGGAGAACGCTCCAACTATAATATAGTCTAACCGCCGCGCCGTGCTTTATATGACGAGAGAAGAAAAAATCATCGGCTCATTTGAATTTCCAACGAATAGTCGGGTGACGAAAATTAGAATTCGTCAAAGTCCCATAAAGTCGGACGGTCGATCGTTATTTTTCGTCAATTTTTGGAGGAAAAAAAAACCGCAGACGGAATATATTTTAAATCGCCCTCACTCGCGGAGCGCCGACCAGACAGAGCACGTGCTACTACTGGAAGAAACCGCCGCCGCCGAAAAAGGGATCGATTCTTCTAGTCGAAAACGTGATGACAGATACGAGAGAGAGAGAGAGAGAGAGAAAAGAATACATATCATATAAGTAAATCCAATACGTTTCTCGCCTCGCGCCGAATCCAAAACAATAAACGCGTCCTGTCGTCGGTCGCGAAACGACAACGCTTCGGACGTAATAAACACCACCCTTATTTTACTCAAATACCATACACCGTGTTGTAGCCGTTTGGCGGCAGGAGCAACGAAAACTACCCCACCGCAATAATTCATAACGGCGCGTGGCACTTTTGTGAATTATGGTTATCAGTCGGCATCGGTGATTTCTTTTCCCCCTCTGCCACAGATGTAATACCACGGTAGTAGACTGCCGCCGCCATAAACGTTATCGCGATATTACATTTGTGCGCGATTTATGTCAATATAGCGGATTCCAGCCCCCCCACGGGTCATATTTTCAAAGCGACGCCGCCGTACGTTTTAAACAACCGCGCGACGAATCGTCGTTATCAGGTGTACACTGTGCGCGGTCGTGTTAATAATTATTCTCTTTTACGAACGACGCGTCGTAGTTTTCCTTTTTTTATCCTTCGAAAAAACGCAACTTCTAACATCTACGAAAACGTCAACACATAAGATTCGCGAGTACACCGGACCATAATGGATATTTATTATAAACATTCGAGTTTTAACAGACTTCGTCGAGGTGTGAGTGACAGGGGAGGAAGGAAATCGGCAAAACTAGCCCGCTCGCGACAAACAACGATTATATTATTATCGAAAATAGAATTTCCTTTGCAAAAACGTTGAGTGCGAACGCGTCGAATCCGTCATCATTATTGCGAATCAAAAGACTCCCAGAGAAAAGGAAAAAGAAGCTCGCGAAAATCGACCGAGAAAATCACCGTTTAGCGTTGAAAAAATCGTCCTGTATACCGGTGCGACGCACGTACGACGTTATAGGGAGGGTGCGCGCGCGTGCGTTTCCGCAATATCGCCGTGACAGTATGACACACTTAAATTATATTTGAAATCATCTTTTTGATAGATACAAATACGCGCGCGCCAGTTTAAAAGAATCGTGGAAAAAGTAAAATATTATTTTATTCAATCACGCGTGATACCTACGCGGAATATATATTAGAGCGGGAAAAGAAAGAAAAAAAAATCGTATTTCCGTACGCACATTTTAGTCGGCCGCGATTCGATACTTTTTGCGTTTCTCTCTCTTTCTCTCGGCCGGTCGCGTCGTCGCTTGTCCGCGAGTTTTATCACAAACCATTACGGTATTTAAAACGCCGCGATCGTAATAATTATCAATTAAACTCGGCGAATTTATCGCACTTATTGGCGCCTAGCCATCGGGAGAAGGAAAAAAAAGAGTCTGAGCATCGCTCTAAACGACCACTGTTACACTGCGACGGACGGCCATAAATTTATGTTAGCGAAAACTGCTATGAAAATACTGTACGGAGATCGAAACCAGGACCATCGAGAACAGGATTCGGAACGCGCGTAAAGAATCGGTAAGAAATCGAATTGCAATCGAACGAAAACAGCTAGTTTTCTATAGGCTCGTTACAGATATCTTCTTCGATCCATCGATCGAATGAAAATCGAATCGATCCGAAAGAGATTTGCCGTTCCCGATTTGCCACTATTTGTCGAACCTAACCGTGAAAAAATAATTATTCGATGAAAATGTCTTCTAAAATCAGACGCATTGCACAATAGTATATTTTATTCTCGTTTCGAATGAAAATTAAAAACTTTTCCAAACCGACTCGCCGACTCTCGATAATTATTATTCTCTACGTTTCGACGTCTCGCTTCGGTCATGAATATTCAAACGATAAGTAATAATCGTTGTGTATTGTCTTCGGGAGAGATTTCAATCTAGAGACGCGCTCGATATAATATCTCGATTGACGAGGGGAACACGGTTGATGAAATTCGCGCCGAAACAGAAATATTCCAATTTTTTTTCTTTATCGTTAAATTATTCGTTTATCGGGCGTGTACACACTGATATAATAATAGTAAACTAAGAAAGTCTGTGTACGTATTATATACACGCGGCAGTCACGTTTTCATATTGGACATATCGCCTACTGATTTCCATATACATTCGAAAGTAATTTTATTATTAAAATTGTATTATGCGCAACGAGTGACAGGGAATACAATGCATATAATATTTCACATGTGACACTTCAAACGACCGTCATAATTAACTAGTTTCAGTTATAATTATGAATTATTATGCGCGTTCAAAGTTATTGACTTTATAATATAAACTGACGTTTTACATTTGCCTTTGAAGTGACTACTAGTTTCGCCCCGACGAATATTAAAAAAAAAAAAAAAACCAAAAACTACGATATGACAAATAAAATTACTCGCAAAATGTCTGCCCGTCGTCGAATTATTTACGGACTGTAAACATTTTTGTTTATCGACGTATCGTTGTCGAATAATAATGATATGAGAAAAAAAAAATTGATCGTAAAAACTAATTGAGCTACACCGCCGAGACGACCGTGGAAAAAAAAGTGCATATTTAGCGAAATCGCGAAGAAATGAACGTAACACGGTAGTCGTTAAAACTCGCGATTCGGAAAACACGCGGACCGATTGATATCGTTCCCTCCGGGTCGTCTTTTCGGTCGATTTCGCACTTTGTCGTTATCAAAATTCCGAATCGTTCGCGACGACGCGACGCGACGTTAATATACAAATAGTGAAAATCTGTTTCGGCCCTCCACAACTCTCGGACGGCCGCGAAAATATATTAACGTAAAAGCGAGTTGAGACGGTAAAAACGTATTATAAACGTACGAGAATATGTAATCGCACTCAGATATCAACGACTAAATACGCATTGTCGGGGAGAAACGGACGCTTACGAAATAGGTACGCGATACGATGATTTCGCGCGCAGTCGGGAGGATTTATTTTTTATTTTTTCGAATCTCATTCGATTATATACGCTTAACGCGGACGTCGAGACGGCATTAAAACGAGAAACCGTTTTCGCGCCCACGGGACGCGATAGCGGTGGTAATTTCAAAAGTAAGTACAAACGGGGTGGCGTTAAAAGTATAATAATAATAATAATAATAATAATAATACACTCTGGTTATTAAATTGTATTATCCGCCGTTATTAAAGTACTTAGCGCGTCCAATAATTTATTCGCTCTGACGATTCGCCGAATTTTAATATTATTTCCTCGCGCTCAGCCCGCTAGATTATATAAATAATATTTTAATAAAAACTTTTCGGTGTTTAAATCGTGAAATATAGTGTGAAGAATAAAACTTATTATAAATATTTGTTCGGTCGAGCGGATCACCGCGGCGGCGGCGGCGGCGGCGGGTCTCTTCTTAAAAGTTAAAAACAGTTTTTAACGGTCGGTCGCGACGCACAGAGCTGCGGCGGATAAATACGGAATACTATAGTAGCAACTACGTAGATTGTTCGAAAAAGGCCCAAAACCACAGCGCGCCAACGCCGCCGCCGTTTTGATAATAATAATAATACACGAGTGGCCGGGACGTATTACCGCTGAGAAATCGTAGGCAAATATTATAAATCATTTCGGTAACTTTTCGCGCACATTTATATAACCGCCCGGAGCTGTTAACACACAAATTCGCAAACGCGCGGCGGCGAATCGAGATTTATGGAAAATACCAGTGAAAATAGATATTATGAAAACGCGAGCGCTCGTCGCTCCTCCGGTCTTGCCGGAAGGTTAGAGGTTATATTTAATTTTCAACGGTACACTTCTTGTTTTCAAACGTATACGCGCGTCAGTCTCGCGATCCCGTAAAATGTAAAAGTTTAAAAATAAAATTTAAAAATCGAATTCCAGCGTATTTCCATGGAACGTCTTATTGTATATACGTACGTTGAAAAGATTTCTCAAAGTTGCGCGATTCTCTCAAATGACGCGAAATAGAAATCTAAAAGGAGACGGCGAGGATTTAACTCCGGCCCAGGGTAGATTTAAAAACTTTGCCAAACCTTGCCCCGAGCGTTAAATTATCTCCATTATCGAGGGCGTACATTTTATTTACCGTCGATAGTGTGCATCTGTTTAAACCGTGTATCCATTGCAACACGTTCGAAAGCGTTTAAAATGTTATTATATCGGGTAAATAATATGCCAACTATATTTAGATTAGAACTGTCAATTTATTATTAATTAAAATCTAAAGAAATGCGTTTGTTATCGTAAAAAAAAAAATCTAAAAAATAAAAAATAAAAACCATCGTTCGAAGAATAACATTTTGTATTTTCAATTAAACAATAATTATTATTTAACAAAATAGAAAAAAAAATACGTTGTTTCTATTCGTGGGTAGGTCTAATAATCGAATTCGTATCGGTGGTGACACGTCAAATGACAATATTATAACAGCTTCTCGAACGAGGCAAATTATTAATTTTGAAAAATAATTCATAAAACGTGGGCGAAAAACGCGTTAGAGATGGAAATTATAAAAAAAAATACGCCGTCAAACGCGATAAAAATGAAAAAACGCAATGTACTTAATAGTTTCAAAATGAAACTCTTCGGCACCTAATTCAATAAAGTCGCGCTAAGAAAGGCGTTATTATTACTACGCAGCGTGATAAAAATAATGCAATTTCCTACGAATTCACAGTGCTTATTTATTTGACGTTTTTAAACGAATGAAAAGGAAAAATCGAATGTAATATTATTTTTTTTCGGACGCACGGTTTGATCGCCAAAAAAAAAATGAAAACCGAGCGCGCACACCTAGTCTAGAGTTTATATTTCGTCCGAAATCAAAAGAAAAGGGCGTTTTTTATTCGGGTGTAAAAAATTCCTAGTTCCGAGTGCCAGCAGTAAAATATTGTTTAGAAAAGTTAACGTCAACGCGCTATTTTACCTCGAGACGCATTCGCTTTCGATCGAGATTAATAATCCACGGGCGTCATTCGGGAGAGATCTGCAGAGCGCGCTCTTACTTTTAAACTATTTTTAACTAACTATTCAAGTAAGGGAACTATTTCCCGATTGAAATTAAATTGTATTTTAATTTTTATACCGTCATTTATCGATATCTTACTGTCAATCACGATTACAACAACTGGTGTAAACAAACAAATATCGTGTCATCCATTAACCGAGTATACAATATCTATCGACTAGATCACCGTTTCTCGATCTTTTTTAGTGTCGCGACCTCCAAAATAGGTTTAAAATATGGTCACCCTCTACCCCATGTATATTAAGTACAAATTTGAACAGAGTAAAAATATCATATCATCCGAATGAATTATATACCACTCCGAATATTAATTTATAAATACCGCGTGTAGAAATTTAAACTCTTCACGGGTAAACGTTGATGTTTCATCGGGAAAGCCACGTGGCGGCGAAGTGCCCGTATTTATTGACCAGACGTTTACGTTTGATTTACGTTAATATTAATTTAAGTATATAGTTTTTTTGTTCGATAAAAAATTTCAAATAAAAAGTTGTATTTTACCTACGCGCCCACCGCCGCGCCGGTCGAGAAACGCTGAACTAGATGATCGAATATACTCAATGTAACAAATCGACAATCGTCGCTCGTCGCGATTTGAACGATCTATATTATCGCGTGTTTCGTTCCGAAAAATCCTACATAATATCAATTTTCCATATGGCCCGGTGAAATTTCAAAATCGCCCGCCCGAAAAAAGAAAAAAAAAACTCCCGGATCGTTAGAAAATTCCAAACGCCCTACCACCCCCCCAAAGGTCGGGAAACACTGAGTGAAAAGAAAATCACCACCGGCGCAGCGTCGTGTATATTATATACTCGGATTCTCTTTTTCCTTTCTTTTTTTTTTCTCTTCTCACGTTTACCCGGGGAATAATAATAAACGCGCGGGCACTCTCTATACATATTCGTGTGTATACGTATATACGCCGCCGTCGGATAACAAAATGCTTGCGCGACAAGGAAACACGCGCGTTGTTGATTTAGGACTCGCGTTATTTGACTTAACCTATACACAGGTCCTGCGCGAGGCCGGCACAATAAGCGACGACAGGACGAGAGACGCGTGCGTTAAGCGTGTAAATGTGCGTCGTACTACGCTCGCGAATCGCAAACCTCCTCCTCCTCTCTCCGGAGTTGTTTTTTTCTTTCTCTCTTTTATCCACCCCGCGCGCGTTATTATTACGTTTATTTATTCGACCGAACAGCAGTTCTGGTCCATTCGTTTTGCGGTCCCCCATCGTAAAACCCGAAATTTACGACCGTCGCCCGAGTTTGTAAGATGTATTGCGCCTAAAAAGCAACATCGTTTTTACACACACCGCGGCGTTTGCCCAACGACCAAGTTTTTGGCCTGCTGTTTTTTCGCTTTCGAAAAGAACGACGACGACGACAGCGCAGTGACCGACGACGGCCCAAGAATCGCGAGTAATATTATACGCGTGCGCGCGAATCGTTTTCGCCGAAAGCCGGGAATCTATAAAATTAATAATTATAATAATAACCCGCGGGCCGGACGATTTATACGCGTTCGAAAAAATGTTCCCGAGCTTAAGTTCGGAATTGTTTATGTACGTTATAAATAAAAACAACGCGCGAAAACGAAATAATTAAACTTTTATGAAAACATTTTTTTTTTTTTGTTTTTCTCTCTACCGCGTATATACATATATACGTATTATTATATGTACTCGGTAAATTTATTTAATACGTTTTTATTTTGTGTGTGTTTTTTTTACGGGAAAAATTATTAAACGCGCGCGGACAATGTGTATTTAGATATAGCGTACAGGTTAGGTAGTCGTAATAATAACGTTTTTCCCGTAGCCAATAATAAATCTGTAGAAAATGAAGGGAAAAAAAAATGAAATATCCCGTAATTGGATTTGCGCGTTCGTCGCCCGTTTACTACGGCGCGGCGGCGGCGAATTCGAATTTCTTTGTCGTAATAATTACGGCATAATATTATTATAGTAGCGCGTGCGCGGAGGAAAAACATTAATCACGTCGACGTGTGATCGATCGGAGATTATAACGCTTTATTGTATTATTATTGTGTTTTCGGCGGCGGCGCGGATAAACACGACGACGGACGATATTCAAAACCACGAGGACAATCGATACACGATTATTATTTGTTGCGTCGGATTTCCATCGTAGTAATAACGTTTGGATCGCGTAAAGTCATAGTGTTAATGAACACGGCGGCGGCGGCGCTTAATAGCCTTCGCAGACGCGCGCGTCGAGCACAACCTATATAATATTACACGATATTAAACGACCCTCTATCCTCGAGATCCCCGGGGGACGCGTATGTGCGCGCGAGTCTGTCACATACTATGTGTTGTATGTGGCGTATAGTTTCACACAGTTTCGGTTTTAATCCCGCGGCCGTAAAATTTTATAAAATTTCAAAAAAAGACTCGCGGCCAAACACGTTTAACGAACCACCGAAGCTGGGTTTTCAACGCGCGATCATGTTTACGAGTCGATTGTGGGTTGAAATTCGAGCACGAGCGCGAATGTGTGAGATTCGATCCGGAGAAAAGCCCCCCCCCCCGAAGAAAATCGTAGATGGTATTTTTTATCAAAATCGAGAAAAAATTGATAAGCGAAAAAAGAAAGGAATTGTAATAATATATGTGATCGGGGAACAGAAACTAGCATTTTTCCTATAAATCGTGTGTTTGTATGAACAATATTTACGAAAAAACTCTTTCCTTCAACAAAGGGCAGGTAGATGTTTATTGCGACCAAAGATTAATATGTACTATTTGTATTTTGTGTATTATATTATTCTCATTGCGATATATTTATTATTAATCGAAAAAGATTCTAGTCTTTAAAGCGAGACTGCGCCGCCGCCGTGCGTCGATATAACGATGAACTCGGAATGCTCGTGTGACGACAACTCGGAACCTCTCCACGCGCGATGCATTCGACGGTTAAATAATGCATTATAAAATGTAATACGATAGAAGAAGAAGAAGAAAAAAACGTATACACGTGCGAGTATAACTGCGAATACACGGCCATTGGCGATATAGTTTTTTATTCGGAAAAATTCGATCTACTGCAGCGCACGGTATTATTTTCTACACGGGTATAATGTGATGCGCACACGCCGCCGCGCCGCCGGCAGCCATCCCCGGAGAAACTCGTGGTACATCTCGTGTGTACAAGGTCACTCTGGAAATCGACGACGAACCCAATAAAGGATGCGATCCCGCGCGCTCGCGGATGTGCGCGAGCGCGCGCGCACATGGTATTCGCGTATACGCGGCTAGTTTAATGCGATTTTCTCGGAATATTATTAGATTTATCGGCTTCCGCCGGTATATTATGTATAGTGAACCTATACTACTGCGCGAACGTTTTTAAAAATCGAATTAAGTCTCTCGCTCGTACGTAAAACTTTACGAAAGTAAAGCTGTCCGGAGGGGGGGGCGAGGGGAGGGGCGAGGAAGGGAAACGACGATCGAAAAAAAATAGACGGAGGGCAAAAGGAAAAAATAAAAAAAATAAAGTAAAGTAAAATCATGTTATCCGTTCCGGTAATCGTGTGTATAGGTTACTATACGAGAAAAAAAAAACACACGTTTACAAATAAATATTATATACGTAAATAAACGCAGTGCCGTTACTTTTGGTCTCGGACGCAAAATATTATGTCACGCCCTCGCGCGGTTACCTGACGGGTTAAAAGGATTAGCGGGCAAGGCTACGCGATATCTCATGTATGACGGGATATTTTCAGCGAAACTCGTGTCTCGCGCACCGCAGCGTCATCGTACGCGCGCGCGTTTTAAAAACACCATATTATGCAGTCTCGACGTAACGCAAACGCGCGACCGCGCAACGCATGTCGCGACAACAATAAGGACAACGAGTGAAAACTTTCCCCTTTTACACCGTCGAAACTATGCAGACGGACGCGATTCGGTTGGTAGTAACATTTTCGAGGCGACGACACGTCTATATAATATTATTATGCATTTTAGTCGCCGCGATAATAATAATAATAATAATAATATTCGACCGAAATTCAAAACGAAACATTTTCTACGATCGTGTATTCGCGTGGGAGAAATGAAATTTACGTCACAGAATATTGACGACGACGGTCTGTGTGGTTAAAGAGCCGAATATAAAGGAGTCTCCTCCGCACGACGGCGGCGAATCTCCGGGTCCCGTTAAACTACAAAAAATGGCCTCCCGAGACTACCCGTAGTGCGTCCAAAATGAAAGCGTGAAGGCGCTATTTAGGTCCCGAATTAAAAAAAAAAATTGTCATTTTAAACTTTAAAATTCAAAGTAAAGCCTATGAAAGCGTTTATTTAGAATTTTACCCAGGCGAACTGTATTGCGGCCCCGAAAAATTGGTTTTTGTAGGTTTTCGATCAAAATCATTTATTTACTATTACGGGACTGTTTATTTTTTTTATATTTTTTTTCGATATTTTAAATTTAGTTGATTTTTAAACGTACCGTTTTGAAACTATAAATTATATTTTCCGCCGTAAATGAAAAAAAAAAATTCGAATCGTCTACGAGAAGTCACGAAAAATATATGTATAAAATAATATAAAAATGCTGTTGCGGTTAGTCACATTTCCGACGTGAAATCGAGACCTAATACCGTTTTGGTGGACTATATAATATTATTATAGAGATCGGAACGCCGCGCATACTTTATTTTTACCGTATAATACTGGCCGTAGATCCTCCGGCATTTCATACGTGTCGTCTCGCGTACTAAAATCGATACTCAATTTAAGCACATTTCAGCGCCACCGCGGACGCGATAAATAAAAAATATAGAAATACCCGTTACGAACCGAAACATTTCTCTTTGATATTTAAAAATATTTACGTTTTCAAATATATAAAACCCGCGAGAAGACCAAAAACCGTCCGAATACAATATTTCGCCCATCATGACGATTTTACTTTTTGAATAATTTTATAATAACATAATTAATTTACTGTCGATTTTACCAAATTATAGCAAATCGAGACTTAATAATAAACTTGTATTGTAAATAAAATATAATATAATATAATAAAGTACTTACGCGCGCGGCCTCCCGATGCTAAGGTGTTCGGTGTTCGTGGTCGATGTCGCAGCGCGTTTTCTTGGGAAATTTCAACGAACGGATACACGAAAAGCACTCGAAAATCACTCGATAAAAACGAATAAAAGTCGCGATCAAAAGTTTGATTATTTGCTGTCGACGAAATCGAGCAATAACAATATCGACGGCGTTAAAGCGACTGAAAAAAATTTAAGCGACAAACTGAAATATTTAAAAACCGAGAAGAGCTCTCCGAACGGTCGTCGACACTAGACTGATCGTCCGCACGTTATTTGCTCCGGTACGCCGACGTCCGATCGGTTGGGTTGCGCGCGCCGCTCGACCGTCGTTGGTCCGCGAGCGGTTCGCCTTACATTGGCCTCGTTGCCCGCGCGGCCGACGTAATTATGTTTTCCATTTCACGCCAACACACTGTTATTGTTATTCAATAATATTGCATAACAATAATTATTCTATTTCAATATCGAAATCGTCATTATTTCCATAATTACGTAATAGTTACGAGTTGACTAATTACCGATAAATATAATTATTCGTCAGAGTTAAAAAACGTGTGCACTGAAACAATGTGTAATATAATATTATAAGATTACGTATATTATATTATAATATATAAATCTCGTGTCACAATGTTTGTCCTCAATGGACTCCTAAACCACTTAACCGATTTTGATGAAATTTTTTACACCGCGTGTAATTTGGTCCAACTTAAAAGATAGGATAGTTTTTATTTCAATATTTATATGTGGCGAGCGCCGAGAACATTCTGGAACGGTTATCTAAATATATAAAAATGGAGACAAAAAATTGGAAATTGAATCAGTTGAGAACGGCTGGGCCGATTTGGCTCAAATTTTTTTTAAATGATAGAGAATGTCGGGGAGCGGGTTTATAGCATAAATTATGGAGAAAATTAACCCTAAGGGAGTTTAAAGGGGTAAAAATGGAAAAAATCCTGAGTCAATGGAGCTTTGTGGTATTAAATTTTGTCAATAGTTTCATTTAATATAGCAGAGGCCCCATGGGAAAGGATTTTTCGAAATTCGACCCCTAAGGGGGTTAAAAGGGGTAAAAAGGGTGAAACTAGAAAAATTCACCTGGCTGGAACTGCTGGAGCTTTGAGTATGAAATTTGGGCAGCAGTTTCGTTTTATATAGTGGAGACCCCATTGGAAAGGATTTTTCGAAATTCGACACCTACCGGAGTTAAAAGGGGTAAAAATGAAAAAAAAACTGATAAAATAAAAAGTTATACTGCACACGGGCGAAGCCTGGTTATTCAGCTAGTATTATAATAAATACTTCCCGTCACGCCACGGCGATGAAATAAAAAACAAACGGCCGGTTCAAAAGATAATCGCGCGTATATCTAATGATATGAAATATAATGAAATATAGTGCGTTTCGAATTTGTTGGAAATCAATTAGACGAATTCGTTTGTTTTTTGTTTATCAAATATGATTATTATTATAAAAAACGAGCGTGCACGATGTACACGTATACAGTGAAACCTCTCTTAACCTCTCAATATCGGACACTTTAAACAGTCCAGCGGGTGTCCGCTGTTCAGAGGTTTCACTGTATTATCGATGGAAGCTTTTTGCGTGCGTTGTTTATAGATGTTTAAAATAATTGTATTTAATTTGCACTTTGTCATTTTGTCGTGTGTAAAGTATCGATCAAATACTTTTTAATCGCTCGAGACTAATAAAATATTTCGTTTTACATACGTTTCCCTTATTGTCGGGGTGAAAAAGAAGTCGAGCGTAATTTTAGGAGATTTAAATTTTAAATATGAGAAGAAGAAAAAAACGTTCGGTCCGATAACTCGAGCGCGCGTGTAGCCCCGAACTCGTCGGTCTCGACGCCACCGATTATAATATAACGCGCGCGCGTTTTAAATATTTCATTCTTCGACGCGAGTGCCACGATAACGCGTCGAAACCGTCGTATACTCGCCGACGGAACGACGCGGACGACAATAAAAATCAATGTTTTACTCAAAACGCGGCACGTAAAAATAATAAAACCCGAGAATGACCTGTTGAATTGTAAAGTTACGTCCGTCGCGAGATGTGCGCGTTACATGTTTAATGTATCGACGTGGTGCGTGTGCACGGGAATTTCTCGAGTTTACGGCGCACAAACGCAGTCCCTCGATGATGATCGAAGAGTGTCGCGTGAAAAACATTACTCGGAATATTCATATGATATTATAATCCGATTCGCGGACGAGCGCGCAATAATAACGACGACGAGGATTTTAAATTATTAATCCTTCGATAAAATATACGTCCGGAAGGACATGCGTATATATATATTTTATCTATCGGGGGCCATTGGAACGTTATGTTTTTTACATTATACATACATTAGTGTGTTGTATTAAAAGGTAAGTAAGGCGGTGGAGACAAAAACAAGGAGGATACATCGGGTTTGGTTTTGGTTTTTCGAATTTATATTTTATTAATCAATTGCGTGTCTTCTGAGAATTGGATTGTTTTAAGGATGTTCTCGGACTCCGGGCTGAGGATTTGTGCAAGACGGTCGGCGATTTGGTACTTTTTTCGTGTCGTATGTTCTGCGTTCTGTTGGGGTGTGTTTGACATCGATGTTGACCCGTGCTAATGGGGAGGGGGTCTTGTGTGCCGATTATAGGT
Organism: Drepanosiphum platanoidis; assembly: GCA_948098885.1. Classification (NCBI taxonomy): domain Eukaryota; kingdom Metazoa; phylum Arthropoda; class Insecta; order Hemiptera; family Aphididae; genus Drepanosiphum; species Drepanosiphum platanoidis. The sequence goes on from OX402531.1 coordinate 4,343,041, forward strand.
GCATAAACGCAATCTTTATACGAGAATTAAGGGTTGTTTCGGGAGAATTCGCGATCCGTTGGAATATATTATTGCCACGCGCCGGCCGTCTTCTCGCTACTGCGATGCGATGAAAAGTATCCGCGTGGCTGTTGGTTTTTTCAAAACTTCCTTTTTCGTCGTATTCGCGTGGATATTAAAAAAAAAGAAGAAAAGCACCCGAAGGCTTTTGTTTCGGTCGCTTATATATTCTATATGAACATGACCGATTCGATCGATATCGTTGTTATTATTATCGTTCATAGAACGCATAGTTCGTTGGGAAATCGAAGGACAGAAATAAACGCCGACAAAAGAATTCCGAACGTTTTAACTTTTGTGTACGGGGGGTACTTTTTCGCTTCTCGACGGGTTCGAAAATCTCGGAAATCAATGAATGTCATCGTGCGTTTCGTCGTCCGAAACGAACAAATCGCGATTTCGTTCGCGGTCGAACCGCTCTGCCGTTCGTTACCGTCTGTGCAATATTTACGAGTATATAGTCACGTCAATAGCAATAGTTATCGTATAGTTGGTAAATTCGTGGTGATTCGGCGCGTTTCATTTGTTCGCCGTTTCGCAGCGGCGATGTTATTCGGAAAAATAAAACGATTTACATATCGCGTGTGATTGGAAAAAAAAACCGTTTCGAATTCGTCCGCGAGAACGCACAGATATAATACCGGTGTAACGTTGTATATAAAAAAAAAAACGCCGACAAAACGTTGAAAGTCGATCCGCCGCGCCGCAACGGACTCGCGTAATAAAACGCTTTGTCCGCTCTGAAACCCGAGTCCGAGACAACGATTCGAGAAGTTTAGGGACTATTTTTATCGTCGCGTAAAAATATAAAATATGAACACGACGACGACGTGAGCAGGTTATTCGTCGGAACGCGTTAGTTTGAAAGAATTGAAAGTCTTGAAAGAATTCCACAACGATAATAATTATTAACAAAAAACGATATCACGTCGAAAAAATATAATATCGTAACAATACCGTTGAGCACCAAGTCGTACGCGACAAAGACAAATATTCGTAACCGCCGATATCATTTCTTTTTTTCCAATTATTATCATTACGTTGACGTTCGCTTTCGTTGTGCAATTATTATTATTTTCCGACAAAATTATAATATTAGGTCGCATTGAAACACGGTGACCACCGCGTTAAGACACCGCGCGTTACGATTAATTATTACAACGAGCGGCGTATATTTGATTAAATAAACACTGTGAGTTATATGGTTGTTTTTTTTTTTCATACAAAATAAATTGTTATTTTGTTACGGTTAATAAAGAATCGCCGTACGCATTGTGCGCGAACATAATTACGCCGCCGCCGCCGTACGGCATGTCGGTAACGGCAAGAACGAGACCCGTTTTAAATTTGAAATATTTCCGACTGGAAAACGTGAGTAACGCGATTTCGAGAAATTCCTATGTTATTTACGTCGAGCGTTTTATATCGTTGCTACGTGTATTTCATACTTAGTCGGACGCCGGTAATTGCGATCAAATTTTCTAGAAACAAATCGTGATTTGTGATTTGTTCCGAACGATTATATTTCACGCGGGTAATCGTATAGCGGTTACCGGGGTGTATAATATTATTATTATTATTGTAGGTATACGCGCTCATAAATAATAATAACGTGCGGGACCGGGGGAAAAAAAAAAAAAAATCTATGAAATACTCTCGCGCGCGCGAGAAACAATGCTGCAGGTACCAATGTAGCGGAGTAGAAGGTTTCAAAACGGTGGAAATAAAATACGCCGAAGGTTTCGAAAACGAACGAATGATTTCCATCGTCGACAATAGTATTAATAATAATTCGTCGATCGATTTGTTTTCGTTTCGACCGTCGCGCGTCGTTTGTTGAAAATACACGACGAAATATTATTTCGAAGATTTTTTCGCTCACATACTCGGCACGATAATCGTCGCGCGTAGACGATGTTATTGCGATTTTCGTCGGTTCTCTGACGTAATATTTTTATGAGCCACGTTCGATGACATTTTTCAAATGGTCGAGTAAACGTTCCGATGATAAATTATTGCGTTCTACTGTATACGAGTATATGATAATAATATTATATTACTCGTTTTTTTTATCTCTTTTCTCGCGATCGGTAAAATATTAGAGAGCGCGATAATAAAATAAAAATAGCCGGCGAGATAATATTATCCACTCCGAGTGTGTGAGTCCTTTGATGTATCGGTCGAATTTGAATGTGTACGTTTAAAAAGCCATGATAAATCATCGCGCTCGAAAAAAAAGAGAAGAAAAAAAAGAAGCGGTTCCGAGCAACGAACGGTCGTATATGAAATAAACAAAAAATAATATTATATTTTATATTTTCTGTGTAGTCGTCGACGTTCGTGAAAATAATCACTCGTGTCATGTTTCAAACCTACATCAATGGAAATATAAATTGGCCGAGTCGAGCATTCCGACACGCTAACATTATAATATTATAGGAAAACGGTTTATTTAGAGTTCAGCTGCGCGCGTCCAATTTTCAAGCCCAAAATACTAATTTTATTTTTGAGAAAAAAAACGCCCGTCGGATAAAATGTAATACGTCATACCGTTTTCGGCGAGATACTAATACTTGATCCGAGGAGAAGAGTCGGGCGATTAAATTACGGACGACCGTCTTTGTCCTGCGATTTCTCCGTCGTCGTCGCAGCAGAACGTTTTCGCGTGCCCGCGCAAAACCGCGGGTAATCGCCAGAAAAAAAAAGTCGTTTGCAAAAACAAAACGAGGTGAGGGGGGAGGGGGCGGGAAGAAATAAACATCGTTCTTGCGCACGGCCTAAAAGTTAATTTATAATATATCGCGTAATATACGGATCCTGTAGGAAGAAAGAGAGAACCGCGTCGACGCCGCCGCGAATAGAGTAATTCGCGCGATACTAAGACACGAGCCGGTGCGCGTAAATCAAACGAGATTTCGCGTTATTACATTATTTTGTAATATACGGTAAAAAAAAAAAAAAATGTTTCGTCGCCCCACACACACGTAATTATTATAAACGTAATGGCGCGTCCGTCGTCGTAGGTGTATCGTGGTCGTTATAAAAATATCGACGCGCAACAAAATCACCGAGACAATAACAAAAGATCGTAATCCGCACGTGTGTGTTAAATGTTATACGAGTGTGAGTATTATTGCGGTAATAATGCGCGAAGATTTGTCGATTTTTTTAGACAGCGGTGCCCGGGCTTAGTCCTTCGCGTGCGGCGCGGCGCACGCACACGTTTCGTATTATATCGTCGTGGTCGGATTTCGCGAGTGCGATATACACGTCATGTAAACACGTCAATGCGTATAACATAATGTGTATCATCCGAGTGTACGTCGTTATTAGGAGAGAGCCCGACGAGAGTCCGAACGACCGCCGCCGTCTGAAATCGCCCCGCAGCGGGCTGCACGTGAGACAACGATTTACCCGACGCGCACGACGACGATGCGTGTAATAATAATAATAACACCACAAAACGAGCGGAGAAAATAAAACCGAGCGCGCGTACCTTTGTGCGTTGTACTCGTTGCAGACAATAATATTATATTATATGCGCCGGACGAGTCTTTCGACAAGATCTTTCATTAGACGGGAGTGTAGGATCGAACAGCGTTCGATGGCCCGGGGGGGGGGGGGCAGACTGTTTTGCAATCATAATTTTCAGTCGATCCGTCGTTTTCACCGCCGTTTTTCCAACACGACGACGTGTACACCGAGTTTTACGCCGGTACAAATAATAATTATAGAATGTCACTCGCAGATTTAAAGTCGCCGCCGCCGTCTTTAGAGGATACGTAAAGCTAGCCATACACGTTCCGGTTTGCCGGAGAGGTCGGACTGTGCAGGCGGACTGCACAGGCATACCGGATCGTGTGTGTGACAAGTTTGCGCAGTTTTCGGGGACTGCACAGGCGGCCGGAGAACAATTGAAAAACGATTCTTTTGGCCTGTACAGTCATGACTGTACAGGCATACCGGATCGTGTGTGCCCGTGTGTTGATATAACCGTCGTTCGACCGGCTGGTTCACTTTTGCGGCATAGTACTTTGCTGTTTATTTAAGGTTTAGGTTTGTTTTTTTTGTTTGTTGTCAATGTAACTTATTTTACAATTCATTTTTTTTTAAGATTAATTAATTAAGATTTTTCGTTTTAAGAGCCAATCTTTGGCCCATTTTTCGCGTTTTTTTTGTTTTTTGTTTTTAATAATTAGAGCTAAGCCTACCAAATCTATGGCGTCGTCGTCTAGGACTGACATATTGTATGTGAATTAAAAAAAATAATGTGAAAAATATGTTAAAGACTCTGATTGAAGAAACGGCGAAAAAATATAAATATTTTGAACATTCGACGACCCGCAGCTGAGGACTATTTTGGCCGGAAAGCGTGTGACTGCGCAGTCCTGCGTATCCGGCAAATCGTGGCGTGTATGTCGTCATCGGAAATCGGTAAAAACTGTGCAGTCCGACCTCTCCGGCAAACCGGAACGTGTATGGCTAGCTTAACAAATTGATATTATACGCGCTGTTAACGAACGGATTGACAAAAGTTTAGAAGGAAAAACAATGTCCCCGTGTTGGTCCGCTCAAACGGGCGGGGCCCCCGGGCAACTGCCCCTCCTGTCCTTTTGCCGGCCGCGAAAATGAAAATTCTATTACTCACTAGCCAGTGCGCGCAATGCTTACCGGTACCGAGTGAAATCGTCTGCGTCGTTCTATTCGTATTCGTCGTCTTCCGGAAGGTTTGGGCCAAACTCCGGTTGAAACGTTACCCCCGGCGCCATCCCCGCGAGGGGTGTCGGGAACGTCTTTTTCCCGCAGTACCCCCGTAATCCGGATTCCAAAATCGCTCCAGACTTAAGCCGAAACACTTAAGTGTATATAATACAACATACACGCCGTTTTGCGTACAGTTGGGTGAAAAACAAAACGTTCGTTCCGATCACGATCGGCGTGTGTAAACGCTGCGGATTGTGTAAGCTGGACGGAGATCCCCCGACGACCTGCACACATATTTATTTATAAATGGCCAAAACGACGTGGGGGTAGTATGTATATATATACGAGAGTTGTAGGATTCGAGGGACGAAAATGCGACCGAAAACACAGACAAAAGCCTACGGCCGTAGGGTAGGCGGCGCCGAACGATTATTTTCGATGTTATCGGCGACTGCGACGGCGGCGGCGCGTAAACAACGGCCTGTTGACGACGATGATAATTATTTTTACGACGGCCCGCGTCGATTTCGCGCCGTTTACGGGCCGTTAAGTTTCACGAGCTCCAATAACACTTGTAACGATATTATATTATACGCGCGTCTGGACGGTTTACGAGAACGCACGGAGACGTCGAAGACCGTTAAGTTTTTCGAGTTTTCGCGGTCCCGCGCTCCCGTCGCCGCCGCGTCGAAAAGGCGCTGTCCGCGCGAGGTGATAAAATAAAACTGCAGTAACAATGTCCGTCGAACGCGCCGATGTACACGGCGACGATAGCGTGACGAACGGAGCATATCGTTTGCGCCGTTAAATTATACTATACTGTTATTGTGATTTTAGTCCGAATCGAATGACAATAAATGAATAATAATCACGAGATCTGATGATAGTTTATTATTATTGATCCGTGTAGTCGCGCGCGTCGAGAACGCGATTCTAAAATGTCGACGGTAAGAAACGAGTGATGTTCCGTAGACTTTTCGCGTTTTTGCCAACGCTGTTTTTCAAAACGGTCGAAAGATCAAAAAAACCCCGATTTTTCCTTCCTAAACCAGTATTCACAGTTGCCCTTCGACAGTGTTGGGATAGTTACTTTTCCGTCGCAGATTAAAGGAAAATATTATAAGTTAAAATATCTAATCTGTGGTTTATGCAATTGTCGATACCGACATTTGTAACGCGTTATATCGGAGAAATTATTTTTCACCAAATAATAATTTCCACCACGTACGTTTTCGTTACGCGGTAAAAATTTGTAATGAAATCACGGTACTCGACGCTGCCTTTTATCGACCGTTGAAAATCAACTCGGAAAATTATTCGCCGTAGGTATTTTCCTTAAATCTCGATAACGAACGACCACGTTCGAGACCGTCTTTTTGCAAATCGTTTAGAAATACACGTGATAAATCCCTCGTACTCGAGCACTCGCGAATAGAGTAATAGTCGCGCGGCAATACCTCTATATACCTACCTAGTTGTTTAATCCCACCCACTTAAGGAGTTCTCGGGGGTCGCGAGTCCCTAATACACTATAACTACCTATAATAGCCCTTTAGTCCGACTGATTATTAAGCCGGGCGTCTCGTGCCCGCTCGCCGCTTTCACTCCGCGCGTTCATCGTTGTCTGTCGGTTTTTTTTTTTTTTTTGATAAATCATCGTACAATAAATGCATTGCACGCGTACGACGACGATGTTGTTTGTGCTGTGAGTTTTTCTTTGTCGACGTCATGTCAACCGTGGACGAGTGTCAATATAAACGCCGATAGAACTGCGACGTTTGAATTGAACTACGCACACTAAAAGTCGACACGGGCGATCATAAACTTGATATTCTTCTTATAGATGTAACGCGAAAACACTGAAAAGCGAGCAGTCTCCGAGCGAAATGGTTCTCATTACGCGCGTATTAAAATCCACACGTTCGGTACATTTTTGTGTAATCGTCGTTCGAATTATTACGCCACCTATAACGATCCGATGCGATGAAATATTATTGCTATACGTATTGTCGAGCGCTCGCGATAAGCCGCGGATTTGATATCGCGGACACATTCTCCTTCGGAAACGAAAACGGTCACACGGCCGTAGGAAATCTCAGAGTCCCGGATTTAGAGACGCTTGTTTGGAAATTATAGATTTAACGTTTCCCGGGAAATATGTGACCTGTATCAGACCGGGGACTGACGTTAACGCTCCGGCCGGTTAACGCGGTTTAGCGACAAAAAGAGATTTCTCGCGGCGCAAATAATACGAGTTCGCCGCGACGTTTCTGTTATCTCGTGCCATCTGAAAGTTTCCGTTATTGCTCGAGTTTAAAGAATCGTCCTGTATTACCACTGTCTGCGTGATAACGCGGTGGCCCGGGGTGCACCTGCCGTAGACGTTTAGTGGTTTCTTTATTGCTCCCCGGGTATGTGATAGGCGTACGAATATCCACACTGCCGGGACACACACGACTGCGGTTATAATAATATAACGACCGCGCACCGTGTTGCAGTACACTCGACTATCTTATCGCTCTGGTCGAGACGAATAATAAAAAAAAAAGAGTATTTTCGTGTATAAATCATTAAAATTATGCTATTTTTGAACCACTTGATCTTTGAAAATTTTTAAATTTCCGTTGATTGTTTACCTTCGACAGGCAAGGCTAAAATATTACAGAAAGAGACGAGGCCGGTCGCGGCCGACCCGAGTATTATTTTCATTCATTTTTACAATTATTATTTAATACTCTTTTTGTAGACAAATATTTGTATTATGGATATACCGGCCGTGTACACGTTTTTTAATGGTAAAATTTGAAATAAACAAAACTTTTAAAATTTACTTTAAAAACAGTTTTGGTCATGGGTGACCGGGCCTTGTCTGTTATTGAGGGTTTATAATATTATCTTATATATAAAATTCTCCTGTCACAATGTTTGTTATCGAACTCCTCCGAAACGGCCGGTTTTCATGAAATTTTTCTTATATATTTCGTGGATCTGAGAATAGGACATAAACCTCTAGGTGTTAAGGGTGGCCCACCACGAATATTTTTAAAAATTTAACGTTTTTATATGTTTCATACCTATTCTGTAACCGTAGTAACCGTTATCATTGTGTGTCCTGTTTTTCATAGACACCATCCCCGTGTCATCTTACAATAAGTTAGTTATTTTTTATTATACAAAATTATAATATGTGGCAAAACAACGTTTGCGGAGACGGCTAGTAATCGATAAAAATTTCAAGTAATAATCGACGTTTCTTTTCTTTTTTTTAGTACTTTTATTTTTAAAGAAATTCGATTTAATTGTTACCGATAAAAATACCTCACCTGTCGATCCAGGGCGCAGCTCGGCTCCGTCCGCTAGCGATCTGCAGACTGCAACTTGATGAATACAATAACGTTTTGATACAGTACTTAAAGCGCGATATAGTTTGGTATAAAGTTTTTATTATTGTTTTCTTCACAGATCGTCTGGACGGTTAACTAAAATCGTTACAAATTATAGTATAAACGTTTCGGGTATTGTTACCGTTTTTGACGGTCTCTTATCCGTCATAATAATAATATAATAGCGACCATAGCGTGCAATCTGTGTACACACACACATATATATTTACATGTTTATAAATTGCGATTAACTAAATGCGTTCAATTTAACAAGGTCGTATACATTGTAAAATTAATTTACGCGTCGGCGGAGAAAAATTATTAATTTCGTTATTAATACACGCGCTGCAACTACCGAACACAGATTTCTCATCATTTATCTCGGCGAGTGTTAAAAAAAAAAGTCTAATAAAACGCTTTATTTTATAATATATTATATAATAAACATTAAGTGCATCATATAATTGACTATTTATTAATCGTCGACAAGTCCGATCTAACTAAACATTATTATATCATGTTATTTATTTCGAATCGTCTGTAAAAATGCGTATTTAATATTATTCACAGTGTCTCGTTCACGTTAAAATCATTATTTTTAGCATAACCTTTTTTTTTTAAATCCTATGTTGTAGGTTGAGTATTACGTTTGTTAAACGCACATTTTTTTCTTGGTCAAAGTTTTTTTTTTTAATTCGTAATCTTACATCAATTAAAAATATGAAAAAGCTCATTTGTAACCCGGTTTTTCTTTGGAACTTAAAAGCGATGGGGATAAAAAGAAAATAAAAACATAAGTCGCTGTACTCGTATCTATTATTGAGGGCGCAAAGTTGAAATTTAATTAAAACCGACCCGAAAGAAACGTATTATAAAATGATCAAGTACGGATAAAATTTGTTATTTTTCATCTCATACAGTGAGTAATATATATAAAAAAAAAAAAAAATCGAATTTCCAAAATATCGTTTGGAAACACGTGTACTCGCGGCGACACGTATATAATATAACGTGCGGTGTAGACTTTACGCCGAGACGTGGTAATAATAACGAGTACACACGCAATTTCCACGGTTCAGATTGCAAATAATACGATTATTCGAGTCCTAATAAAACACCAGTCTATATATATATATACAGAAGCTTACGGACGAGATTAAAAGTTCGGGCGGCGAGTATTCCGCACAGTGCTATTTTTCGTACGGCTTCTTAGTTCTCTCAGACGTCAGAGCTTAATCGCCAACTCTCGGCGGCGGGTAAACGTAGTTACGAAATAGTTCGGTCGCATCGCGTTGGTGCATTGTTTTCGTAATTAAATTTCGGATACACGACGAGAACGCCGCCGTGTGTCTACTACTACGGGGGGGGAGCGATAAAAAGACAGATTCGACCGGCGGCGCGCAAAGAGACAAAAAAAAAAAAAAAACCCGTTCGAAACGCCTAAACGCCGTCGTGCTCGCAGTAAATCGCGCGGGCGTAATAAATATCGTCCGTCTCGAGTGCGAATCGACGTAAACGCCGAGCGAAAATGTAAATCGACTGAAAACTAATCGACGGCGACGCGTTCCAACGCTTTCCGCAGGACACGATTTACACGACTTCGGGGAGGCGCGCGTCCGTTTCGACGGTTTCGTTAATCGTATACTTTATGTCGTACCCTTGGACGGCCCTTGGACGTGTCGGCGAGGGTAGACGGGAAAAAAAAAAACCCGAACGGGGTCAAATCCAATCGTCGGAACCGTCTGGGCCTCCTGCGCGTACCGTAACTGGCTCGTCGAGACGTCTGCCGGAAACGACCGGGAGAGAAACCGCCGCCGCCGCGCCGTACATCTCGCTTCATTTTTTTTCATGCTTTCAATTTTCAAATTGTTTTCTACCCACATGTCGTCGCGATACATACGACGCGTGATTACTTTGAAATAGAAAAACCGCAACCGTCGCGATTCGCTATATTTATACCGCGTGACGTGCGCGATAATATTTTTAAAGTGCGCCGTGATCGTACCCCGTTTACTCGTACTCCAGTCTGTGTTTTTGAGGAATTTCACGTTATTCTACCAAAACCGTGTGTACCATTATGTTCGGCGGAACGTGGAAGTTTTTAATTTTTCAACCACGTCGTTGGTCGAGACGTTTCACGGCGGCGGAATGCAGTCGCGTACGAATCGGTACGAAGCGGTTTTTCTAAAAATCCAAAGCCTTATAGTCGAGCCCCCCCCCCCCCGGAATAAAGACGACGGAATAAATTCCGACGATCGACGCGAAACATTTTATTCGTCGTCGGTCGTATATTACGACGAATAACGATGTATGATTGTCGCGTACTCGCATAAAACACTGAAAATGCCCACGTGACGGCATAATATATCACGCGTTTACAATATATACTAGAGCGCGCGCGTTACGGAAATATAATAAAAACGATCCGATGACGATTTAATTTCGGTCGTCGCGCGGCGTATTTTCATTGTAAAATATAGACAAACGTCATCGCATAATATATTATATTATTATTATATACGGCGAAGTGTCATCGGAACGGCGGCGCCGTAACGTCCGTATTCGCAATTTAACGAGTGCGGGCGAAACGACGACAATACATTATGGAGATTTTTAATCTAAACTAAAGTGATAGCACAGCACGCGCGTTTATAAATTAAAATCGTTTTCGCCGCTTCTTCTTTTTTCTTCCTGTTTTTCGTTCAAACGATCAAACCCATCCGTTTCCAACGTGAAAGTATCGCGTCAGACATACCATATAGATCGCGCGATAGACAAGATAGATTATAAGAGTTCAGTACTTATATTTATTTATGCTTAGAACAAGCGAGTTTTTTTTTTTTTTTTTTTCAATACTCTATTTGCTGAGAAAAAGTTTCATAATGATTTTCTCCCACGCTTATTGCCTCCGATCGTTATTCAAAATAATTAATAGCCGACATTTGATCGATTTTTTCATGACTCTGTATTTTATTTTATTTATTTTTCTTTTAGTTCTCTCTCTCTCTTATATAAAAAAAAATATATTCCACGCTGAAGTGGTATCAATGTATATCGTCTTGAATCACGCCCCTCTACAACTACTACATGTATACCGCACATATTATTGTAACTACATTACAACAGTTCGCTGATTTATCGAAATAAAAAACTCAAAAAAGTACATATATATGTATATATATATATATATATTAATTCCACTCGATCGAAACTCATAAAATACCAAAAAAAAAATATTATACTGATGGAATATAGCTTTTCTGCTGCGATTTCCGCGAATCTCTGCGAATTCACGAACAAGTTTACAGTCGAAACATGTTTATTTTCGACTGATTGGATTCCGAGAGAATTAAGAAGTTCCCCCGACCTTTTAAACCTCGTTGCCACGCGTAGAGTTGGTTTCGCAGCTTTCTATATATATATATATAGCTTATACCAAAAGCTCTTTCTGCTTCGACAACGGTTACTAGTAGTTTAGTTTGGCGCACGAAATATTCGCGGAGCGACGGGAGCGTCGATAAAAACGGCAGTTTTTTCGCACAACGTTATGCAAAGAAGGAATTTTCGTTTCTGTTTGAATAGCTGACATCTCGAACGTCTCGTAAACGCAGTATTTCACGCGAAACGTTACATAGAATTTTCCTCCGCCGTATACCCGGTAAATGTTTATTGTACGTAGCGGTAACCGTATTTTTTTTCCCCCATAGTCACGAGCGCTTTATTGTTTGAGCAGCGATTTCAAGGGACGTTCTCGAAAGTCCGACGGCTTTCGGCCTCTCCGTCGATTAATACATTTTTTTTTTTTTTTTTTACTCCGCGCTCGTCGCGCCACTCGAACGGCACATGCAGTGCCGACGATACGTCTGCAGCCGGGAGTTAAATAATTGAACGTGTTTCCGCGCCTTTCGCCCCTTATTTTTCATTATTCGCGCACAAAAGCACTCTGCTCGGTTAATAAATTGTTATTCGGCCGACACACGTGTATTATTATTTATTACGCGCGCTCGGTGGTTTGAAGTTTCCACGCGCGGACTTGTATTTTCATTCATAACACTCGCGCGGTAATGACGACGACGGCCCGTATTGTGCGAGTGCGGCGACGCCGCGCCGAAAGCCCCCACGCGACACCGATTTCGAACTGAGACGCGTTTAAATATCGTAATCGGGTGCTTATAAAAAAAAAATTATAACGACGCGTTTATAATATTATATTCGCAAGCGATCGCCGTAAGTTTTTTGTGTGCGTTTTTCATCTTGCAATTAAAAAAAAATACTTGAGAAATAATCGTATTGATTTCGATAATATTGTTGCGGTGGAAATCGTTTACGCGACAGAATGACGAGTCGAAATCGATAGAGAGTAAGTTGTCGAAGTGTCGATTTTATTAAGACGCATGTTATGACGTCATAGTTTTCAATACGTTTATTTTACGCGTTATTGTACGATCAACTTTGGCATCGAAAACCGAATATCGATTAGAGGAGCTTTGCTCTCGTGAAACGCCGCCGGATCCAACGACGCTACGCCGCTGATCGAGAAGAATCCAAAGTCGACCCCGGAGCGAGCCACGTGCACCGTACGCGATTAGATTTTTCAAACGTTTGGTGTCGGAATATGCCGTCGGAAACGCGTTTCTTTAAAATTCAAATCGAAACAAGTCGGCAGTCGCGCGTCTCGTCGTGATATTACGAGCAGCCTAAAACGAAACGCAAACAAATTACCCTCAAACGCGACGCCGTTACTTTAAAAGCTCGCTCGATATTGTGTTTGCACGGGTATACGCTGAATCAAACCCGTAACGAAATTACTCCCGGAAATTCGTTAGCGCAAACTAAATTATTCCGTTGGATATTAAATATTTCTTTCCGGCAATGTGTTTATAGCGATTCCGCATGTTTACCGGGAAAACGGTTCTATCTTTGTGCAGTAAACGTAGACGGGCGAACGTAAAACTCGCCCGGCGCGGCGTTTCAAAGAAGAAAATCGACGTACTAGGAAAAATAAATAATACGGTTTTGAACGGCGAGCATAAAAACTTATTATCTCTCCTCGCGAAACACGACAGATAAGTGACTAAGTGAGTTTAAACGTCGGAGCGCGAGTTCGAAAACATTGATTAAACGTTGAAATGTTGAAAACGATTTTGAAAAATATTCAAAATAACACGCATCGTCGTAAATGATTACAACACGTAAACGAATCGGAATTTTCAATACCAGCTAGATAACGATCGCATTAGCGACGACGACGACGAGATTGCACAGTGTTATGCATTGTGTCGCGACCCAAAGACGTTTCGGCACGAATCGTGTACGTTTTATGTTCGGACGTCGGAGCTTTTCGGAATCAAAATAAATAACAAGGCGTGTGTAAAATATATATTTCACCCGCGCCGAGAACGAATATCGCATAGAGTATGAAAATCGACGTTCGTACGATGTCACCACCTCTGCAGTCGACTGCAATCCACTCAGCGACTATAATATAATATATATATTATATAGAATTTTCTCGAGTAAAAAAAAAAAAAAACCTTGCTACGATTGAGTGCATTTTTATTTTTTTTTATCGTATCCATTAGCCGATGATAACAAAACGACGCGTCTCCGGGCAGCAAAAAGTTGATTATGTTCGGGGCATGCACGAGAAGAAATAAATATATTTTATGGCGCCGTACCAGAACGAATATTTATATTCCCCGCGTCTGAGCGCGCAACATAAACATGACGGACGCGTCGTGTGAGAAAGAGAGAGAGGTCACCGCGAGCTAGGTGTTTATAAATATTAAATTATAACGTTAAGGAAAGCGGTAATTTTTTATCAAGGAAACACGCGTTTCGTTCGCATACACGTTAATCGATGACGACAAAATAAATAAAAATGGAAACGTTTTCCAAAACCAAAGCGAATGAAAAACGAACGGACGGACGTCGCTACGACGGGGTAGTAAAAGTGAGTTCGTTTTTTATTCGCCGAATTTCGCCCGTGAACGGCGTGGTGTGACATCGACGAACATCACGAGAAACAATAAGCACAACAGGTCGGTTCAATTGTATTCCGACCGAAAAGTTGATGAGCGTCCGTTTCCGGATAATATCGGCACATTGTGACAATGCCGCGCGTCACTACGTAATACGAATAACAAAGTGGACACCTGGAAAATGCGACCCGGATAAAGCTAGCCGTATTCCGACGTCGTTATTGCTGCCCACGCGCATCGCTGTCAAGAAACGCGGTTGATAACTTAAAAATCCGGCCAGAGGCGCAAAACGGGAAGGGTATCCGGCGAAAGCTTCCTTCGATTTCTCTGTCGATTAAAACGAAAATATATTAATACTCGTATACAGTGCCGGATTTAGGGACGGGGGCCCCCACAATACTATAAGTACGTTGTGTACTAATTATTCTAATTTGTATTAGGTTTCATCGCACGTTTTAAAAAACAATCGTTACATTTTCGAAAAAAACATTTTAGTTTATATTTTTGGGAGTTTTACGAGTGACTTCTAGCGAAGGAGATTATATTTTAGTGATAAAACAAATTATAAAATTTGTACTTTAATTATTTATCCAAAAGATTTTGATGATCTAAATATCTAGTTAGGTCTACATATTATATTTAATAATTTTCAAGTTTCTTAGGTATGAAACAGAAGAGTTGGAGAGGGCAAGGCAGACGGCTGATGCGACGCGACAAAATTAAAATAAAACCTAGTTAAGCAAATACTCTGTAGGCTTAAATGGCCAACACCAGGGTGGTTAGAGGCCCCCAACTATTGTTAGACATACCTGATGTAAATATTTTGATGTACATGTTTTTTTTGTTGTTTTTTGTTACAATAAACGATGTGATCAGGGAGGCAGCAATGGGAACCCTATTTCCTTCCCTGGCCACGATTCCAACATGAAAAAAAAAAAAAAAAAAGGTATGAAACATAATTGTTTTTTTCTGAATAAATGTCTTCGATCTTAAGGATTAGATAACTGATTCTGGCCCCCGGGCCCCTACAGCCCTGAATCCGGCACTGCTCGTTTATATTCCAGTGGTCGAATTTGTACATTGTCGGTGAGATAAAACGTTTTTTGACCGGTGCGCGGGTTTTAATTTCTATCGGAAACCGAACGTTTTGAATTTTATTTGTAACGCGCTTGAAACGCGCCTTGTCCGAGCACTCTTACAGATAAATTAAATTTGCATTTAAATCCATTACGAACGTATAATATGTAGTAGTTATATCTAAAGACCGGATTCTCGCGCTCGACTTTTTATCGCGTGCTCCGATTCGTATGGAAACGAGTCATAAATCCGAATCAAGCGAAGTATAGATTAATTTAAACTAAGTTTTATTATACACGAAAATGCGCGTTTCGGGGTTTTCGCGTTCTCCGTTTAATTTCATCGAAACGCACGTCTTCGTCTTTCTAGACGGAAAGAAAAACATTTTTCTTTCGTAACATCGATTATTGCGAGTATACGAGATTATTACAAATATTATTTGTTATTTAAGAAAAATTCGATTCCGAGTCATTGAATAAATATAATGGAAAATGTTGGATATTATTTACGGATAAAGACAAATATAAATTCTATGAAAAAAATTGTCATTGATAAAAAAAATACCGGATATAATACGTTCCAAAGCAAATGCAATCGCTCGTCGTCATCGTAAGCTGCTATAAATAACGTCCAATAACTATTGTGTCAATATCGAACACGAGTGTTCGACAACTTTGAAAAACACATTATACAACAAGTACCTATTATATTACCTTGGTCAAAGTGCCTTTAATATAACTTATCGACGGCGTGCTTCTTTCGTAGTTCCTGTGCTCCTGTTCCGTAGCTCCTGACATAATTTCAAGAAAAACCGCACGGGATGGTCAATTTTAATAATAAAAAAAATACATATGTTTATACATAATACGTGAAATGATTTTATAATATGGATTAAAAAGTGATAAAAATTGTTCGGTCGAAAAATTGTTGTTGTACAAAGATCGCGAAAATGTTAAGTTTCACATTTTTATTTCGTTTGACGTTTTTAATTCGTGTTTCTGCACGATAATCCGGTCTTAAGTCATAACTTTTACGTATGGAAACAATAAATGATGAAAAGAAAAGAAAAAAATGAATATGTATACGTGCATTTTTCACGTTAATTGTTTCGTTAAACTAAATCGAAAACTTATTCGTACGGGACTCTAATTATAGCATGTAATGTTCGGTGTTGATTCTTAAAGTGTCTTTTTTGGGGTGAAGCTACTTGTTTTAGTGAAAATTACGAGACAAAGTCTAAAAAATAATTACCTACTGTCAAATACGACGAAATGTGTATTTGTGGCTTTACGGTGAAAATTTTGTTATTCGCTAAAAACAACAACTTTGCTGTATCGTCTGGCCTAAAGTATTAAACATTGAAAGTTTTAATGAATTTTTTACTCTCTGACTAAGTTTACTGATTTTCGTGATTATTAAATGAACTCAGACTCGGTAGAAACATTTCGTTATGAATATTTAACTCGATAAATTTAGTTAAATTTGCTGTGTGCGTTTCAAGATTTTTCGTCGCCAAAACGTCGTAATTAACCGGGACATTTACACTAAATTATGTTCTAAAATTATAAATTTTATACTACCGTCGTTGAATTTCTTTTTCGTTCGGGGCGTCGTCCGAGTCCGAGTCAGCACGTCGCCCGAATTTTTAATCCAATAAAGCATAGGTTCTTAACCTTTTCTGGGCCATGGACCCCTTTGAAGTATAAAATATAATCACGGACCCCCCTCCCCTTTAAAAGAAAATAAATATAATTTTATTTAAAATTATTTTTAATGATAATATACAAGACTATAATATTATGAATTAATTTCAAAAAAAACTCACAGCCACCCCGTGGACCCCCGGTTAAGAACCTATGCAATAAAGTGAATCGGATCCGTTTACGTTTTCCACATCGATAAACCTATGATAATATAAGTGATTTAGTTCACAAAAATAGAATATAATATCATAATATCGGTACTGATTGTACAACGAATGTGTAAATTTATCGAATTAGAACTGAAAATAATTAAAACTCGTAGAAAAATTACAACGATGTTAGAAACTGCCGTACCAAAAGTTGTCTTAACGTTGGTGTACCGATATAATACGTATATTACGTTTGCGCTGTTTATATTTATTGAACTTAATATTTTAGTAGTTGTTGTTACTGCTGAAAAACAAAAACAAAATGATAGGAAATCGCCGGTTTATTATAATATTATTATGTTCGACACTCCCGTCGGATGCCACACATTACACCGCCGCCGCCGCCGGTGCAGACGAACAAGTAAGCGTTGATAAAAAAAAAAAAAAGAAAAAATCGAATATTGATTCCGAAACTTTAACGCGACGCGAAATAAATTCGGTTTTCTTATTTTTTCCTTTTTCTTTTTTTCCGGCGTGCACATAAGTTTTCGTATACTAATACGCGGCGGTTGTAAATATAAAAAAAAAAAGAAAGAAAGAAAGAAAGAAAAAAGAATCCGGAAAACAACATAAATACATTTAAAACGTAGTTGTTCTGTCACAAGCCGTGTTACTTTCTTAAGTAATATATTATATGGGCGCCATACGGTGTACGAGATAATATTATGCACATACTATATTACGTGGGTATATATACGTAGGTGTGGTGCGCGAAAGGAGCGTTTGAAAAATATTCGCAATAAAAAGGTTAAGTGTATTATTTTTCGGAACAATCGATCGAAATAATAATAATAATATGTCACTGCGCGCGGATAAAAATATATGCATATTGCGTTGGGTATACGCGGCGCTCGGAGTTTAATTGAAATCGAAATCGTAAAATCGCTTCTTTTTTCTATACTCTCCAACTGCGCGCGATCGGCCGATAATATTCCCACGTCGTGGTTGTTAATATTGTATTCTTTCCGACACAGTGCCGCAACAATTGGGTGTGCAAGGTGTCCGATGCACACGGGCCTCCGGTTCTTAGGGGCCTCCCAAACCATAAGCTAAAAATTGAAGATTGTCCGTTACAAAATTAATTTAGCCTATATCGGTATTCTTTATACTTCCTCGTGGCTCGTACCTCGAAAGTTTTTTGATTTTTTTGTAATTGTTTTCAATGGATTTATTATTAGCACAAGTAGACGATAATTAATATCATGCAAGCTTCATTGGATCTGTAAATAATTCGGTTTTATAGTAAAACGTACGAATTATTATAGGAATAAAATTACGAAAATGATATTATAAAGTATGACATAATTTGTAGAATAATAGTCACTATCGCAGGGGCCCTTCTCTGTTATTGCGAAATATTTCAAATAATTATTGTATGGATACTAGACTTGGATCACTGAATTAAGTTGTTCATTATTTTTTTGATTATTCGTTATACTAATTTATAGAGATGGTATTTAGAAGCACAAATTTTTATAAATTTACATAATTTATTCTTCTGATCGGTTCCGCGAATCCGTCAAATATTTAAGTTATAGTACTAAAAAATACTAAAAAATTTCCGTGGTAATACAAAGATCAAGTAATAAATATATTATTAATTTGGGGCCTCTAAATAAATCCTTGCACACGGGCCTCAGAATTCATAATTGCGGCACTGTTCCGACACGGAACCCAACACTCGTGCCGCATCGATCTCGGCGCGACTTCTTTGTATCGATTTGTCGATATTTTCGCAAAAACGAAATCGTTCGTGACGAAACGGACGTTCTCGGAAAATATTCCGATTAATAAAGTGCACAGTTTTAATACGTATGAAAATATAACGATCGCGAAAGACCGACAACGCGGCAGAATCTAAACGTATCGGATGACTAGGTTTACGAGAGCACAAAGCCTGCAAGTGAGAAAAACGGTTCGCGCCGTTGCGAGATTCTTCCAGTGTGTGTGTGTGTGTGAAGCGTATTATTTTCCACGCGCGATTAGATAGCGAAAAATAAAATCCAACGACTTTAGATTTAGACGCAATAGATAACGTCGGAGAAAGTTTGGACCCGAGAACATTTTTCGACGTATAATTAATTTCAATCTTTTGTCGGGCTTCGTCTCGTCTCCGGGACGGTTACGAATACGTGTGACGCGCTGCGAATCGTTCGCGAAATAAACGATTTTATTTGGTCGGCGTGAAAAAAACGTATAAAAACCTATATACTCTGACACCAACCGCGTCGGGTTCGTCGCAGAATTCGTACGCATAAACAGAAGCTTTGGCGGCATGTTTACGTTCGTCCGCTACGCGATGGAGTAAAACTCATCGTTTTTACGCCGAAAAGAAGGTTGTCGCAGAAAACAACTACGACGTTTTACCTATTGACTATAAATTTATAAATCTATATATATAAAAATCGATATACATTTGAATAAATTTTATAGCTCAAGATCCACCGAACCGATTTCGGTAAAAATTTCAGGACATATTAAGATTGATATGTAGATGGTTTCTGTGAAGTTTGTACGCTGTGCGATATGTGGTTCCGGAGTTATGGCCTCTTAAGTGTACAATATTAATCACACATTGTTATTGTTTTGCCATGGAGATATACGTACCCTCTGTGTGGTTATTTTTTATTATTTGTTTCCGTGGCACGTGCGTCAATGGCATTTTCTATTAATTGGTTTGAGATTGAATGAGTTTGTCAAACAATTTATTTTACATTATTATCAATAATAATAATTATAATCATTTTTTATATTGTTCGTGTTAGTTTACGTAATGACTATAGTTTTTTTTCCCTGGCCGGAACCGCTGGAGCTATGAGTATGAAATTTGGTCGGTAGTTTCGTTTTATATAATGAAGACCTTTTGGGAAAGGATTTTCCGAAATTCGACCCCTACCGTAATTTAAAAGGGGTAAAAGGGGTAAAAATGAAAAAAAAAACTGATAAAATAAAAAGTTATACTGCACACGGGCGAAGCCGGGTTATTCAGCTAGTTTATTATATAATCAATGCATACCGTTTTCGATAATAAGACGAAACGGTATTATTATTATTATTATAAATAATAAAATAACCCGACCTAAACTAATAGAAAGAACGATTTTGTTTTTTTTCGAATCGATTTCACTTTCGAAAAAGATTTATTCCGACGAGTCGTATATTATATAAACGAGAGAATACAAACATTTATACCGCGTTGTTTTTTAACTAAACAGAACCTTTTCATACCACTGCAGTGCACTGCGAGTATATAATATCTCGACGACGGTATAGTAACAAAGCTAAAGACTTTACAACATAAAGTTTAGAGAGAGAGAGAGAGAGAAAAAAAATGAAATTCGCAACATTTAAATTATACAACGATAAATTACAAAGATTTATTTCGAGAAATCGCTACGAGTGGAATTTTTTTTTTTTTTATTATTATTATTCGCAGGTCGCTATTAATAAAATATACGTAGCCGGAGTGTAATCTATGGGCAGGGCGATACGGGCGATTGCCTCGGCCCGAACCTTTTTTTTTTTTTTCTTTTCATTAATAAATAATATACAAACGAATATCATATCCAGACTGGAATTATTATTTTATTTATTCTTTGAAAAGGGGTATTGGTTTTTTTTTTTTAGTATTTGACATGTTTCGCGAAATCGCGTAACCGTATACCATTATTATGCGAATACACGTCATAATTTAACATCGTAATAATGATGCGAAGAACGACGAACGATGCGAAAACGTATGAAATCAAAACAATTCGTATTTGTAGCATGTTGATTTTATCGGCGGAAATATTGTCGACGGGGAAAAAAAAAACGAAAAACGAATAATTACACAGCGAAAACAACTATTATTAATTACATAAAATAGACTCGTATTTGTTATTTCGCCGCGTGTTAATTGACGTTTATCGAGTAGGTCTAAAACATATTTTGTTTTTTTTACGCGCAATGTTTTTTACACGCCGCCGCGCGCCGTTTCGTTTTAAAAATAAATTAAACCTAATAATATAAAGAATGTCGAGACTCGAGAGTGATTAAAATTATCCAGTTTCAATCGAGATATCCAGATCTCGTCGAGGACAACCGATGTTAAAAATCGCATTGAATTGTCGTGATTAAGTTGAATAGAGTTTTTTTCTCGATAAACAATTGATTTTTAATATACGTACGTATATAGGAGTGCTATTAGTGGGCCTCCGAGATTTTTTTTATAAAATTGGCACAACTAAAAAGGTTGGGAACCGCTGCTCCGTACTGTTATTATTATGATATTACAAAATAGCACAATTTAATATGAAACGCAAATAAATGATTAATAATCGCTAGTCGGCGTCGCGTAGATAACATGTGGTATTTGTGCAGATCGCGTGCTCGCGCGATTTGTTACCTACTGTTTAAAATATCGAACGTCGCGCGTCGTCGGTCAATCGTTTTCGTCGGCCAAAACGAATCGATCAAAACGCGCAACCGCATATCGAGTATATTCTCGATATCAACGAACGCTCGCGATAGCTGAATATTTATTTTATTTGATCGATTTCGGGAGAGCTCGTGATATACGCGATATTATAAAATGATATGTTTGAAGCAAAACGATTGCTATACAAATACTGCGGCGATAATCAATACTCTAGACAATACTCTAGACGGCGCGGCGGACGACGAATCGTTCGGCTCGTCTCGAAATGCCCCTAGCCTTCGCCTAGGACTCTCGCGCGAAAAGTAAAAAAATCCCAGCCGTCTGCGATATTATTACGCCGCCGGCGAACGAATTAAATATTTAGCCCGTGTAATACACGCGGAGTGTACGAGAACATAATATTACCGCACGCGGCACCCGCGCGTTAATATTACGAACGCGCGAGCAATATGAAAATTGCGCGTCGCGCGTCTCTTAAATTAAATTTTACGCGAAAACACCACCGTACGCGAAATAATTGAAATAGTACGACGTCTTCGGAGTCCCCGGGCGCGATAAAATTTCTACTTCGCATTAACCGCGCGAAAAACAAATTTATTATAAGCGAATCCACGGAAATACGCGGACGTTTTTTTCTACCCCGCACAACGTATAACAGTTGTTCGAAGCGATTAATCGAACGAAAAACATCACGTTCTTATTATTATTATTATTTACAATCGTATTTCTAGCGAATCGGATTTTATTAAAAAACATTTTATACAGGTATTTTCGACCGTTTGTCGAACGGATATATATTTAAATATTGTCGTAGAGAGAAAAAATCAATCGTCCCGAATAGATAAATGATTTTATTATACCTTTTTTCTTCTCGGAAAAAATGATTTATTTACGAGACTTTTCGAGAGTAAACTTTTCGCAGACAACTACGCGTATAATATACTATATATTACGTTTTGTACTTTATTATCCGTACGATTTTCATGCTGCGACGCGGCGGAGTACGATAGTCTTGTTGTTAAATTTCAAAAACAGCAGCGAAACAATCCGCTTCGCTAATATCTCGCGGCGCTCGGCGAAGAAGAGAGAGAAAAAATCAAAGAAAATCGACTTGGACCCGAATGATTCTCTCATAGTCACGAAAGTTCGACGAATACGGTCCGGCCGAATATGACGTGTACGATTAAATAATAATAAAAGAAGTTATTGACTTTTTTTAAACTTTTTTCCTTCTGGAAATATTATCGTATTGTTTTATTCGCCGGAGCATTGTTTGAGCGTTTCGGGGCCATTTATTATAATATTTTCCATTAACGGCGAGAGAAATCTCGAGTTCGTCGAATTATACGAGTATATTTCCGCGTAACCGACGCGCGCTTCTTAAACTCTTGAAATTATTGAAATGATTTATTACGACGATTATTGTCGAACGTTTACCGACGGAAAATGAAAATGAAAATAAACGACATATACGAGTATATATATTATATATTATACTTTTTTACGATAAAATTTCGAATAATCACTCGTTTTTTTTTTTTTATTCGATCGTAAGCGCAATATGTTATGGCGTCGACGCGACGTGCAACAAACAAACAAACAAACGCGAAAATCAGCGCAGGTGTTTTGACGTGCGCGCGCGAATATCATACGTAACACGCGACGAGCGTTTCGGCGAAAACGTTTTGAACTCTGCGGCTTCACAGAGAGTAACGATCGCCGCGAGTTTATCGTGCACACGATGGGGGACGATTGGTTTTCCGGGCGGCGGCGATTAAACGTGCGATTTGACGAGTTTGACTATTGCGTCGTTTGAACGTGCGCGGCTCGAGTTCTTTGCGCGCTCGTATCGTTCGGTTTTGTGTTAATAGTTGGCCGATTTCAAAGCATAGTTTTACCAGGTATTTCAACCGGCCACCAGAGGAACATAAACAAATCAATAACAAAATTAAAAATCATTCGTTGTGATCCGAACGATTTGATGAAGGACGTTGTTTCTGAATTCGTTCTGAATTCGCTAAAAGTCCCGCTCCGCGACTGTCCGTCGGAAATCGAGAGCACAGAAGGAACACAGAGATACTCGGCGGGGAATAAATGTTCGCAAACAGTTTCGCGCGGAAAAAATACGGTTGCAACTTTGAACCTCTGTTTCCGGGCGCGAGTTCTGCGGTGTTATTTATGCCGCGGCATCATATCGTCGCGACGCGTCGTGTTTTTTTAACGCGCTCGAAACTTTCCGGTTTCGGAACGTATCGAGGCGCTAGAACACGACACCGATGCTCTACCACGGATTAGCTACTCCGGAAGTTGATGATGGCACTTGCTTTTCTGGGTCGTGTCAAAAGCCGATTCCGGTAGTTCTAATTCTAATTTTCGCGAATCGAACGGATTGAGCTCAATAACTCTATAATATCTATTACATAATAATATGGTATACAGGGTGTTCCGCGTGGAAGCAATACGATTGATAGTTTGTCACGAGACACACTGTATAATATACATTATAATACACACCGATTATATACTACATATACGTACGGAAAGACGACGACGATTTACTAATTTAAACGAGGCGGGATTACGGATTTATCAAAGCTTTCGAAATTTGAAAACAGTAAACCCTAGACTATGCGATTTTCTGTTGTAATATTTTTTCGCATAAAAACGAAACCCTCGCCCCTCCCCCCGTTTGCCCGTGGCTTATAAAATAATATGCACGAGTATTATGGCAGTTGTCTGTAATGTGCATATTTTATTCATAACGCGATGTATATTTTATATATAATAAAGACAGGCGCGCGTAACAATAATATTATAAAGTATAAACATTATTATAATAATGTATGTGATTTATTTCGCGGTAATTACGCGACGATAGAGTTCGCCGATGCATATGATGATTGATAATCCGTTATTAACGAACGCAATAATTAACAAATATGTATGTGTTCCGCGTGCGTTTCGATAAACAGTGCGGACTCGGCTCGATTCATCATTCCTCGCGGTTGATGACGGAGAGCTTTTTCCGGTCGTTGCGGTGAATTCCGCACCACATTTATAATAATACGTGGCGGCGGCAACGGTATATATTTTTTTAAAACGTATTTATTTTACATAATATATCAGAGGAGGCGTATTTTGAGGAGTGTTTTTGTTTTTTGTACCGTTACAAAGAAAAGATATTTTGAGATTTAAAACAAAAAAAAAAACTGTAGCATTTATCGAGGACCGAATTCAAGACGTATGTACACGTATAATCTAAAAGTAAGGAACTCGAGTGCTTTTACGTGCGTCAATGTCAATTTAACTGACAATTTATCATAGTGATCTGTCAACACGTGACGGCGAATTGGTGACGAATTTCCATGAAAATGTTTGCGCATACTTATAATACTTGATTTGAAAAAATCGAAAATGCCGCTACTTGTTGCGCCACACTACCGCGATGTGTGTGCGTTTGAACTCGCCGTGTTTTGATTTTCGGTCGCACCGATTGTTTCGCAATCAGAAATCGTTTGGAAATTAGAGTGGAAAAATAAGACGGCGGAAAAATGATCAAAGAACACTCCGTTTGCGTCGATCCACCGACGACGTTGGAAATAGTAAAAAATATACGTATATTTTTTCCACAAGACGCGATAAACCGATGTTTAATATCACGGATAATGTGTACATATAAAATATATATGACGCGCGCTATTTCGTTTGCGAGAGCTTTGTCTCGGTTCTTTTTCCACGCGGACGGTCGTGCTCGCGAGGATTTTAATTAAACGTGAAACCTCGATGCACCTGGTGATCGCGCGAATAAAGGACGTAATATTTATTACAACGGTTACCGTGGACGACCGCGCTGCTGCAGCTTAAAATAATTATGCAACTGCGTTACGACGTAATCCTCGCGGACCACGGTCGTCGCTAAAAGCGAATCTAAAAACATATAAAAGTGAAGTAAACTAGACTCGAAGCACGCGTTTATGTACGACATATTAATTAAACGGTTTAAACGGCGTACACACCGAGTCGAGAAGTATTATTATATTATCTCGATTCGTCGCGGTGACGTCATACTCGTAGTATTATTAATCACATTAGAATATGGCGATTGATTTCACAGTTCGATACGTTTTATTAAAGCTATTTACGATTATATATGTCGACAATTAAACGAGAGTAATATTTTAACGAGCGCATTTGTATATTATTAGTTAAATACGTCCAATACGTATATCTACCTAATGAGAAAAAATAACTTTTGTTTATGAGCTAAATGAAGTCATAAAAGTAAGTTGATCGGTAAAATCCAAAAACGTTCTATTATTAAAAAACTAGAAAAGAAATAAATGTTTTCAAATTGTTTGAGAGAGATTTCCCGACTGATTTACCGAGTAAGGTGTCCTTTGAAATTTGTTTCGGAATCCTTGCGGGGGCGAAAGGACCCCGGTCCTCGTATCCGCCGCCCCCCGATCGTCCGATCCCGTGCGGTGTTATTATATCGATGATCCTCGTACCCATCCACCCCGATATATATATATATTATAATATTATGCGCACACGATTTTTTTCCGCAAGTATACGCGCGCGTACAAATAAAACAGTTCGAGGGCACTCGACGTTCGCGGCCAGCGGAAAAACGAAAAATAATAATATAATATTCGTACTCGCGGTGGTCAGCGAGCGTGCGCGTTTTCCGCACAACGCATATAAACGTACTCCGGACGAGTAAGTACATTGCGTTTACCTTTATTTTATTTGATGCCATTATACGTAAGACGTATATTTCGATCGTCGCCCCCCCCCACCCCTCCCCAAACAGCAGAGTTGTAATAACAAATGAGAATCGAAAATCGCAATTATTGTTATATTATATCGTCTCGTTATGCGCTCTCCAATACGGGACGCGATCGCGTTTAACACGACGGATTATAAAAGCAGACGTGAAAAATCGAGACACTCTATATGAAAACCGCGACGAGACGGAAAAAAAAAAAACAAAAAACGAATAAAAAGGTTAGAAAAACGCGTGGCCGGCGCGGCCCGGGCGAAAAGCTTATACGACGAGGAGAAAACAATACAATTTATATTGTATTATTCCATAAACCCCACCCGAAGACCCTTGAAATCCGACTTACGGGACCCGCACGTTTCAACGCTATTACAACTATATATACGTGCATATGAACGCGCGGCATTATCGTGTGCGCGCCGACCGGCACGATGTTTCGCAGGTGATGCCGCGTAATACCGTAACGCGGTAACGCGAAACAAGACGCGAAAATAATCGATAGAAAATGATCGCAATGGAAATCTCGGGCTCGATCGGCCTTCGTCGAGCGGTTCGCGCGGAGCGTTTCGATCGTAATATCGAATGGGAAAACTCGCAAACAAAACACTAAGAAATCACAGTACTATGAATGACGTACGAGAAAAATTTAAAAAATAGTTTATAAATACCTCGTGATTTCTAGTAAATCGCAACTGACGGTTAGCTGATGTTTCGTTGAAAACCATTGTCAACTATAAAATAAAAAAAAAAATCGATCTATAATCAACAGTTCAGACACCTTTAAAAGCGATTGAATAGAATTGAAATATTTGTAATCTTAAAAAAAATCGAACGACTTACCGTCGTCGTCGTCGGTGAAGATATTTCGTATACCAAATTTTCTCGCCGAAAATACCTTTGGCTGTTTTGGAATCCGAGTGAAAATTCTAAAAAAAAAAAAAAAATGTTTTTTCTTTTTTCAATTTAAAAATATAATTCAATATAAAATAGAATGTCTATGAAGTTTTAGTAAATTCGTAGACAGAAAAAAAAAAACCATTTTATACTAACTCGCGGGACGTTCTGTATGTTTTATGTGTTAACAGGCGTTCTGAATTAATGTGAAAATACTTATCTTTTGCGTTCGTACCTACTTTCGAATCCATTCGTCTATTTTATAAACGCTCCATTTCGCCCGGTTAAAATGTTCCGTTGTAGTCGCACAGAGAAGGAGAAAAGTAAACTGATTACCTCGGGTAGGATTTAGAGTTGATTGAATCCGAGAAAGAGTTATTGCTTTGTTGAATCCTCTTTTCCCCGATTGTAACTGTTTTGCTGCGATCATTTTCTCTAGACGATAGTAATAATAATAATAATAATAATAATGTGTCCGTGGGCAGTAATTATATTATAATACTAATAGCTGACCCGGCAAACGTTGTTTCGGCCATATATATTTCTAGTGAATTTTGTAGTATAAAAAATAATCTAACTTATTGTGAGTATGTGGGCACGGCGTCTACGACTGAAAGAGGAATGGAGCGCGCACGCACGCACGCACAATTTCGGCAAAAGACGTCATGTGTAATAATAATATATGACGTTGCAAAATCCATACCTTTTGGTAAACACTAAAAACATCGTCGGGTTTTCGCTTTTAATTGTGTACGTCCACGAGCTTATCGACCAATGACGATAGATTTGCCTGCGATCGTATTCGACCGTCCAATGAAAAAAACTTCCGCATTGTATTCGTTCTATTGTTCATCGCACGCACGCAATTTCTGTAAAAGTTATGACGTAATAATATGATATTGCAAAATCAATACGTTTTGGTAAAGATCGTCGGGCTTTTTGATGACATAATAATCTATATATATATAAAAATGGAGACAAAAAATTGGAAATTGAATCAGTTGAGAACGACTGGGCCGATTTGGCTCAAATTTTTTTTAAATGATAGAGAATGTCGGGGAGCGGGTTTGTAGCATAAATTATGGAGAAAATTAACCCTAAGGGGGTTAAAAGGGGTAAAAATGGAAAAAATCCTGAGTCAATGGAGCTTTGTGGTATTAAATTTTGTCAATAGTTTCATTTAATATAGCAGAGGCCCCATGGGAAAGGATTTTTCGAAATTCGACCCCTAAGGGGGTTAAAAGGGGTAAAAATGGTGAAACTAGAAAAATTCGCCTGGCTGGAACTGCTGGAGCTTTGAGTATGAAATTTGGGCAGCAGTTTCGTTTTATATAGTGGAGACCCCATTGGAAAGGATTTTTCGAAATTCGACACCTACCGGAGTTAAAAGGGGTAAAAGGGGTAAAAATGAAAAAAAAACTGATAAAATAAAAAGTTATACTGCACACGGGCGAAGCCGGGTTATTCAGCTAGTCTATATATATATATAAAATGCAAATTACCACGCACCTGCCGATCGTTGCATCACAAAATCTAGCCCGTGAAAAGTTTTTCCCGGGTAATATGAGGGAGAAATGACGTTCTTCATTTTCAACCCCTTTAAGTGAAATTATTTTATTTACACTGTTTTTCCGTTATCGTATGAATATGAAACAATTTGCCCAAACACTCGTGACCATCGAGATTTTCTCTGTAGCTCGTCGGCCCGATCCGGGGCCTGACACGAACCGAAACGACTATTAAAGGTTTCCCCCACCCCCGCTAATCGCGAGAGAAAAATCACGAATTAATAGAACGGGCTATTAATATTAATTTACGAGTATTATACTGAACCCTTTGAAAGTAAGTGCTTTTGAAAATCTGGTGACGTGGTGACACTCAGGCAGGTGCATATTTGGAACGACTCTGTGAAAAAAAATTGGAAAAAAAGTTAAATAGCGTCGTGACAAAACGGGAACATATAAAATGCCTGTTGTTTTATATAATACTATAGCTGACCCGGCAAACGTTGTTTTTCCATATATTTCCAGTGAATTTTGCAGTATAAAAAATAACTGACTTATTGTAAGTGCGTGGCGACGACGACGGCGTCTACGATTGAAAGAGGAATGGTGCGCGCACGCACGCAATTTCGGTAAAAGTTATGTAATAATATATGACGTTGCGAAATCCATACCTTTTGCGTAAACGTCGTCGGGTTTTCGCTTTAAAATTGTATACGCCTATCGAGCCTATCGACCAATGACAATAGATTTGCCTGCGATCGTATTCGACCGGCCAATGAAAAAAGTTCTATTGTTCATCGCACGCACGCAATTTCGATAAAAGTTATGTAATAATATGATATTGCAAAATCAATTCGTTTTTGGTAAAGATCGTCGGGTTTTTTGATGATATAATAATATATTCATATAAAATGCAAATATTACTCGCTGATCGTTGCATCTCAAAATCTAGCCCGTGAAAAGTTTACCCCTTCTTTTAAAGGTTGAATTTTGAAAAATAAGTTTGTAGATTTATTTATATACGTCCCCCTAGGGGAGGTGCTTAAACGGGGATTTTGTATTATGAAAAATTACTAACCTATTGTAAGTATGTACGTATATGTGAAAAGTATATGAAACGCGTATATATTATTTTAATTGAAAATGATTCGCAAAAAAATTTATAAACAATGATAATGGTCACTATGGTTACAGTATAGGTAATAGGTATACGTACATATTATGTATAAATGGGTTATATTATGATATAAATGGGCTGACTTTTTCCTATAACCAATAGCGACCATTTAAAATTTCAAAAGTACATCACAAAATTCCCGTTTCAGCACCTCCCCTAATTGGGTTTTTACAAATTTTTTTTTTCGTAAAAACCTTCCCCTGGCAATTGCGAACAATTCAAAAATAAATTTGAGCCAATTCGGCCCAGCCGTTCTCAATTGATGAATTGTTTTACATTTTTGGCTCCATTTATATATACGTACATATATATATAACCGTTCCAGAATATTCTCGGCGGTCGCCACATATAAATATTGAAAAAAAACTATTCTATCTTTTAAGTTGGACCATTTTATAAATGGTTGCCGAATTTGATCAAAATCCGTTCAGTAGTTTCGGAGTTTATCGCGAACATACATCGTGACACGAAATTTTTATATATATATAGATATACTCAAATCCCAGTATTTGACGCGATCGAACAAAATTATTCCCTAATAATTATTATCGGTCTCGTCAGTTTTCGCGGTTCGTTTCTTCTATATTTTTTTTTTTTTTTGACAACCAGGGCTTAAGAGACTTCACGAGTGAACACTCGACACGGCGACGAAAACAAAAGAAAACCGTCTGTGAAAACGTCAAAGCGCAATAACAGATTGAAAATAAAATATATAATAACAGAATTATAAATAAAAGTTTCCGAGAAAATATATGTATCGTTCAAGTGCGATAATTTGTCCGCGGCGGCGATGCCGAGAGTTCATTTGAGATGGCCGGGAGTTGTCCAATTTCGAGAGTTATTAACTGACACGAGAGTTATTTTCAATGAAAAATAATAATCATCGAGCAAAAAAAAAAAAAACAAACCGTTTTCGAATAAAACGTCCTTTCTCCTGTTCGCGCGCCGTTCTGACGTCATGTTTTCGCGCGCGCGCGCCTATTATCTCGCCGTCATTCGAAATATTATTTGTTTTCGTAATCATTATTGTATTACTATTTTTTTTTTTTCTGCTTTAGCGTCACTCATTAACTCCTACGCGGAGTGCAGTAGCCCGGAGGTATATTGATTCTAGCGAGTCCGACGAAAAGTCGGATTTTCTCAAACTACGCCCGCCGTGCGCAGTGCACGTGAATTAAATCTATATTTACGAGCAAACAAAAAAACATCGGTCTCCGCGATCTATCGAATAGCGTGTCTGGCGGGGATGCGACGTCGCGCGAAAACTCGGTTGGTTCTAGTCGACGTAGACGAGTGCGGGGATCTGACCGGATATACGACTTCCGGAAAAAAAAAAAAAACACATATTCCACGTCGATAATAATAACTAGTGGCGGACAGAGAACGCCGGCGGCGGCGGTGGAACGATATTATTTATTTACCCGCGTACGAGCGCTCGCGATGTTTCTATATATTATTATACAGACGTGTACACACAAGTACACACGTACGTACTATATACGTATATTGTTGATATTTTATACGTTTTTCAATAATTAAACGTACACGGTTTCGCTACGATACGTCATACACAACAGTGTACACACGACTTTGGCGAGTCGATGTAAATATAAATAACGTTATTATTTATTAAACACGAGACCGGCACGAATATTATTAACGAATTAACGCGATTGACACGCGTAAAAACATAAAAATAAACCGAAACGGTCATCTTACAGAATAAAATTCAAATTAACAAAGACTTTCGTCGGCCGATTTCGGGAAAGAGAACGGTTTGACGCGCGAGAGTCGAAAACGGGCGTTCGTTCAGTATCCAGGAAAAGTAAATCGGCTCGTTCTCTTCTGTCGGCCAGCGTCGGAAGAGCTTCCGGAGTACCGCGAGTATTGCGACATTTCAAACGAGAGATGTGAAATTAAAAATTTCGAAAAAAACAACGAAACAACATCTGTATACTGGTTGCTCTACTACATTATATTCTGTAATATTCTTATCAACAGTGAGTGTTTAAAATATTGCGTAACGATTTATCGTACGCGGCGTGTTAATTATTTTTTCAACGCGCCGTTTATAAAGATAAAATATTACAGTGCGTCGTCGGCTCGGAGTTGATTGTACGAAGTGGTGTATGAATTCTATCACTATCTCACAGTAAGTCGTATATCATGATAATATTATTATTATGTACCCATCTAGTGCGGGATAACTATGTTTTCGGTAGCGTTCGTTGTTTTAAATTTTAACTGTTGTGGGCAGGGCCGTTTTGGGCATAGGCACTATAGGCACTGTGCCTAAGGCCTACAAAAATAAAATGTGAAGCTACGATTTTTTTGTATACGGGGAAGAAATATGCAAAATTGAAAATTGTATACAAAAAAGTTGCTAAAATTAAATACTTTAAATACCTATTAATAATAATTATTAAATATATTTAGAGTAAAATTAAATGTTTTTAGGATGTGTTAAAATTGTTATCAAATATAAAATAAATAATAAAAGTTAAGATTTTTATGTTGTAAATATTTTTGATTTAAAGGCTTAACACTGAGATTCAACACTACCTCTGAACCTCTCCCAAACATAAGGTTTTTTTTCTCATTTTAATACTGTACACCAGGACCGTAGCACAATGGGAAATAAATAGGCTAATAAATAGCTGTGTCTAGGACCTACGATAGTGTTAATCCGGGCCTGGTTGTGGGAGATGTTCTTTTATATATTTTATCGATTAATGTGACCTGTGGCGATTGCTCAAGACCACCCCAAACTAGTCGAGTCACCAACACTTTCGTGCGGTATTGTTTGATTTTAAACAGTAAATTGTACACGCCGCGCTGAACTTAAAAACAAACTCTACCTGTTCGCCTAGTTACGATGTCAAATTCGAATCGAACCGAGTCTTTTATTTTTATATATACGAATTGGCCGACTACGTAGCGTTTTCGATTGCCGATATATTATGTTTCACAACTATATCGTAAAATATTATACACGTCGATGAACGAGCAGACGGATTCCGACGCGTATTTTATTAAATCTCCGCAACGATGCGAAATAGCTGCCGGTCGTAATGATTATACCGTTCCGCGTCTAAACGTCCGAGAATACGTCGTGTACACGTCTGATTTCGGTTATTATACACTCGGCGGAGCCGGCAGGTTTCGCGAAAAGCTGTTGAAATATAAACCGTCGACGCGAACGCGTACAAATATAATATGAAAACAAAACGCGTTCGACTCCGACCGTACGTCATTGCGATTCGTTTGAATTCACATTTGAGTTTCTGCTCCGTCTCGCGGAATTCGATTAAAAAGTGTGTGTGTGTGTGTGTGTGGGAGGACCGGGAAAAAAAAGCGCGAAACACCGTGAAAACGCGGCGCGAGATCATTATTATCAAAGAGGAGGCGCGACGATTAGAAATCCCGTTAACCGACGCCGCATCGAAATCGAATTAATATTTAGCGAACAACGCCTACACGCGCGCGTCCCTTGTACGACGTATAATAACGATATAATATCATTGAATAATAATTATTAACGAGCGCGCATGTAACGGCGCGAGACCGAGGTGTTTCTATAACCCGTCGAATGCCGATCGACGGTGTATAAACGACAAAGAATTCGTCTTCTCGCGTGATAAATAATAACGAAGCCGCGTCGTCGGGGCAAAAATCGCCCGGCGCATTGAAATAATTGCCGCGGCGTTTCCAGTGGAAATCATTTGTTCCGAACGATTCGAAAATTAGAACTTTAAAACTTAAAAGACCGATAAAATATGATCGAACGAGTGATTTACACGTGAAAATTCACGCCGGTAGACCTAAAGTCTAATTTCTTTTGGAGGCGAAAATAAACTTAAAATACACTTTGCCTCGGTGTGCTTTAACTACACCACTGCAGGACAGTACGAGTATATATAATACTATACAAAACGACTTTTAAATATAAAGATTTAATCATATCGCGTTTGAACGAGTCCCGCGCGCAAATACAATACTTAATACGATATGATACGATATTATTTATATTATAATATACACTTACTCGCGAAACCAATCTCCTGCGTCGTCGTTGTCGTCCCGACGAGATGTGTTTTTGATTTTCGAAAAAATCTCTCTTCCACGAAAAATCGCCCATTGTGTATACACACGTGTAAGCCACGCGGGCGTCGTCGTACGACGTATTTCATTTTCTCCTCTTTCGGCACTTCTTTATTTCTCGAATTCCAATAGCTTATCTCCGACATGACTGCATAAGTCACAATAACAACGTCGTCACCGCCGCCGGCGATTTCATACTTCTTATACGTTAGGTTCGTCGCCCCGGCACCGCGCCATGTTACAATTTCACCTGGAATTGGTCGGCAGAGGTCTTTTTTCTCAAGTGTAATGTGATATGACTTGAAATATAACCATCGGTTGTTTAAGTTAATTTGGAGGGTACGTTGTTGACATTTCAATAAAACCCCAAAACTTACCCTCGACAGTCTGACGAGGTCTGACGAAAATTACTTTTTGAAACATAAGAAATTATTACGATTTCGGTAACGTTAAAATGTACTCTCATTGATATATTCCATAACACGGACACGTGGTTGAATGTAATATTATCGACGAGAGTAAATTATAACAATGCGAAACATTTGAAATCGTTCAAACGCAGGAAATGTGTAGGGCACATGTAGTTTTGAGGTAGTCCTAAACGATTTTTTTTTGCAAATATTCGATTGATATTCATCGTTCGATCTAACAACTCGTTCAACGGTTATTTTTATAATATTGTTCTAATATTCGTATTATCGTATAACACTCTTCGGCGTGTGCATTGTAGTATTTAATTTCATTGCCCTCGGTTGTCGGTGGGATTAACTTGTTCACTTCGGGGATCGTTATCACATGGTATTTTTTCAAAAGTTTACAATCGTTCGGTTTACACTTTTTAGAATTATTCGACAATTACGTGTTACAATAATATTTCAACTCACTCGAATGTACAGTATCCAGAACATTTTTTTCAACATAACACTTAAATTTGCATTAAACTTTTCCATATTTAACGAACTCGCAAAATAAACTATAAAAGTAAAAGTACGCGCCGGAACTACGCACAACATTTAACGACGATAATGTGACTAAATACTAAATAGCGAGTAAAATCTTACGAGAATGTGTCCGTAGGTATTCCATACGTCAGGGGTGGCCAAACTTTTTTCGGTCACGATCTACTGAAAATATACTTTACTATTGAGAATCGACTTGCATAGACAATTTTTTTTATTATCGAATAATTATAATAATTATTAAGAAACATACTTGCATAAAGTGTATATAAACATACAACAAGTATTATAAACTAATTAATAATTACTAAAAATAATATAATATATAATAATAAATAATAATTTCTAAAATCTAATTACTCAAGTCTAATTGATAAATTATTTTGTCGATCTAAAAAAAATTCTAACAAGATCGACTTTGAAATTGTCCGCCGTCGACCGTTTGGCCGTCGCTGCCGTATTATCGGGTTACGACGACGAAAATCATGTAATATTACCGCGGTGAGCAGAGTACGATAGTTATCATTAGGGCTGGATATTTTAATATCCTTAAAAATCGCGAAAAATGACTTAAAAAACTCAAAAAATGTCTTTAAAATAGCTTAAAATTTAAAAAAATTACGTTACATGTACTCGTACATAAATGTTTTATTTTATTTTTATTATTCTTTATTGTTAGACTGAATCACGAGAGCGTGCTTCAGATTTTCAAATAGAAATGCCCCTCCTGAAGAAAAGCTCCTAGAAAAGCTCCTATCTACATATTCTACTGAAGTTATAGGTGAGTATTTAAAGTACGTCAGATCACTCGCTGTAAGATCACCCGGAAATTCATATTTTGTGTACCTTCTTGTCCGTTTAAAATATCAGATATATTGGAAATAATTTTGAATCCTTCGTTTTTATTTAAAACCGTAGTGAGCTTTTGATAAAAACGATTTTTCCAATATTTCATTTGGCGCTTTTCGGATTTCATCTTTAATTTTATAAAACAATGTTAAATGGATTCAATCCAGTGCCGAAACAATTGGGTGTGCAAGGTGTGCGATGCACACGGGCCTCCGGTTCTTAGGGGCCTCCCAAACCATAAGCTAAAAATATTGAAGAAATGAATGAATTTAGCGTTTCAAAATGAATTTAGCCTATATTGGTATTCTTTACTTCCTCGTGGCTCGTACCTCGAAAGTTTTTTGATTTTTTTGTAAATTGTTTTCAATGAATTTATTATTAGCATAAGTAGATGATAATTAATATCATGCAATTCAATGTCATACCAAGCTTCATTGGATCTGTAAATAATTCGGTTTTATATAGTAAACGGATATTGATGATATTATTAATTTGGGGCCTCTAAATAAATCCTTGCACACGGGCCTCAGAATTCATAATTGCGGCACTGATTCAATCGAAGATAATCCAGTATAGTTTCTAATTGAATAATAGATGTGTTGCCAAAGTGATGACTTATCATCCAATTCGATCCGGTAACGCTCGGGACGTTTTCGTTGCGAATCGCATCCGCGTGTCGTACGTCGTATGTTCCGCGACAAACGACGAGAATGATCGGAGCTGATGTTACGTATTACGTATATATACATTTTGTTCGAAAACAATTTTAGCGAAAAGATCTAGCGCGTCGCGCGATATTGCGCCGCGGGGCATTTTACATTTTACGTCACGTGCGTCGTACGACGACGACGACGACGATGTGTTTTACGCGTTATCGGATCGGCGGTATGTATTATTACGCTCGCGCGCTCTCGAGATGTTATGCGAATTCCGTCGGATAAATGTCCGCGGGCGCGTCACAACGATTTCAGCGGCGTTTATCATAAACACGTATATCGTACGGGTGTGCTCCGTCGTCCTCGCGACGACGACGTTATATTATTATTCGGTCAACCGAGCACACAGACCGCGCGCGATTGTTATACGGCCGGCGGCGATTCTCCTCCGTCTCCGACTATTGCCGCGCGCGCGCGCGCGCTTCTCCTTTGACTCGCGCCCTCGTTTATTTATACGTGTATATACGAATCGCTCACGTACCGTTTTCCCGGGCCGGTGATGGGTTTCATTGTCGGATACGTGACCCACGACGTACCCCCCCTCCCGAGAGATCGGTCCATCCGCGCGAGCGCAGAGCTCGATAAACGTTTTCGGGAAACTTTTCGGAAATTTCCGAGAGAGGGGGACAAAAACGATTCGGCCCGTCGTCGTCGTCGCACGACGTACACACAACGGTCTGCAGGTATATTGTGCGAAAGTCCGAGGCCGGAGCTTCTATTTATTGTGTGTGTAGCCTTGTCAACGTTCGCAGATATCGTTACTATCTGTAGGCAACAGCGGCGGCGGCGGCGGTTCTCGAGGTTTTTTCTTTCCTTTTTTTTGTTCGAGTCGAAAATAGAAAAAAACGTCTCACAATATGAAATAAAACGGGTCGAACATATTATTGTAACTTACATACGATGACAAAATAAAACGATTATACTCGGACGGGCTCGAGTACGCGCCGCCGCGCCGTTAATTTTTATTATTTTTTGTTTTTTTTTTTCGAATCGACTCGTCGCTATATTTTCAGACATCTTTTCTAAGATTGCATACTTTGTCGTACCAAATGTTTATAATATCGATCGTATTCATATTGTATTCAAATAGTTATCGAGTTTTAGTAAGACGAGGATATTTCTTTTCGAACATCACAATCCCTTGCGTTCCGATTAGCGAGTGTGAAACTCCTCTACCGTTATGCGTACGAATTACTCGATGCGAACAACGCGCGCTCGTTTGACGGCTTGTGAAATCAAGGCGCCGCGCCGCAACGTTGTCGCCGTTGATACGCGCATGTGTTTTTTTTTCGCATCGATTTCGGACCGATATTTTGATTTTGTCGCGACCGCTGTTTGAAATAACCCGCTTCCAAAACACAAAATGTATACGATAAAATATCACCGTACTCGCTGTTGAAAAAAAAAAAACACTCTGGTAATAACGTTGGCTCGTATAACAATATTTAGTATTTACTGGCTAAATAGCAGGCGATTAAAAACGGACATTAAAATCGACATAAATAATTATCCGGGTCGGATAAATTTATGTAAAAAGTTTTATACACCAACACGTACAATATGTATAAAAACTTTTATGTTATTTTTTTCCCCTCGAAAGTACACGTTTTTTTTTTTTCAATGTACCATTTGGTCTCAAATTTAAAAGACCAATTCACCATCGTCGTATCTGTATCTCACCCGTGTCTTGCATCCCACTTGCCCGGGGGGTTTTTTTTCCCAAGCAGTAACGGCATTTTGACTTTTTTTTCATTTTAAAAGTAAATATACATTTATCTATTATATATGTTTATACGTAGATGCCCTTTTTTTTTTTGCATGTACGCGCATAACTCGAAAAGTACTCGGTGGATTTTAGTACGGTTTTCACTAATGGATTGGCCAAGTCTAGGGGAAGGTTCAAAGCTATAGAAAGTCTCGAAAATTCAACCCCTAAGGGTGGTAAAAAAGGGTAAAATTAGAAAAAATCGCCGGAGCTTCGAGTATCAAATGTGGTCAATAGTTTCGTTTTATTTAGTAGAGACTTCTGTAGAAAAGATTTTCCAAAATTCAATCCCTAAGGGGGTTTAAAAGGTGATAAAGGATGTTAAACACGGTAAAAGAATAAAAAACACATTTGAATCTTTGAAAATTTAAAACAGAATTTTTCGCGATTTCGAGAGTGTTTTCTATGGCTTCGTAAAAAACTGAATTTCAGAAGTGGTTTCAAGTTTTCGTAGTAGAGACCTCTTATGAAAGGATTTGAAAAGGTGTTAAAAACGTTTATTTATTCGATCGGATTTTTTGAAACTCGGTAACTCATAGTGACGACGACGAGGAACGGCGTGCCCTAGGTCGACGAAACGAGACGTCGTCGTCGGATTAAAAAAACATAAATCAAGCGGCCGTCGTCGGGGGGGAGTGTTGCGGCGAGACTGCGTTGCGATAGCGCGATTCGCAGTACGGACGGAAATAAACGACCGACGATTACGCGTTATTATACGTTCCGGGCGTGTTGACAATCGTCGCGGTCGACGTCGGGCAACTATCGAAAATTCATAATCGTTCCGGACATTATTAACCGGCGGGTGACGACGACCTCGGCGGGGCCCTACCGTTCGCTCGCAAATCGCACGGGCGACGGCGCGAGCCGACACTGCCGGACCGGGTCCGCAACATGCTGCGTTTTACGTCCGTTCGCTACCCGTTGCGGGCGCGATATTAATGCAAACGGCGTACCCGTGCCCGGAGCGTATTTTAATTTATTTACAGTAGTCCGATCGCGTTGTGCCGGGCGGAAAGCGCCGCCGCTGCGAAAGAGAGGAATCTGGGGCGTTTCTTTTTAGAAGAAAACTCGTTTTCCGCGAGCACTGCGAAATCATTTTTTTCGTCGTCGTGCAGTTTTAACGCGCGTTTATGATCTAAAACACCGCCCCGAGAACTTTTTACACATTTTTTCGATTTTTCAAACTATAGTCATTTCAAAAGTCAGTTAGCTTAGGTTCTTTACTGAGACGACGCGATATTTGTTTTCGAATGTTTTTTTAAATTCAAAACTCTTCATACTCGTACACTCGCCGCGCGTACTTAACACGACAAACAATTTCGAGTAAACGCCAAAAATAATTAACACACCCCGTGAGAATTCCTCGCCCGTCGTATTTACCGCGTCCGTTATTATTCGTCGATACGTAAATTCAATAATATGATTATCGGCTCGATTTCCGCGTGCTTGAAACACCGTTTTTCCCCGTACACAACGTTCGCGGCGGCGCGTCTGCTCTCGGCTCGCGTCGAGTTTATTACCGCGCGACGGGAAACACCCGCGGGAGGCTAAAAGTTAAAAACTTCGCGCGCGCCACGGCTAGAGATGACGGTACGCGCGTTTCGGGTCCGTAATAATAGACGGATTTTGGACGTAGTCACGCCGCCGCAGCGCCTGGCCAACGAACGGAGAAGTTTTATAATTCGGCTCAACCGATTCGTACCAGTGCACTTAGCCCCATCCTCCTCCCCCCCCCCCCACACGCTCACGCATCCAGCAGATTAATCTTTTCCCCGGAATCCGGATTATATATTATGAGGCGTTACTATAATATATTATTATACACACGAGCGCGAGACGCGCGCGTTTTTTCAAACGTCTTCGTTCTCAAAGACCGTCGCGTTTTCGACGGGACAAAATGGCAGAGTACCTAGTCGGCTCGACGACGAATTGACTCGACGACTGGGATTCATAACACTGCAGTGTTCTCGAGCGGTTTTCTTTATTTTACGCGCCGGCCAGAACGGCCCCGCACTTTTCGGCCGCGTACGCGTTTCGTTCGACGTATAGGCTTCTTCTTTTTTTTAGCTGATCGACCCCTTGTTCACTCGAAATCATTCTATCCACCGGCAATTTCGACGCACGTCGTCGGTTTCAAATGTATTAGACGACTAATTCACCAGTATCGATCACTCTGTATCTGACAGTTATTTTTTTTCGTTTTACAGTTCGAATTTGATATTTTCACACTCGTGTAACCGTCGTCGTCGCGAGGCAAAAAAGGACAATTTAAAAAACACAATAATACCTATCATCTGCAGTATTGATCGAATGCCATATTATTCACGCGCACGTGAGATTTCGACGTTTTCTCGACCTCCATTATTGATCGATATCCGACCGAGACACTTTGCTAACTGGTCGCCGGTTAGCGAGCGATCGTCTCGTCGACGGAACAAAACTCGATAAACGCGCACTGCCATCTGTCGGATTCGGCGAGCCGGGCTCCTCGCGTACTGTTTCCCAGATGTCACGTCGCGTATAGGTGTGGGGCGATCGCGGTGCCCGTCGAGTGTCTCGCAACCGTTTTCAGGATTTCTTTCGTTCGAAAATAATGTCCTTTCCGAAAACCGTCTGGGGCGACGACGTAGAAATACAACGACGATAATATTCTTTCGACTCGTGAAATTTCCACCTCGTACTTTAAATCGTCGGTAAATTTCTAAGGACGTACGATAATATTAATGAGTTTCAGACTGGTACGAATTTTCTCAGAGGACGTTTGCGATGCGTTTCCCGTAGCACCCGAACCCACACGATCGACTGATTTCGTTTCGCATTATTATTACTATTCGTTTTTTTTTTTTTTTTTTAAATTCAATTCGACTTATATTACGGCTATTTTTCGACGTGTAATTTGATCGGTTTAGATTCAGAGAGAAACGAAAAGAATGTATTGATTTTGAAACGAAGCGAGTTTTTCTTTTTTCCCCCGTCTGTCGTTTATGCTTTTGTGATGACTGGAAGAATTTGACTGAAGGTTGGTCCTATCATCGTCCTCGCGAACGGTTTCTGATAGCAAATGCTGTCTAATTGGTATTTCGAGGGGTCCTTTTTGTCACTTTCCCGACGACGAGATGTCGACAATGATTGGAAAAAATTAAACAAAACTAAACCGGAAACACTCGCGTGTAATATAATATGGGTTTTCGTAAAAAAAAATGTAATTATTTTACAGAGAATAATTAAGATTTCTAGGGTATTTTCACTTACCTATACGATCGTTTTCTAAGGACGGTGTAATTTTCAAACGATTTTGACCTTTTTCGTGCTGTTATTATGAATATCTGTTGAGTTTTTTTTATTTTAACGTCGTCGATAGAATAATTTTTGTGTGTCATGAAAAGCTTGAAAACTTTATACAAAGTTCCCTCGTGCATTATTTTCTTAATTATTTTAAAGACAATTATCGAAAAGTCTCAAACTATTTTTTCAAGCGTTAAAAAGAATTGACGAAATCGAGTATTTCAGCGATTCAAAAAAAAAAGAGAAAAAAAAAAGAGGCCGGTCCACTTCTTTCGCAAGCCCTACTTAGCTCGGAATCGTTTTTCTAAAGTAACGGCTCATTGCTTTCGAATTTAAAAGATCAAACCGATATTAATCGCCCACATCGCCCGTGTCTCATCCGAAGCTCGTATCTCGTCAGTCGTTTTAAATCTAATTTACAATCATTTCGACCGTTTTCCATCGAAAGAGAAATCCGACCTGCCAGTCATTGGCAACTGACGCCAATCGGTCTCCAAACTTCAGACTTGTGACTTCGAACCGCCTCGTCGTAACTTTATAAATCACGAATTACTTCAAGTTGTCAGTCAATTAAAATAAATATTAATAATGCGATCGATTTTACACAACGACAATAAAACGGTTTATATTGTCTTTTTTTCCAATCGTAAAGTAGTTTTTTCTCCTCCGTGAAATATGTTTTTAAATTAATTTTCAAAGTAGGTTCTTCGGGCATCCGGAATTCCGAGCTGAAATTAATTAAAAAACTCGCCGCGACGAGACGCGACGTGAAATCCGCGCGAACAACAGTTCGGCAGCGGAGAAGTGGTGGCAGCCGGACCTCGCGCCATCGCCGGCCAAAGGAAACGAGACTACAAAAGCGGTCCGGGGATTATCACGAAACAGCGCGATCGTTGTAATTTTCCAGGCGGCCGGTTGCGACGACGAGACAAAAGACGGAGAAAAAAGAATTGGAACATTTTATTATTCAAAACACATGTATACGTCATACAATATAAAATAATCTCACATCGTCGAATAATTAATTCTAAAAATAAAATAATATATATTCATATATTATTATATATTATATTGTACACACACAAGCATACACGCGTGACAACGATGATTATAATATAATTTAAAATATAATATTATAATAGTGTGCACGTGTTGTAAAATATAAAATATATAATATATGTTTGGGATTTTTCGTTAATAAATTTGTTTGATTGGTAAAATTTTTTTTGTTTTCATTAAAATTAAGGAAATTACACGCTGCACGTAAGTATAATATTATATAATATATAGTAAAATAAACTGTAAACAGTAGAAAAAAAAAAAAAAAGAAAAAAAAAAAGAAAAAATGTAATAAAATAAAATCGTAAAACAAACCGCCGAAGCGGCCACGTGTCAGACGTCCGCCCAGACCACTGCTCTCCTGGATCTGTCCACGCTGGCCACGTTGTTGGTGAACTGATGCCAAGACACGGCGGTCACCGGCGTACTGGAAAGCAGAAAAAAAAAACCGATTTCACCAATGAGTTTTCGCTAGTTTATTACAGGTAAGTACTGGCCGGGACGCCGACGACGTCCTGAAAACGTTTACTAACTGCCGTTAGTTCGAGGATTTTTCCGTCGATTTTAACGCGCAATATTTATACATATATCGCGAAAAGTGAAATCGCGAAAATCTCATTTTTGATTCGACACCGACGTTGCTGCCGTTTATATAGAAGCGCCAACTCCTGTAACGTTCGCACCGCTCGCGTCGTGACGGACGATTTGCGTTTTTAAGCGAAACCTCTCTGCATAAAGGACACGCGCGGGGATAGAAAAAACTAATCGTCCGAAATATCTCGACGCGGCAAAATGTACTCGAGACCAACGATTTAGAGCGACGGCAAAGGACAAAGAGAAAATCTCGCTCGACGTTGCAACAAAGTTTATACGAAGTTAATTTTCCATATTATATAATATGATAGAAATATTCTCGTCTCCGTTTCCGAATTATTTCAATCGCGTTTTTCTCTTATAATTATTTGTAAGAGCGTCGAAAAAAAACGTACGATTTGTATTCCTAT
Source organism: Drepanosiphum platanoidis (assembly GCA_948098885.1). NCBI lineage: Eukaryota > Metazoa > Arthropoda > Insecta > Hemiptera > Aphididae > Drepanosiphum > Drepanosiphum platanoidis. The sequence continues at coordinate 4,386,675 of OX402531.1, forward strand.
ATCGATACGTAAACGCGAGGAGCGCTAAATGATTATTTTTAGTGCCTCCAAATCGGCGCGTTCGGCACGGTGAGTTTGGCAGTTCGTCCTTTATGACGGAGAGATATGATAACTGTGCACGCGTGTTATGAAGAATTATAGAGAGACAGAGAGAAAAAAATGTCCACTGATATACGCGAGGGGTCTAAAATAATGGCCGAAAACCGACGCGGTCGCGGATATCTATCCGATCGGATCGCAGAGGCAAACGTTTGAATATTTTGCCCCACAGGTGTACTCCGTCGTACTGTTTTCACGACTCACGAACGCGTTTTCTTGCCCGCCATCGTCCGTCTGTATCTACACGACGTATTTAAAACAATATACGCACAACAAAGCACAGACCAGCGCGCAACAGAGGTCGGGTGTGGTTAGGTTAGCGTAGGGGGTTCGAACCCCACGGATGGGAGTTTTTTTCTTCTAGATAAACACGTCACACGTGATCGAGACCATTAGCCGCAGCGTGCATTGCCGTTAGCATGGCAATCGAAAAGGAAAAATTGTAATATTTTCCCCAGTACAAACGGCCGGAGAAGTCATCACCACTGTGATGTAAATAATATTGTGTACGTCGAAAATGATATGAGAAAAAAATCGCACGGTCGATGACGAGTGCGGGCGACACGAATATACGTACGAATATCTCTCGTCGGCTTAGTAAAAGTTTAGTCGTTTTCGCATCGAAAGTCTCAAAGGTTTTTGAAACAGCCGCCGTTTCATAATAACATCGTGTTTGCGCGACTATCGTTATATTGAAAAAACCGGACGGAGTAAATATCGAATGTAAACACTTAAAGTTACGCGCTGTACAAAAACGAAACGACCAAACTAAAATATTAGCGAAACATCGAAAAATGTCGGATTCTCTTAGAACTACGCGCATCGCGTCGCGTTGTTGTGCGTGAATCGTGTTTTCCTCACTTAATCGTGTGAGCTCATTACAAAAGTGACGTATAATATACATAGAAACGATTATTTTTTTAGACTGAAATATTTAGAAAAAAAAAAACCGAATTAAAATTAATAAATACCGCGACAATTAATTTGTCGTTATGTTTTTCTTTTTTTTCTTACACTCAGAGTACAAATCATTATAGTCGCGTTAATACTGCGTACCTGTGTTCGTTCCTCAACACGACCAGCGGCTTCCCGGGGTTCGACACGTTCCATATGAACACCGAGCCGTCAGAGGATCCGACGGCCACGTGGTCGTATTCCAAGTTGAACACGGCTCTCGTCCAGTCGCAGCCCACTTTGAACCCGTCGGCGCTGTTCAAACACACCGCGCAAGTAATAAGTAACACTCGTACATGAAAGTACGAAGACAAAAAAAAACGTGAACAACACTGCGCGTTTTATGATATTATAAAAATCTAATGTATAACATAATATTGACTTAGCGCTACAGAACGTTTTTTTTTTTCCGTGTCGCTAAGAAATTATTTTATTTTACCATAATTTTCGTGAAATAGTTATATTGTCAGTCAGATAACTCGGAAAGACGGGTCCAAACGAACCTCTTTTTCAACGTGTTATATATATATACGAGTGTGTACATAGAAAAATGGATTTTTCAACTATAATAATTAGTGTTGTTGTTTTGTAAGTATGATAACCGGAAAAATATGAGATATATATGTGTGTGTGTGTGTGTACACGTGGCCATTTTTAGAATCCGGTCGAAATAATTACGTGCGTCGTTGACACGAGACGAGGACATTTGCAAATACACGGACTTCCGAGGACCTTTGAAGATTGTCGCGCCACCACCATCACTGGAGGCAATTTGTTATTTGCTATTATTAGCGAATTATTATCGGACCGACGAAATAAAACCAACTTAATAACACTCGTTTCGTAATTCGTTGCTTACGACCCGTTTCTCGAGCACAAACGGACGTAAAACACGAGTGGTACACATGCACCGAAAAACTAATAAACAATAGATTGTGTATACAATATATAACGATGACGCAAAATAGAACGGGCAGGACGTCATTAAACGAGTTAATAGGCTATTCGGAAGAGAAAAAACCAAACAAAACAACGACGGCAACGAAAAAAAAAAAAAAAAAAAAAAACGACCGTACGAGCGAGTTTAAGCCGCGGAAATTCGTAGAATCGAGAACGTACATCCGAATCGAAGTCGATCCAGAGAAATAATAACGGCCGACGCGCGAGGTCGTAAAACCGAGAGCTGTCTCCGTTTGTCAAGTTCGTTCTTCGGTGGTCCGAACGACGGACGACGCGCGTGTGAAATCGTATACGGTTTTTACGATCGGACGTCGTATTTTTATTAAAACCCTGTTTGTCAAACACAACTGCACCGCGAGTAATAAAACGCGTTATTACAATGTTCGATTACCATTCACGTCGTCTCGACAATCGACGGCCGACGTAATTTATCGTCGAAAATTAATTTACGTTATTATTATTATTATTTCATGCATATTAATCGTGGGGTGGGAAAAAAAAGAAAAAGGACTTAAATTAATGGACAGTAAGATTATATTAGTACGTTAAATCGAATTCGATTACCATAAAAAATGCAAAATTATTCATATTTATACACGCGTATATGTACGTTTCGCGTACTATTACGATCGAAATATCACAACGAATTTAAATAAATACGCCGCGATAGGATATTATTCGTTTTGAAAATCAATTTTCGTTATTAGGTAAATAATAACAGTGTTCGTTCGGGAGTTTGAGATAAATACGGGGTTTTAAATCAAACAGTAATCTCGCAGCATTCGATCGGTCGGAATATTATTTTCGGTTTTATGCCTTAATAACGGTTTTTACTGTTTAATAAACGATCACGTAAAAACACGAACACACATATCGAAAGAATAATAATATATACATATATATAGCATGTTCGCTGGACGTAATGACTAGATACCGACTGAACAAACGTTTTGATTTATTTTATTTATTTTTTTTATTTTAAAGAAAGAAATAGCTTCCACTCGGCGTACTAAAAACGAATTACCCAATCACACGAGAACCGGGTACAACAGTGCAGCACAGCCGGTACACTTTTTTTTTTAATTTCGTTATCATTTGGCGCAAAAAATTCCACGAAAACAACAAAGGCTAAATTCGCGAACGTAAAAAAAATAAAAATACATTTCGAGTGTCTCGCAGTGAATCGATCGTTCTCTTGCGTATTTTGAAATAGAAAGCTTTTTGAATTTTAAGCATCTACATGACGTTATGTACGTATATAGTACACCTATGTAATATTATGCGCATTAGTTCGATACTATTTTGTTGAAAGCCTAACGGATTGGAAAGAGTTGAAAAAATAGCTGCTGCAATAATGACAAAAACAACAGTAGCGCGCGCGCGCGCGGACGTGATATATAAATTACGTAAAAACGTCCGAATTATATGGGGCGGGCGCGAAAAGTTTAAGAGGAAAAGGGAAAAATATCGTAACAAAGGAACAATGCTATACTGTCGAAACTGCGCGGGAACCATTGTACACACACACACACACACACACACAATCGAAATAAACTTTAGCAACACAAAAAGATCTAAACGTTGCAGAAAGCGTGCGCTAAAGAATGTAAAAAATAAATAAATAAATAAATAAAACGCGGAGGAATCTTATCTGCGCGTTATATACACCGGCATTAGGTACGCACACGGGGCACCGTGGCGCGACGACGTACGCGTATATAATATTATAGGTACTACGTCGTAAACACGTATAAAACGGTTTTATCTCGGGCGCGAGTTGTTTTTATTCGCGCGCGACTACTCCTTCTAGCGCGTGTATAATTTAGATTTCCAATCTCGCGCGGCCAAACGGACATTCGCGTTAGTATAAAGTATTTTATGCGCGCGTATGTGTATGGGAGAGAATTAAACGAATATATGTATGACTTGCTCGAATGTGTTGATTATTTTGTTCGTCCTGAGATCGACCAGCCGCAGGGTGTCGTCCCGGACACAGCTCAATAGGTAATTACAATCTGAAACACAAACGTAATCGATATAATTATTATTATTTCATTCCATTTATATTATATATATATTGTGTAAATAAAATAACGCGCGATTGTTATTCGCATTAATACACGTGATAAAAAAATATAAACGGCATTGTTCGCGCGGTCCGTTGCTTAAACCCACACACGCATACGCACCGCGTCATGATCGATGATCGCGAGTGTACAATATCGTCGAATAAAGGGGCGCGCGTTAAAATAATAATATTATTATTACGATCGATTTTCAGACACCGGCGGCGGCGGGCGACGATGACGATCCTTATAATTATTATTATATCGCGCGAATAATTGACACGCCCGGTGTAATTATCCTTTCGATCGATCGAGAGAGAGGAAAAAGTAAACAAACGAGAACCGACGCGACCGTAAACGCCTCGTGCGAATCCGGCACACACTTTTCCGGAGGGCTAAAGACTCGTCGGACTTTACACCTACACAACCTATACATACGCGCCGACCGCGTTTAAACATTGTGTTTTATCGATCGATAATAATAGGTACGAGCAAACAACAATACGCATTTGTAGTAGGTTTATAAAATAATAATATATTATCTATGCGGTATCGACGATAAACACGATCTGTGCTGCTTATCGGACGTTATTATTGGAAAACGATTCGAAACGATCGCGCGGACAATACACGACGCGATGGTAAGAGATAAGAAAAAAAATAAAAATGTCACCGGCCACCCTCGGATCCGCGGCTAGTCACGTCGTAACGTGTGTAGTAAGCGTATAACGGTCGATCCTGTTCGATTATGTCCTTCGTCCGGTTCAGCGTGTACCTGCTCGAGATTTGTCCGAGTGAATTTCATCAATCGTGGAAGGCCTACGCTCGTAATGGCTAAAAGCGGCGGAAATAAAAATATTTAATGTGAAAACTATTGTATTTTGAAATGTAAAAACGCCGCTATCGAAATCTGACGGGTGGTCCGAGTTTGTCCGGTTAGGCCCTAAACGAGACGACGACGTACGCCCGAGGTTCGCCGGAGTCGGAGATTTCGGTATTCGTTTAAACGCCTGCACGTCACGCGTTTCGCGTGAAGAGAGGGAGATCGATTTTCGACAACAATACGAGTACATATTAATCGTAACTAAAATATACAATTTAAAGACACAGTGAGATTTGTACGGTGAAAAAAAATGCACTTTTACTGAAATTAAAAGGAAAAAAAAAGAAAAAATTAACGTGCTAGAAAACACGAACGAAAAGCGAAAATATCCAAATAAATATTTTAGAAATTAAATCGGACTCTTCTGGATGTTTTGCTTTCGTTCGCTTATATCTGTCAACGAAACGCACGAAAAAAACGACCCGCTTTCGACGGCCGTTAAAACGACATAAAAAAAAAAAAAAAAACATAATTACTCAATTTTTAAATACCAAATTATTTAAATTTAGGTACATTTCAGACATGCGATCGTCGTATTTTTAATTTAACTGTAAAAAAATAAAATAAAATCGTTCGAAAAAATCTAAAATTTTATAGTTCATAATAAGTGTTCTATTTATTGAACTGTTAATTTGATACTTGTTCTATTCGTACAAATATTTTCTCTAAGCCTTGAGCAAGTATTCACGAGAAAACATCTTTTACGACGTCGTTATGAATATTTGAAAAATCGCGGAAGCCCCCGAACAAAAAATTCGTTTCTTATGATTTAAAAGATCCACGCGTAGATCGTTTTATCTTTCGAAACCTGCCGCGAATAATTGTTTTCGTTATAAACGATCGAAATGCGGCGCGCGACCATTAATAATAACGAGACGTATGATTTACGATTATGGAAAACACACATCGCGTATGATTTTAGCGTTTGAATTTAATCGACGACGACGTCCTAGAATAAACAGAGTTTTATGGCGTTTGGCAAGAGATGAAAACGACTTTGGATTTCAGTAGACTCGGAGTGTTTACGCTCTAGGTCCGGACACACACACGCACGCCAGAATGTACGTCGTCGTGTACGTATCACACGCGTCAACGCTTCGAACGAACGAGATATCAGATTCGGGTCGAATGGGTTTTTTCGCGGGCACTGCAGAGCAGTGCATATTTATTTATTTTTTTACCGACTAATACGAACGCACGCGTACGAATGAAAGCAGTATTCCGCGCGCGTGTAACATAATATACGCGGCACAATTTTTTATAATGCGCGCGCGCTCACGGTATTATTAAACAATCGAAAAGATCGCGCGAGTAGGTACGTATATGTGCCGTTTTTTCGTGGACGTATAAAATATAATATATCTTCTCATCAGACCGGTTTTCACGAAAAAAAAATAAAATAAAAGTACCGTTCGGGATAGGGCCAAGTCGAACGCGCGCTGATAAAAATATAATATACAGGGTGATTTTGTTTTCGAGTGTTTTTTTTTTTTTGTCCACGTCGAATCACGGTTTCACAATGTTCGGGAAAATATTCGCCATTTGTGCTCCGTTTGTTTGCCATACGAACAGCGAGACGGACTTGCGATTTTCAAACGAGTTTCGTACGCGCGAATCTTCACCGAAAATACGTGGATCTATAAAATTAATATTCGATATCAGATAAACGGTTTGATTATTAAGACTTTTAATCGGACGGCGGAGGAGAGGATCGAAGAGGATCTATAAAAATCAACGAGAAATAATTTAACGCGTTTTCCGATTTCTACTCGTGGGACACACACACGGAATGCCCGTGGGGTTTTCGCGATCAAATACGCGATTTGATCGCCAAGCGCGCAGAGTACGGCGATTTCAATAAAAACAAGAAAACACTTTCGATGACCCGGCCGGTTCGCGCGTTGGAAAAAAAAAAAAGTCACCCTGTACGCGCGCAGTAGTAATACAACAACACATTTCGAGTCGGCCGAAACCGCGGAATTCCGCCGACGACGACGTGTGTGTTATGATTCGGCGACCATTCCGCGGCACCGCCACCGGTTTTTTATACCGACGACGCGAATTCGCAATCGGATCGGAGAATATTGCGCGTGCACACGACTCTCTCTCGACGGGGCCGCGCTACGGTCGACGATACCATTATACGACCGCCGCGCCGGACGGAATAAAAATAATACGTGTAGTGCGGTGTAGTCCGCCGCGAAATCCGAGCGGGCCGGCGGCGAAGGATGACAGACGTACGGATGACTGAGCGAAAACTAGTTTTGTTTTTTTCTCGTTCACTTTGCGGCAGTCCCGAGCACGAAAACACGCGAAAACTTATATTCGACGCCGCCCACATAATATATAACATACGCGAACCGCGCACATGCGACGATATCAAAATCAGAGTGCCGAAATCAAAACGCCGCGCCGCGCGCCGTCTCCGTGAAATTCGTTGTCACAACTATTGTTTCCGCACGTCTGGTTTAGAATGGACAAAAAAAAAAAATAAAAACGCGGTAGTGGTGTTTTGGACGCATAACCGTAAAAGACAAAAAGTAGACCGACTATAAAAACTAAAAAAAAATTAAAAATAACAATATTGTATAATGTTTTACCGACACACACGCGTTATTTGTTCGTCGCAACACACCGACGACGCCCGTATATATTATATTTTCCACCGGCACGTGAATTGGATTAAAACTCCCGACGACGACCTAATTCGGGCACCGGACCCCGAACGGAAGGAAAAAAAACGTTCGCCACCCCCTGCGCAGCATAATACGCGATAATAATTGTCGGCGATAGGTATTGTTTTGTTTTTTTTTCCGCGCGTAAAACGTGTCCGCCGAAATTGAATGGAATTATTCGTTATTATCATACGCGCGCGTATATAACAATATATAATAGCCGATATAGTCAATTTGAATTCGATTAGCGCGCAATTACCGCGCGACTGTAGAATTACGCGCGCCGAGTGTATCTACTTCTAGCGTAAAAAAAAAAAAAAAACGCGCATAATAATGTTTACGATTTGTAATTAAGCGCGTATTATATACGTACGTATATATAGACGCGGCGGCGGCGACTCGTACGCGGTATATACACGTACATATTATAATATTATAAAGGTACGCGCGTAAACGCTATTATTATATACACTCTTGTTTTATAGTGTTTCGCGTATGGTAATTAAAGAGTTCAACGTACATTAAAAATGTGTTTTCATCGTCGATTCTGTTGCGAGCTAGTGAAAAACACTAAAAAAAAAAACAATCCGCAGAAAAAAAAAAAACTCTCGCCGACCACCACCACCTGTTCATTATCGTTAATATAATTATTACACATTTCGCACGGTGCGAATTCGCGGTTTATAGCATTTTATTTCGCTAATTAAAATAGCGTACACGTGTACCGCATACACACGCGCACAAGTATTATACGATGTGCAACGTCGAGTGCAGCACACGCGCGCGCGCGCGCGTATTATATTTTGTAATACAAACGTTCGCGGCGCAACATTTGTTATTATAACGCGGCATTTTTTTTTTTTGTTACAAATCATTTCGCCGCACGCGATATAATATAATAGAATGTAAATGGGGATTTACTAGAAAACTAGAAAACAAACACGACGACCCCAATTATTATCGGCAAGAAATCGAAAATGGAACGTTTACACGAGACCTGCGGATGTACGTACACACACACACACACGACTTGTATTATTGTTATTATTATAATGTAACGCGTAAACACGTGCAGCACGCCTCGGAGTAACGCGCGGCGTTTTTCCGTAGAAAGTATTTTTCGAAATCTATTATCTCCGCCGCCGCGGCCGCCCGCAGAGGAGAAAAAACAGCGAAAACCGCCGCGGATGTCATACGTACAATATATAATATGTATACGGGATTACGCTGCACGACGACGTATGTTTATATACGTACACCGTACCTATTAATTCGCGCGACATGTACCAAACAACGCGTGCATATATTTCTGCGTCGAACCGGACGAGTTTTTCGCGATGACTCCGGCGGCGGCGTCATCGTCTAACACGACAATAACCTCGGTTGCCGTGTACCATATGGTCGAGCCGGACGAACGGATTCCAAAGCGATCGACGACGACGACGACGACGGGGCCCCCTATAAAACGCCTAATACGTGCGAAGTTTCGGTCGTAATTATTGACCACGTGGATCGTCAATATAATAATGGTAATAAACTAATAACGTATTATTACGTATTATAGTAATGTGTTATGCTATAAACGAAAACCTCGTAAAAATAACGATAAATAAAAATCCGTCGTTAAAAGTATTCAACACGCCGTCATCGCGCACATAATGTGTTCATATTAGACATACTTTTTAAATATAATATACGTACGAACGTAACGCGCCAATAGGTATGCGAAGAGCATAAAACCCATCACGAGCATACGCGTGCGCATATTATAAAATAATATATAATATAGGCCTTGTCTCTCGATAAACTCTACGCTTTGCACTCTGCGAGAACACCACTCGCAGTATAGTAACTGCAGCGTACTCTCACACGTTCTGTTGGAACGATCCTGGACGTCCGCAAAACGCCGTTAAACATTTTAAAACTCAAAACAGGTCTCGCGATACTCCTTCGATTGGAAATATCACACCGCCAGCCCACATCGGCTATTGTTTATTTCACGCGGGTACATCGGTTTGTGTACATCAGATTTCGTTTTTATATTCACGTCTATAATCTACACCGCGCGCGGTCTTTCCCCGTTACGTGTTGTTAATTCAGCGAGTAGATGAAAAAAAAAAAACATAATCAAATATTACGAATTCGCCGCGCGCTGACGACCAATCTCTCACACACACCCACCCACACGCTCGGTATATATTACCGTATATATAAACACACATATACCGTACGTGCCCGCGAATCGAACACTCGGAATCTCAGATCCGACCGGCTCGATACGTATAGGTGTCGACACACAACGGCCGCGCGTTTCCATATGCATTATTTTCGTTTTACATATAAAACGCTAAAAGGTCTAACCTATCGTGTGTGTGTGTGTGTATACGGTTCTAATGAAATGGCATTCTTAGATATATGTTTATATATATTGTGTGTGTCATGTGTGTTCTCGCCCTAACGAGAGTGTTATATTATGCCGCCGCCGCCGCCCGTAGTCGTGCACACAATGTACGGGCAGCACCGCGCGCGCGCGCGTATGTGTACGTACTCGTATGTGTGTGCATGTCCCTGGAATATATTATTACGTGTGCGTTTAATAAGTAGCCCACTGGGATACAAAACGACTGTATTACAAAGCTCACGCGCCGGGGTAATATGCGCGCGCGCGCGGCTATATATTGTCGTCGTCGTCGTCGTCGAATGAAACTAATTAACGCCCAGATGAATTTCACCTCTGTCGCGGGATAATAATGAAACGCGTGCGGCTCGTGGCGGCGATACGTACGCGCGCGCGCGCGTGTGTATAATAAATACACACATAATATACTCGCATAAAATATATTATATTCATCGGCGAGCGTCGGATAAACGGCTTTCGGTAAAACGAGTTTATTAGATGACGGGGACAAAAAAAAAAAAAACGTACGAATATTTTATGAACGTATGAATAAAATGCAAACGCGCGACGACCGTGCTTTAAAAGCATCCGAATTCGCGGGACGTATTTATTATTGTATTAACGATATAATTCGTAGGAAAAAAAATGAGAGGGGGCGGGGGAGAAATTCGTCGGCGTTTCCTCCCCCCGTGATCGACACTGTGTTGAATTTTCGAGATTAAATTGACTGTTTTACCGAAATGTGTTTGAACAAACAATATTATGGACCGCCGCCGCCGACTCGAGCACGCTGCCGGCGATACGGACGCGCGCAATAAATCACGTCGGATCTCATTAACCACGCGGGTATTTTCGAAATTCGATTTCGATCGGGTTTCGTCCGAGTTATTATTATTATAATATTATAGATCGCGGGAGAGACGGGGGGGCGGGGGGGGAGGAAACGTGCAACGGTAAACTCTGTCCACGGCGAAAAATAATAATTTACGATGAATAATAATAATAATAAACGCGCGTTCGAATCGAGTCCGGTCCGCGAGAGGTTGCCCCGCGATCGTAATATCGTGTCCGATCGTAATGTTACGCTTTTCGTCCGGGGATAGGTCCGTGTATAATTATACATACGGTCTCGGCCCTGCCGCGCCGACAATCGTAATTTTATATAGTGTGTGTTTCAGCCGTCTCCGACGATATCGTCGAATTAGAACTATGCGACAGTGACGAGGAGAGCACGGCATACCGCGATCGTTTTAGACACGCGACACCGGGAACGACGACGACAGTCTACTTATTATTTATGAGGAAAATTAAAAACAAAAAAAAAAAACACATAGTAAATAATAATAATACCGAAATTGTTTTCGTTCGAACGCGCGCAGCTAGACGCACTTAAATATTATGGCGAGAGGAGGGGGGGGGGACGATTACACCGCGGCGGCAGCGACACACTGGCAACTACGTACGTATATGATTAACAAGTCAAAATAATATAAACGTACGCGCACACGGTAGTAATAGTAGCTCGGGAAAAGCGTATAAAACGAACCATTTATTATGTAATTATTATGCGTCGGGAACGATGTTTTTAACGACAGACACCGTCGTCGTCGGCTCGGGCATTAATAAACTCTGGGGGCGTAGAGGAGAGCGATTCCTTATGAACGTTCGAGAGGGCAGTGCCGCCCCCCTGGATATTTTCGAAAATTAAAAAACATATTTAATAAAAAAATATAACCGAAAAGATATAATTGATTTGAAAAAATAAATAATTACTACATGCGCTTGAAATTAAAAAATGCAAAAAATGTAAACTGACATTTTTTTTAATTCGATGATATGAAAAATAGGATATTTGTGCTACAAAAGGATTGTTATAGAAGCATATTCCGTTCACGGAATAGAATTTACGAGCTATATTCTAACCTGCATACTACAGAGTACAGCCCGGCGGCGACGTATCGAAATTTAGTCGTGATAATTAGAGGATTTTAATAGCATATTATAATAATGAATGTGAGCGGAATTGCTCGTTATTTCTATAGAAATTCTTTATACCGACTCGGTGACCCGAGGTCTGAGTATGGAGGAAACCGAAGAGCTTTGTACGAGAACAAAGCTCCCAACGAGGACGGATTGACTAGGGCGACTCTGGACGTCATATTGATCGAACGGATATTAAGTAATCGATGATACGTATGAATACAATTAAAAAAAGAGTGAAAAAAAAACAAACCATCGTCGAAAGACACGGCCGAATGTTTATATATTTCGTAATAAAATAGTTTTAACGATGATCTAATGGGCGTACTCGTTATACGAAGACGCCGAGAAAATGACAGCGTCCCTTTCTCGCATCCGCCGACGAAAGCTCCGGCGTAATCTTTCTATTATCACGAGAGATACGACGAGCGAGACGCACAATAGCACGAGTGTAAATCCTCGTGGGACGCCGTACAATATCGTACATTTTTAGTGCGCGCGGGAACGAGGAAAATAATACATATTATATTATACGGACATTTCGCCGCGAATACGAGCGTATTGGAACAATAACGGTTATAATAATAACAACAAAAAAAATTCATAACGTGGAAGTCGTTAATCGAACGAGCGATTATTATTGTTATATATTTTTATTTTTCGAAATAAATAATATCGTCCGGAACGATCACGATTCTGTCCGCGGATCCGGTGAGACGGGTTTCGGGGGGTTTCGTTCGGTACGGACGAGTGTTGTTGCGAAACACGTCGTCTAGAATAATTCGCACAAAGCGAATTCCGCCCACCGACTTGGACACTCGGGGCAGCAGCAGCAGCAGCGTTCTTGTAACGTACGCATATTATAAAAATAAAGACGCGCGCGAACCTTTGCCTTAACGAAGTCATACGCGCGCGCGCGGCGCATTATTATATCGAGGTCAGTTGGCGAGATATAAACACACGCGGCGACTAAAAACACGGCGATAAATTACCGCGGACACACGCGCATAATAATACGTACGTTGTTGGCGTACAATACAAACGTGCGTTTATATAATGGGGTATAAGAGTTCGCAGACGTAAAGACTAACTGCAGATCCTGCGGGAGAGCGCCGAGCACGAAAACGGTCGTCGGTCTCGGGATAAAACATCGCGCTAGTCTCGGTTTTTAAAAAAAATTTAATAAAGGTTACAGCGATCGGTTAATGTTCGAGCGTGGATCGTCGTTGTTATTATCGTCGTCGGTCGGACGACAACGGGCCGCCGCGCGATTTATTACGCATCTACCGGACGCGCGCGCGCGATAATAATTATTTGCAAACTGCATTTGATTATACACGCAAACGCATAAAATCATGCATAAAAATATAGACACGCGTGTACCGCCGCATTACATATATACCGACGTATTAATTAAAGTCGATGTACTTATAAATATACGCCGGACGAAAAAGATAAAAAAAGAAAAAAACACGTGGCTTCCTCTCCTTTCCGACTCGGCATACACACGCTGCAATCGGTACAGTTTATAGGTACATATAATATTAATTTAAATAATTGATCAATTACTTCCGAGAGCTTATTTTCCATACGAGCCGTAGTAAACGCGTACGTATGCAATTTGCTCGTGTACCTACTTATAGTTGGTGTGTGTGTGTGTATTACATACGCTCTGTATAATAAGCCAATTGTTTTTAATGAATAATATACCGTCCGTATAGTTATTATCTACATATATATATATATAAATAGATACGTGTGCGTAATAAACGGTTCTCCTTATGCGCGGTATTATAAAGCTAAAGATTTCCGATTTCATCTTCGAGGAGGATATCGTGGAAGCGCTCTAACGTTTGACTGTTATTTTATGAAAATTACGTTAGGTATATATACTTTCTAGATCCGTTCCAATTAATAATAACTGAACACACGCGGGTGGGGAAACGATAGAAAAACATTTTTCACGTTTAACTGTTCAACACGATACGATAATATTTATATACGTATACGTATATTATATCCTTTTCGTGCGCAAAACGTCCCAACCTTTTTCATGTCGTAGCAAATAAATGTAATTCTTCTTTTCTTTTTTTTCTTTCGATAAAAAATATTTACAATCTGTTATTGTTATACCGTCGTCGTCGTCGTCGGGAAAATTAGATACAGTATACGCGCGCATAACACGAATAACGTGACGAAGGGGCGATTCCCTAACGGCACCTCAGAATTTATTTTCAATATTTATAATACATTATATTATGATTTTGCCCGCTTTTTTTAAAATTATCAGCCAGTAGAGCTGCGCACACACACTTAAATAAATAAATAAATATATACTTGAAAATAGCGTGAAATTAGAAATTAACAACGGAGAAATCGCAATGTTTTAATAAACTTTCGATCGGCGGCGTTAGAAAATTATATCAATTCGATTTTTTATCAGGTAAACGATTGTTAATTTTAGCGTCGATCTATTTAACAACGCGGCGAACATATAAGAAAGGTGAACAACATCTACGCGACCAAAATCGCATACTCGATCGGATCATTGTTTGTTTTTTTTTTTTTTTTTTTGGTCGAAAAAAATAACCGGATTGGAAAAATATAGGTTTTTTCTGAACAAAGTAAATGACCGTAATTTGACCGGCCGTTTGTCAACGTAGGAAAATTCAGAGAATTCGAACGAGACGAGACGATGCTCTGTGCGCGTACGCTTTTGTATTTTCTCATTTAAAAACGACTCGAAGAAAACGTCGGACGGTTTTTAATTCGCGGGGGCGAAAAAAAAAAAAGCCGCGCGGGAGCATGACGATACGCTCGTGCCGGTTTGTTATTGTAAATCCAAGTTTTCGTCCATTACATTACGCGCGACCGATTTCCACGGCTGTACTCGGAACGTTTCGACCGTTTCGTAATAATATTCCCCACTAGCCGTAATAAGGACGATGAGAATAAGGACACACTCCCGCAGCGTATTATATCGTATTATAATAACATGGAATTACGGCGTGATGATTACGCGATTAGCCACATGCATACGGCCTACACTCGGACCATAACACCGTGATGTAAATCTCGCGCAGTATCTTTTTTTTGTTTACTACGTCGGTTGATTTTTTTTTTTTTTTTCTTTTCCCCGAGTTTTTATAGTTTTTCCAAACGAAATAACTGTTTTACTCTCTGCCCGGGCGAGCAGGCCGGATCGTTTTACACATCATCGGACGGGTTGTAACGCGCGCGCGTTTCCCCAAAACGCGAAAAAAGTTCATAAAAAGTAGTGTAACGCGCGTGTTCTTTCCGTTTTCGTTGTCGATTTATTCGCAATCGCGCGCCGTGTTTACACCGCCGCCGCCGCCGCGTTATTATTACGACGACGACGACGGTCGTAATCTGACCCGCTCGATCGGACGCGTCGTCGTCGTCGTCGTCGTCCCAGTGAAATTACCGGTTCACGACGAATGTCATGTCGGAAGACATAAAGTACCGAAAAATTGTGTTCCGTATCAACGAAAAAAAAAAAAAAAAGTCACCCACATGGAAAATGGTGCTCGAGTCCTCGTCGTGGGATTTCACACGGGTCAGGCTTAATCTGATTTAAGGCCGCGTCACCAACTGTAAACTTAATTTAATTCGTATGATGAAAACCGTACGTTTAAGGAATCCTGGGGATCCGACGACGGGTCTTTTAAAACTACCAGGATTGGTGGAGTCAATGGGATTTTTCAAAAATTATCCGGAATCGATAGATTTCCATAGGTCGTCCTTTACGATAGTCGTCGATAGACAATAATATTATCGAGGAATATTTTATACAAAGTAGAGTCTTGATAATCCGGCTGTTTTATAGACTTTATTGTCTCAACAAAAACCATAAACTTGTCAGTGATAATAATTATATAATCTGCTCCGATAAATAAAACGGAAATAAAAATTCAACATGTAATTCAACGAAAACGCAATAAAAGTAAATAAACTATGTTTTTCGTCCGATTTCTTTTAGAGTTGTTTTTTTTTTTTTTTACTTTCCGGCAGTACTATGGGGTCCTTTATGTGCCGGATTATCAAGAATCTACTCCATTATACCCCGCTACACAATACACCATAATAGTAGCTGTACAGTTTATAAGCGTTCTTTTCCCCCCGTAGACATTGTAATTTATGATAATTTTTTCCCTTTTATAATCCAAACGTTATTAATCCGTTGTGGAGGATACACCTACGCAGCGTATCATAATATCTTAGTTTTTTCGTCATTTCTAACGCCAATAAGTATTTTCGTTTATATTATATTAATCTATATTCGTTTATTTTATACGGGCACGTGCGTACTTTTGAAGGAAACAAAGTTAAGAAATTTGATCGGAAATATAGAAATACGGTACATCGAAATAGTGGTCGGAACACTAGAGGGGTCGAGGGAGCGCCCTTCGTCCACCCAGGGGCGTATATATGGGGGGGCCGATGGGGCCCGGGCCCCCCCCCCCCCCGAAATGAAAAACAAAATTATTAAAACATTTTATTTTGGACGTGAATAATAACTTATGGCTGAGGAGTAATTCCGAAAATTTGTTACGACACCGATTATTATCAAGATGTGCCGAGAAACCTTGATTTTGTATTGTAATTTTTTTTTTTTATTTATTAATTATTAATTTGTTGGTATACCTCGTATTTAAAATGTATAATATTCGTTTATTCTTGTAAGAAAATATGTAATTAATTTTGAGTGACTGTAGTAAAAAAATTGTTTACTGCAATGAAGAGTTTTTATAAATTTTTTACATTAAATTTCATGCAAAATAAAAAAATGAGTTTATTTTTTCTCTGGTGAAGTAATGATGATAGTCCAAATAGTCCAAAGGTCTTTTAGCGTTTAAGTAATATTTGTCATAGTGCCTCCTCCGTCATTTCTCCCTAAACTCTAAATACGACATAATCGGCCCCCTCCGAAATTAAATCCTATATACGCCACTGCGTCCACTACAACGTTTTCGAATTTTCTGAAACGTATATTTACTGACAATAGAATTTACGTAGCACTACGTCGTCGTCGTTTAAAACAAAAAATTAACGGCCGCAAATATTCGAAACTCGTTATCGGGGAAACCATTTTTTCATTTTTTTTTTTACGTAGATTGAATTTCACTCACAGAGGACAACACAACTCTCGTAGTGGATTTGGGACACGGACTAGTAGTGTCGTTCTGCTACCATAACAATACGAATAGACGGAATACGTAAATCGAACGACTACAATGCGGCCGCGGCGAAGCTTTCACCGAGATACAGTCGGCGGTGTTTTGCGAATGCAGTTTTTTGATATACGTATATATACGTATCTGCCGCCTACCTACGTCGAGTTAATAATACGAGTATACATATGACGTAGTTAATCGGCGACGGTGTTCGCCACTGCGGCGTTCTACGCCACACACAATATGATCAATTCCGCGGACCGTGGTAGTACGGCGGCGGAGTCGATGCGAGTTTTATCAGATCGATGTTTTACACGGGTATATATTATATCGTTATAGCTGCAGCTGTGTAATATATTATAACAGCGTACGGTACACGTTGACGGAGCTACGTATATACAAGTTGTGTTTGCTTTCCGCGTACATACATACGTACGTATGTGTATGTAACACGGTTCCGCCCCCGAGAAAATATTCTGGTGCACCGACGAATTTTTACGTTTCCTCCCGTAACGTCCGCGGCGGCGGCGAGGACTGCGAACGAAATTCGACGTAAACGATTATATAGTAGGTGTAGTATGCTTTATTACGATAATATTACTGGTTATAGAGAACGACCGTCTCGAACGTTGTAATCTCATATACGCATAACACGAGAATTCGCTTATTTATTTCGAAAAACAACAGATTTATTAATTTTGCATAATGTTTTCATTGCCGGGCAGCAAAACGTTACCCCCGCCGATGTAATTACGCCGCGTCGTGGAATAATATGAAACAAAGAAAAACTATTCTCAAATCGCGAGCAACGACTCTTCCCTACAATCGTAGCTCGTCACGATAAAATCCCCACAAATCGTTATAAACGAACCGAATGTTGTAATTATTTATTACATTTTAAGTGCAGCACGTTTTGTACGAGTATACGACGCATACTATAATAGCGGATATTTTCAAAAGCGTGTTTAGAACGGTTTTTTTGTTTGTTTGTTTGTTTTTTTTTGTGCATATTTATCCGTTTTCTAATACGGTCAAGCGGCCGCAGTGCGGTGGCGCCAAACAGCGTTTAGCAGCGCGCGCGCGTGACAGATGATGTCTGACGTCGAGCGGACTTCCGTCGTCGCTGCTGCGCTGTAATTGCACGTCGTATGGATTTCAACGTCGTCGTATGGTGGGCGTGCACGTATGTTATAAGCTATGCGGGAGACGTAAAAACGGTCGCAGTAAAACGCCGCGAATTCGAAAGTAGAATAACGAAAAATAACCTATCCCGCGATTTCGCATAATAGCGAATATCAATATAGAGGCGCGTCGTATCAAAATTTTTTTATTCCCAGTAATTACCGCAGTCATAACGAACGCATTCGTCAGCGGATTGGAATTGTTTCGTATCAAACGTTTAAAGTTTATTTTGTGTTTTAATCCGTCAAAACGACCCAAGTCAAATGCGAAACGAGTGGATAATAGTTCAAAAACGGTCAACTGTTATCGAGAGCCAAAACGCGTTATATTATATCAAACACACGACGGCGAATAAAGTGACTTGTAAATTACCACAGTTTCAATTAGATCGGTATCAAAAATAATGTTGACGTGATTTAAAAAAAAAAAAACTGCAGTACACGAACAACAAAGTAACAATAAAAATAACCACCGCGGACTGGCGTCAATAATATAATAAATAAAAAATATAACGATCTCCGCCGGTAACCATACCAGAATTGTGAAACATTTTTGATTAATCAAACGAATATCACTATATACGTACGTATAATATGTGTGTGGAAAAGCGCGGTGAGAAGCGAACTACAAATATTATTCAAAGTGTTATCAAATTATGAGACGAACACATCGTCGACTACTGACTGCGAACGAATTATTAACAACGGAAGCGCGGTAAAAAATAATACTGAAAAAACCCCGACCGAAAAGTGAAAACCCATTTTGAATAGGTTGAAATCACGACTCGGATCAGGAAATAATAAAAAAAAACAACAAAAAACGAATTGTACGACCAAGGTCACGAAGTAATCAAAATAACCAATATACAGATTACGAACGATCCTATATAAAACAAAAACAACGAACGGACGCACATACATAAATCTACCGTCGTTGTCGGTCGATTTAAAACCACGGGACGGTGGTAATAAGGACATAAGAAAACAACACGAAATTGCTATATGCCGTCGGGTACTAATAAAAATCGAATCACCGCGTGAAATGAGCAGCTCTCGGTCGGAGAACGTCGTGGTCTGTATAATATTTTTATTTATTTTTTATTCACACAAAAACCATATTATGCGTATGGTGTTTTACACGTGTGTAAAACGCGGTCGAACGATAATCGGATTCGAGAACTCTGGTTGGGTGAAAATGTCGAAACCGTAGAATTTTCGGCGGACGGGCGTCAATTAGACGTTATGACGACACTAGTCTCACGAGATTGTCAAAACAGGAGACTACCCCGAGTATATTATGCAGACTGAAACCGGGACGAGCGTATAAACAGGAGGAAGTAATAACCTCACACTTGTTCCGTACGAATAGCCGACACGAGTGTTTACGCACACGCGTTTGAAACATATTATTATATTGTTAACGATCTCCGATCGTTATGACAATAATAAAAAAAAAGCCTTCGAGCGGTATGAAAAATATATACGTATATTATACCGTATGTATATAAAAACACGGTCTAGTTTATGTGACTGACGGCGCCCAACGCGTGTCGAGAAGAAAAAATAAACGTACCCTAGACACTGGCGACAGAATAAATTTTGTCTCGCTACACGTCGTATACATACGAGTATATATATAGAGAGAGAGATATATAAACGTATATGTGCGTTTACTGCGATGGTAATAAAAGGTGTCTGAACTAGAAATAAAGTGTAGGATCGCGAGAGAAAAAACAAACGGTCAGATGAATGTGTTCGTTTCTTAAAAACGTGGAACGCGTTCAATTATAAGGAAAAACGTGACGAGAATTCGACCGCGTTCGATTTTTTACCGAACGGAACACCGAGCACCGGATTTTTTACGACTATATACTCGAGCTGCGGTCGGCCAAGTCGTACATATGTATATATATATACATATATTTATAGTCCTCGTGGCCGCGATGAAATTCTCAGATATAAATACGCGCGCGAAATAGGTACTATAACAACGGAGAGTACGCGGACGACGATTGTTATCGTCGTCGGCGGCGGCGAACACCCCGGCCGCGGTAGCCGACCGATACGGCACCGGTTCATCCCGCACACACACACACACATGACTAAAAATATACACGCGCGCGCAACGTATACATTATACCAATAGTTATACATAAACTATTCGTATTATGCATGCAATAACGAGACGTCGTGTGCGCATTATTTCGCCAGATATGACATCGGGCGGCAAGTATACGCGCGCGATTTGAACGCCGGCCAACGTATATATACCGAGTACGAGGAGCGGCAGATAAATGCGTTTTTAAAAATGCCAATTCAGTCTGTACATCATACCTCTGGACAAGTCCAAAGACGTGACCCGTCCCTGGACCTCGATCTCCGTATGCGGCGTCTCCGTCCTCGTGTCCCAGAACCGTATCCTCTTGTCGAAATGGCCGCTCATGATGGTCGTGCCGACCGTCTCCGACGTGACCAGGTCGTTGCAACTGGACCCGGCAAACTTGGTCTCCACGCCTGCGCACACAAAACGACAGTGTAATATCGACCGCGGTAGTTCTAAATCATCACTATACGTATATTATGCCCGGCGGCGCAGAGAATCGCGTAACAACGATACAATATTATTATACGTATACTGCTGTGTGCAGGTACGCACACACGATATACGTCATTGAATTCGCTCTCGGACGACGCGCGATCGCGGTCGTTGGACCAACACCAAGTATAGGTATATAATATTATACGCTCTACCCGCGTGTACGTAATATATAGGGTGTCCCATAAAGTGCGCAACTTTTGAATCTGCCGCCATTTTTTAAATATTTTGTTTGCAGCCCTATTTTTATCGTTACTAGTATCTACTATTACTCCGATTTAATTATCACTTGTGGTTTTCTGTATTGGTTCAGTAGTCACGGAGCGATTTACAAATAAACAACGTGTTGGCGGACCATCAAAAAAGAAGACGATTTTGCGAATGGATCGAAGAGAAACTGGCCGTGGATGAAAATTTCGCGAAAAACATAATTTTCAGTGACGAGGCACACTTCCACCACTCAGTGGATTTGTTAATAAACAGAACTGCAGGATTTGGGGGAATTAAAATCCACGAGTAACCCACGAACATCAAATGCACCCTGAAAGAACGACTGTGCGGTGTGGTTTTTGGGCCGGTGGAGTGATAGGCCCGTTTTTCTTTGAGGACGACGAAGGTGTACAATCGACGGTTACAATCAATGGAGAACGTTATCGTCACATGCAAACCAGCTTCTTATGGCCTTTCCTTCAAAATATTGATATGCAAAACTTGTGGTTTCAACAGGACGGTGCAACATGCCACAACTCGCGTGAAACAATTGACATTATCAAAGAAAAATTCCCGGGAAGACGGATTTCACTGCGAGGTGACCAGGAGTGGCCTGCCAGGTCCTGCGACCTTACCACCAGTGATTTCTTTATGTCAAATCTAAAGTGTAGTGTACGCTAACAAACCGCGTACCGTTCAACAACCGAAAGCGGAAATCTTACGCGTCATCGCCGACGTCACACCAGACAACTGTGAGCGGGTTATTATCAATTTCATCGAGCGCGTCAACACGTGCCGACTTAGTGGAAGTGGTCATATACCAGATATTGTTTTCCACCATTAAATCGGAGATGTTAAGGAATGCAAACATATAAAAATAAATACATTTTGATTGATACATGTTATTAATTTTTTAAAAGTTGCGCACTTTATGGGACACCCTATATATATGCATATTGTATCGCAGACGAATTTTACATTAGCCGCACCTAATCGGCGGCAAAGGCATCGTCAATCCACGCACATGTAGAAGAGACGTATATACTCACATGCTCTGATGCGCAGATCGTATATCTTCAGCGTGCGGTCGTGGCTGCCGGTCACCACTTTGTTGGGTTCACCCATGAACTTGGCAGCCATCACTTTGGCACAGTGTCCGGTCAGCGTGTGCTGCAACAACACAATACTTCACATATAATACCGATATACTAATATATATATATTATGTATGTTATTTGTACAATATAATCGTGTGTGTGTGTGTAACGCGTTGTGGGAACTATAACAAACACGAACGCGTGTTATACTGTCGGAGTCGTGTGCGTGATGCGTAGTACGTTTAAACAATTCGTTTATTATTTAAGCGACGCGATCGCCGCGTACGACTGGAGAGAAAAAAAAAACGAAAACGCGGTCGTCGTATAATATTATAGGGTGCGGCATAATGGACTGCCCCACATTTCAATTAATTATTATCGCGAAATCGAACTGATTAGATTAATGCGGTTTATCGCAATAGTTTTGGTAATTAATAAGGTTTTTAGTCGTCATCATGCTGGTGGTCTGGTGAACAACGTGGTTTTGTTATCGAGAGAGATTTTTTAAAAACGCTTACGGGGGAAGACGTCGCGTCGTATGGCCTCCTCGCTCCCCTGATTTGAGTCCATGTGACTATTTTTTAATGGGGTACCTCAAATCTAAAGTTTTCAAACATCGATTAGGACCGTTGAAGAACTGAAGGAAGCTATCCGTCAAGAAATAGCCGGGATTCCACTCGATATGATAATATGCTAGCGAGAGTGATGGAAAACTTCCGAGAACGACTTCATATTATGTGTATCACTCGTCAATGCCATCATTTGGATGATATAATTTTTAAAAAATAACTAAAAAAAACCTTATTTTAATATACTTTCTAGAAATAAATTTTTTTTTTTTTTTATCATGTACTATTTTTTTTTAATTCACCTTTAAAATGTGGGGGGAGTCCATTATGCCGCACCCTGTATATGTTTTTGCCGGACGTCGTCGTCGCAGAGCGTAAGTAAAATTACCCGGGTGGGCTCGGTCGTATGCGCGCGCGCGACGACGTACACGCGTTTCGTCGTCGGCCTATATATAACTGTATTACAATATAATATGTAACAACGTTATTATTACATCGCATACGACAATATGTTACTCGTGTTCGACGTACACACACGCACGCGCGCGCGCACACATGTAGATAAAATATCGATTCGTAAAATAATGTTATGGATACGCCGAGTTTTTATTCTTTCGTCGTCCAATATAACCTCCCCGATCGCGTTTTATTGTGTATATTATACACATATCGCGCAGCCGCAGCGGGTACATATATTATTATTATTCTGCCCCGTTCGTGCCCGCGACGACGACGGCGACGACGACGATTACATACTCGCGGATATATAATATACGTGCACGTGTTTATAATATTTATATATTACTGTGTTTGCCGGCGAACGGAATTAATTTCCATCTATTACAAAATTATTATAATATCATGTGGCACACGAGACGTGCGCGCCGCGACGTCGTTACACCCTGCAGTCTGTCTGCAGTGCAACTGCAGTTATTTTTCGTTTACACGTATTATTATATCGCAGCGGCGGGCCCGAGTCTTCCGCTCGAGTCGTCGCTCTCACGCACCACTACACCCGCCCCAGCATTAGTTGCATACGCACTTTTAACTAGGCAACACGTACGCGAAAGAATGTCCATCATATTCCGTGTCGAACGGTAAACGCATTTTTTTGAAATCATACCGCGTTCGTTTACGTACGTTTAACAATAAATTATAATATTTATATCGGTCCGCGAGCCTCAATTTCAACGATCGAAACGATTGAACACTTTCACTAATATTACGAGTTATATTATATTTATTACGTCTCTACGTAATAAAATCTCAGGGAAATGAGTGGAAATTCTCGATAAGTGATACGCCACCCCAACCGTTCTCTCGAGATATTGGACAAAGATCCTGGCAACAGTCGTTTCGATGAAAAGATGACTATAATATGAGAAAAACGACAAAAAATCTCGGCACGATCTCGGCTACCGACTGCGATCCAGCGAGTGTAGTAAATATATTATCAGTAATATACGAGTACATAATATATATATATGAGATTGTAGTGCAGCAACGCGCGTTATATAAATGCAGTTATATTATCATCACGGAGCGCAGGAACCGACGTCCCGCGGCCAGTCCATATTTATAATATTATTATAACATGCACGCGCGCGCGCGCGAGAGTATAGTGATTTAAACGCGCGAACCGTACGGGTGTACACGGCGAGTATATTTTTATGCGCGTTTCGTGTGCCGATAAATTTTCGCGGTCCGCAGGTTCGGTACGACACCGTCGGCGCGAAGGAGAGAATATATATAGAAAAAAAATAAATACGGAAAAACGACCGTAACCGTCGTCGCATAGTATTATAATATTATACACGCGGGCGAGTGTAGGCGAGTCGCGAGGAGATCATAATTCGCGCGCTCGATATTTATGTGTGTAAAAATTCGGTCGAAAACGCGCGTATACATACATAATGATATATCTCGCGGCGTCGTCGTCCCGGCGCCGGCATCGCACACGAGATCACAACAACTGCACGTGTGAATAATATAATAGCGATAAACTCTGTGGCTCTGGCGGTATGTACACGCGCCGCGACTGCCAAAGGCCTCGAGGCGCCTTCCCAGAGAGCAAACAACACCGCAGTCGTTGTCATCCGACTCGTACCTGTTATATTATATTGTGTGTGTGTGTGTGTACGCGCGGTGTGTGTTTAAACACGCATATTTTAGGCGCTAGCGTGTATTTACATTTCCCATTAATAAGATGTAAATCCGCACACGTTTTAAATGACGATAGGTATGCGCGCGTGGATATACGTATCGGCCGTACTTTATATAGCTGCCCGATGACGAGAGATATTCTTTATATCAATATTGTTCTTTGTACGTCGAGTGTAAATGAGTATAATGCGATCGGCGCTATGCGGACGACACGAAAGTGGAACGTGTACACACGCGACCGGCGCAAGACGAAATCTAAGGGCGGGATGAAAGTACGAAATTTCCCGTCTTCTAAAAACGTACCGATTTATTATTTTTATATAATATGGCGAAACTCTTCTCTACACCGGCCGCGGCAGCAGTTACGACGGCAACGTACGGTAAAATATTAGGAAAGAACTGTACTGAAAATGATTGTCTCTCGCGGAGGGAATCGTATATTTATCAATAATATGATTGATATACGTATAAAACGTCTATTAGTGACTATGGTAAATAATTTAAGCCCGACGTTATAGTCGTAAATATTATATGGCAATACATTTTTAATCTATATAGGTATTAATTGAAGAACGATACAAATTTAAAAGGATAAAATACATCAAAGTATCAATATAAACGCTTGCCCGTCGCGCCGATCCTGAGAATCTATCAATATAATATAATACTATGCACACGTTTACAATATTATTGTTTCAACGAACGCCGCTGTTTTCGTTGGGCGTGTGGGGTAGTAGGTACGGTACAATATAAATTATGCGTTTACGGCGAATCGTTCAAAGTAACACGTACGAAATTAATTTCATCGGTTATTATAATAGGGCAGTGCAGCGGAAGCGCGGTATAGTAGTGGTAGTAGTAGTAGGTACCGCGCGCGCCGTGCAGACAGGTCCCCGTCTAATTGGCGAATCTGTTACGTATATGCACAACAGTTGTTTTTCGTATAAACACTAATACGGATCCAGTCGGAAAACCCGTACGGCGTGATATTCATAATATACCGTTGCGGTTAACCATGTGTGACCTAAACAGAGATATTTTCGAGTTTGTAGCCGTTTACGTATCGCGCACGACCTACACCGGGGCTCTCGCGGAATCGAACGCGTGTGACCTACCGATTTATAATAATTTGAATGCTTTATTGTTATTTACTATAATATATATTATTATTATGCCGGACCCGGAGTGGTAGTATATAGTAGTAGTACACGGGGGAGGTGCTCGCACGTCTCTCTCGGCACACGTCCGATCGAAATAATACGATATTGTTATCGCCGTTCTCCAATCGCGTGGAATATAATAATATACGACGCCGCCGCCGCGGTACGCGTCTAAAACGAGCGCGACTTAATCGTGATAACGATTATTAAAATATTATGCTATTCAAACCGCAACGCAAAAGCGAGTATAATAAACGAAATTAAAAACATAACATACCGCGGTCGGTGAGATTTTAAAAAAAAAAACAACCATTCTCAGACCGGGCCGTATACGACGATCGGGGTTAGACTACGGACGAAATCGTACGTCTATTTTCGATTTATTTCATTTTAATCCGCGTTATTCCGTTCGTTAAAACGCGACGTATATGCCGTAAGTATAATATACAGTCGAGTCGCGATAACTCGAACCTCGATAACTCGAAGAACTCGACAACTCGATTTTTTTTTTTTAATTCCCCTAGAAATTATAATAACACTCAATGTATTATAAATGTCTTGTTAACTCGAATATAAAATTGTGATGAATAGCTTAGTCGAAGTATATTTTTATAAATATTTTCGAATCCATAGGCAAATTAGAAGATTTTGTCAATAAACAGCCAAAAAACCAAAAATTAATAACAAATTATTTTTCTACCGTATCTCATAAATAATACATAATATGTATGTACATACTTATAATTTCATTGTATTTATTTTTTTAATTTTATTCAGTTTTTGTATAGCATTTATGTATAAACATAAATGTATTATAATTGTCATGACGTTTTTATCGTAAAGTTTTAAAATTATATTTCATTACATAGGTAACTCGAAGTTTTGATTTTATTTTGATAAATTCGAGTTAGGTATCTCGAATAATACATAATATCTCGATGTTAATTTTTATCCCCCTTCAACTTCGAGTTATCGCGACTCGACTGTACTATAATATAATAAATACGAGTATACGATTTATACGACGTACGTACGTATATAAAATACGCACGCACCGTAAAGCCGAGTTTACTCGCATGAGTCGTTACACGAAGATATAAACTAATTCCTTTATATATGACTATTCTCCATTTGACGGGTGAGATAAATTCCGAGTGTAAACCTATTGAGGTGAAAAATGTGTAACGACATACAAATAGAAAGAGGAGAGAAAGAAAAAAAAAACCATCTAGCATGAAAACTACGTATGACCTATAATAACGTAATAATTATTATTATATATATATATCTCGTACGCCGCCTAACGCACGACAAATCGTATAATCTTCTAATAGTCATTTACCTACTTGTATACGTATATATTATGTTGCGCACTGTACACGAGAGAGGCTGTCAGTCGCGCGCGTACCTCCGTATACATGTATATGGAACATTACTTCTCTTCTCTCACTATATGTTCGCATAAAATATAGGTACGTCGTCGTCGGACGTTAAAACGATTTGAAAATCGCCGTCCGTACACGCGCGTATATAAAAATCATTACTGTTATTTAAATAGTCTATATCGTAGAGAGGAACCGCGCGTTATTATAAAAAAAATAAATACGCTCGCCCAGTACGCGACGACGTGTTATTATTGATAATATTATTACATTGTTATTATAATTACTCTCGCAGACTAAGACGAGCGACGTCATATACACTGTATTTTTGTAATTTATATACGCCGCCGTACGAGAGAGAGTATATAATATACACGGTCAATTAAAAAACTATATCGAACACTCGCGAGAATGAAATATTACCGTCCGGCCGACCCGACGTAATTATTATTATATATATATACGTATATATTTATACGCGCGTATATTATATTATTCTCGGCGATAATATTATTGTCTACAGGGCCTGGGTGGTCTGCTGCGGGTCGCGGAGGCCACGCAGCAGCAGCCGCCGCCGACAATGATGACCACACCGCCGCCGCCGTGTAGGCATAGAGAAAAATATACATAATACGCGCACACGGGGGGTACCTGGCACGTACGCGGGTCGCATTACGAGTCCATTACGCGCAATACCGCGATTATATACGATATTATCTTTTGTCGCGTCCGAAACCGACGATCGCGCTCGTACAGAGGACCGGCGCTCGTCGTTGACCCGTGCGCGCCCCCAGGGGTCGGTCGAAAACGCGCGCATCGTCGTCTCTCTACGTTTAACGACCGCGCGCGTACGAAGAGTGGCCCGCCGCAACGTTAACGCATTCCTGTGGAAATATTTCACAAAACGTTTTCTTCTTCTTCTCATTGCGGTTTTCGCTTCGGCGCATACGGTTTGAAGAACGTCACGTCAAATACTTCGAGTCAAAATTCATAATATGTTCTCGTCACTCGGCGGCGCGGCGGCAGGTTGGAGAAAATGACTTTTGAACTTTTCGTTTACGTTTGAATTCAGACGGTAATATACGTTAGCGATAATTACGAGACCGATATTCAATTTCCCATGTAATCTAATAGGAACGAACATCCGAAAATGACTTTTCCTAGGGAGAATACAAACTCGACCGGGAGTGACGACGACCGAACAATAATATTATTGTACATCGTAATAAAAACGTTGGGAAAAAAATGAATATTTCGAAAACGCGCGACGAGAACAGAGAACTTATACCACAGACACGGGCGATGATGACCGGTACGCGACGATTGCGGAGGTCTCGCGGAAAATGAGAAAAAATAAACCGTAGACACTGTAAAACGCCATGAATAAATCGCGTGCTATAGAACGTCACGTCAAATACTTCGAGTCAAAATTCGTATGTTCTCGTCACTCGTCGGCGGCAGGTTGGAGAAAATGACTTTTGAACTTTTCGTTTACGTTTGAATTCAGACGGTAATATACGTTAGCGATAATTACGAGAACGATATTCAATTTCCCATGTAATCTTATAGAAACGAACATCCGAAAATGACTTTTCCTAGGGAGAATACAAAATCGACCGGGAGTGACCGCGACCGAACAATAATATTATTGTACATCGTAATAAAAACGTTGGGAAAAAAATGAATATTTCGAAAACGCGCGACGAGAACAGAGAACTTATGCCACAGACACGGGCGATGATGACCGGTTAGCGACGATTGCGGAGGTCTCGCGGAAAATGAGAAAAAATAAACCGTAGACACTATAAAACGCCATGAATAAATCGCGTGCTATATACGGTCGGAACCGCGCACAGAGTTTTCGATTCTTTATTTTTATTTTTTTTCCAACCGTAAGTACACGCCAACAACACGTTGTAATAATCGACTCGACATGACATTTTAATCAAGTCTGTGTAGGCATTGCGGCGGCGCACCGAGATTGCAGTTGCAATATTATTATACACACGCCGCGCCGCCGCGCGTACCTATTCGCATAAAACGTACATTTCCTGCACAGACACGCCTTGCAATGGATATCGTTGGCATTTATGCACCGCGCGAACTATCCGCCATATTTATTACACGCGCGCGTTTACCTGGACGATACCCGCACGGAATATGGTCACAAACTTCCGATATGGGACGACCGCAGCGTCGTTCGAATATAATCGCGTCGCCCCGGACCGTTTATTTATATATATTATGCCCATATTACACTATATTATATATCCGCTACCAGCGACAAACGCGTTTAGCCATATTTCACGTCGGAATCTCCCATAACGCATTATATTATACGCGCGTACTCTCGCGTGTGCGTGTGGCACATATAAACGTTATAATACAGTACCAGACGTAAATTTATCCATCTCGCACGAAACGCGACGCGGCGTCACAAGCGAAACGGGCGTTAAAGTTACAAAATTAATCGTCCCGCGACGTATAATACGCGTTACGGTATTTTTTAAGAGTCGCATAAATCGAATGGTGCGCAGAGGAAAAGAGAAACAAACGGAAATCGAACGATCCGAATAGATATTAAGTCGCGCACGTATTATTATTATTACACACATATATGCAACCAAGTATGACGCGTGCATGCGACGTATATAACTGTCGATGTAAACTATAAAAGAACAGACTCGTTGCGGATTTGAGCTGACGTCCGATGAAATTTCGCGATATCTATATATTATTATTATCGAAAGGGTATACGTGTTATAACTGTAAAAGTCAAACGTTCGCCGGGGAATGGACGTTGGTAATGACGGCGGACAAGCGGAATATAAGGGAAATTAATTAATTAAAACGCATAGGTACACGCGCTATAATACGCGTACGACGACGACGACGACGTATATCAAAACGAAACGGTTTATAAATATAATATGTATTCATGATGTATGTGTTGTGTAGTATGTAGTCACCGCCGACGCCGATGAGTTTATAGCGCACGCGGCCGTATTGAATGGAGACCTCTTTGTGTCAGTTTGGTGTCGGATCTCCGCGGCGGCACACGCATATACGGTATGCATACATACGGGATACATATTATTATACTCGTACTCACGTGTACATAAATGCGGGCCGCGGCGGGTACACGCGTTATAATAACGTCCGTGTGTATTATAGTACTAAGTGCCACGACGACGACGTCGGTATATTGATATAAGTACACAAAATAATAATAATATAATCGTGTACGGACATCGAACGCCGCTGCGGCGGCGTCGTCTTTGTATTCCCGGAACAGTCGCATTTTATCGTCGTCCACTCTTGGGTTTATATAATATATCAAGTGTATAAAATAGCAAATATGTATACGACGTACGCTCGCGTTCTATTATCTATCTGTACGCCTATGTATATGTGTAGAAAAACGCTAATCCGAAGACGGAGCAAAGGCGGACAAGACCGACACAGGAAATAAGGAAGTGCGCGTGTACAGAGCTATATACGTAAAATAATAATAATAATAATATACAAGTAAAAAATATGTCACGGATACGTGCGCGCGCGCGCGGTTGACGACTGCTATCGCATTTCCGGGGCGCGCATTCTTCCGTACGTACACATAATATATGTACGACTTGGGCACGCATAATATATGGTTAATGTAACGCAGTAGGTATAATATCGCCGCCGCTGCACGTCGACGGTATACTTATTTAAAAGCCATCTATGCGTTTCAATACCGCGAGGGCTCGCAGAGTTCCGTTTAATTGTCACGGCGCACGCCCCGCGGGGTACTTATACAGTGTAAATCGCGTCCGCGCTAGGCGTTAATTGCGTCGGCGGCGCGCCGATTTCGCGCGGCATTTCAATTATTTTTCGCCGTCCGCGTACCAATATATACGTATATACGTATATAATATAATGAATCATCGTGCTCGCGACTGAAAACCCGTTTCTATTTTCTTTTTCGCTGCTCGTCCGCACACCGAGGCGAATAATCACTACTACTACGGTATACGCACGCGAAAAGAAAGAAAAAACAATACGTACGTATATTATGTAGGTACCTACTCACGAGAGCCGGTGTCGCGTTACAGAATCCGCGCGACGGTGTCGGAGTTTAATTTTAGATAATATATTGTATACGGCGCGTTTTCATACGCCGCACGATAACGGTTTATAATCGAGACCGAACGGGTAATCGCGAGCGAAAACCTCCTGCGGAATACCAGCTATTATTATGCGGGGGACCGTCGTCGTCTTCGTTCGTCACATCGTTATGACGGCGAGAATTTCGGATTTTCGCTCGCGCTACAACACTAACACACGCCGCCGCGCAACGATAATATAATATCGCCGAAACGTGGCGGCGCGTCGTCCGGTCCGGATCCGGAAGATCCACCGTACAATAGATGGAACGATACGTACGCGCAGAGAAATATTCGGGTTTTCACACGCGGGCGTATAATCATGGCCGAAAAAAATAATAATTGTTATTATACTCGACGGGACGGTTGACTACGCGCGCGCGCGCGCGCGGTATCGGCCTCCGTTATTACACACACACGCACGTATATATTACATCATAAACCGAAATATATATAATATTATGCACCGATAAACATAGGTATGCGGCGGCGGCGGCGGCGGCAGTAGTCTGTTGGACCGTAACGTTACACAATTACGTGTACTGTACGTAGCGGTTTTACGGGATTTAAAGTTGTCGAAAGAAAACTCGGCGTATATAGAGACAATAATATGAGTATTATTATATTGTGGGCGACGAGGAACGATTTACCGCTACGCCGCGACGATATCGGCGATCACCGGACGGCAAATGTTCGGATAGGTCAGTGAGAGCGCGGACAAACACGTCAACGGACGCGACGATTTGGCGGGCGTTTAACGCGGCCGTTGGCACGTGAAAAATACGTATTAATCGTCGGGTAGATTTCGCGCGACGACGAGACGAATAGTTTAAATTGGGCAATTACAACGCGGGCGCGCTGCCAAACGCATTGCGATTCACGAAGCGCGCGAACGACGAACACCGTTAACCCGCAGCAGAAACAAAAAGCATCGCGCGTATATAGTGTCTGCGAAAGACTGTCAAACAACGGATGAAAAGTCCGTCGCGACAAAATATGATTTTTATCATCGAGTCGGCGCGCAAGTGGAGAGCAGAGCAATTACGGTATTGTGCTTATTAATGATAACAAAGATTTTTTTCAAATCGCGGAGTGGTAAATATATTATTACGGTCACTAGTCTCGCCATCGATTAATAAAACGATATTTTTCAAAAGAAAAAAAAATAAGGATTTTACGTAAATATTATATCATACGCACGAGTATTTCGAACGCAATTTGCCACACGATTTCAACCCACCAGAGTCAGCGAATTCACCACCACCACCATCGTCCCATTATTAATTCGTTCGTTCGCGACAAGTCCATCATAGCGGGTTCTCCAGAGGTCCGCAAGCGCGTCACACACGCAACAGACTCTTTCTCGTACGTGTCGGATTTCGAAATATGGATCATTGTTTTCGTACGTTTCCTGCGGCCGTTGGATACCGTACACAGATTGCGGTCTGTACCGCCGCCGTTGCTCTGCGGTCATCTTCTCCGGACCGCTGTTTATTTTTTTCCCTTCTACTCCTTCGTTCGTTCCGTGTTTAACCTCCGCGCCAAACCCCGTACACACAACCCGGCCGTATTATAATAATGATATCACGGTCTAATATATCGCGCATTCTATTACAATAATCAAATCGATGGCCAACGACATCCGCCGTTTTATTCGAACCGCGCACGCACGTGCACACACACACACACACATAAGGGCGAACGGCTTTTCTCACGGCTGGTCGCTGAACTTGTGCCACAGCAGCCGTACGCCGCCGCCGCCTGCACACGCGTATATATACGTATTATTATTTAATATACGAGGCCGT
Organism: Drepanosiphum platanoidis; assembly: GCA_948098885.1. Classification (NCBI taxonomy): domain Eukaryota; kingdom Metazoa; phylum Arthropoda; class Insecta; order Hemiptera; family Aphididae; genus Drepanosiphum; species Drepanosiphum platanoidis. The sequence continues at coordinate 4,420,196 of OX402531.1, forward strand.
TGTGGTACGATATTCGCTATGTACGCCGGTATTTCAATCCGAGTCGTGTTTTCCGCTGCAATCTCCCCCGCGCGAGCACATTTCATTAACCCGAGCGATTAATCGTTCGGTCGCGCGACAAATTTATGACGTCCAATATATTATATAGAGACGCCGAGCGCGCGCGCGCGCGCGCGCACGGTCACGAACGCCCGCGCAAAACGACCGTTTCTACGCAATTATATACAACATTATATACGTCATAAATTATAAATTTATATATAAAGAATGTAACGCGTAGTCGTTGCACGCGTTTTATTACAACAGGCGACAACGAAGAATTTTTTTTTTCTTTTTCCAAAGCAATTAACACGGCGGCGGCGCGGCGTAACGCTAAAACTAATTGTTACACATAAAATAATATATTATATCGTCCGCGTTGATCGTTCCGAGCAGTCGCGGTCTGGTCGAGAAAGCGCGCGCGTAGAAAGTACACTAGTTTTTCTATATTTACGGCGATCGGTTCCTTTGTCTACGGGAAAAAAACAGTTGATTTTTGGGAAGAAAATCTGATGATATTTATACGAAACGATATTGGCTCCTCGACGACGTCGCGCGCCTTCTTCAGGTTTCCCCGCGGCTGTGTTCTCCGGCCGGTGGTCTCGTCGAGTTCGTAACGAAAACGGCGAAACTCGGTCGAAATAGTCCGGGGAGAGACTTGGATCATCGTGAAATGTGGCCACGCAGTATACACTTTATTCTCGGGCGGCTATGATATCGTGTATTTCCACGTACGGACAATTGTTTTCCTTAAAATTAACGTCGTCCTGTTGGTTGGACAGAGATCGAAAAAATCCCTATTCCCACGCCGCCGATGCGTATTTAATCGTCGTATACAGGTATAATTCGCGCATTGTCGCGTTGTTATACGTACGCGGGGTACCGAAGTATATAATATACAACGCGCCGCCTCGAGGTATAATAATAGCTGCAAACGACAATGCTGCGGCAGGAGACGACAATATACACGAATATATAAGTACACGCGCTAGTATATAATACTAAATACTATTGTGCCCGCCTGCCGCCACCGGTAGAATAATAATTATATATATATATACGCCATTTTATATATAGACGAGCGTATAAGTTTTCACATGCCGGAATTAATCTGCCAGAATAACTCCGCCGCCGCCGCCGGTGTGTACACGTACTTATCTGGAGTGAAGACACGATTGTGTGTGCTACGACCGCTATAAGGTCGAGCGGAAAAAAAAAAATTCGTTCGATTTGCCTTTTCTCGCGCTCATCTGCTCGCGTTTTTCTCCTTCGGGACGACGATCCTGGCCTGTACGCCACGCAACAATATAACGATTGATAAATTCCCGTCAGTCTTCGGATGCTTCGAATTCGCGCCTCGCATACACACCTGCTGCGCCGACGTCCGCCGTTCGCGCGGCACGGTATATTATCTTTTGAAAATCTCCATCGATTAACATTAGAATGGGCAACGTAACGATGAAAAAAAATCGCACTTATACCGCGCATTTCATAATAAATAACAATGCGTGTATTTATTTAAGCATATATGTGTATACGTAGGAGGTACACGCCGCCGCCGTCGGATCACTTTTTTCTCTTTCCGTCCGCCGCGAGAGATTATTATTATTTCTGCCGCAGATTTCCGAGAGATGAGCCGATATTAATCGATTCGAAATACTTAAAACTTTTTGCGGTGGCGGCATCATCATCATCACGCCGATTCCCCGACATTGCGGAAATACCGACTGTAATTATTATTGCGAGACGAATGCGATCGCGATCGCGCGTTTTCGGCGTATTCAATGCAAATGCGCGCGTTACAATAATAAACGACCGGGAGGAGGTAACGTTTGAAATTCGATACATTTTTATTACCTCGGTCTAACCGCCGAGTCACTATTATACATACGCGTTTCGTTTACGGTTGACGAAATGTCGTTTGGATATGATACAATCATACGCGTGATTTGTGTTGGTAATGACGCGGACCGGAGGCGGGCAAGTCAAACGTTTCCACACGCATAAATAATATAATACATACACATACCGTATACGGTTATGCGCGTTTTCACGGTTTGAAGTTTTACTTTTTTCTCGCACACGTTATGTTTGTTTTTTTTTTTTTTTTCTTTCGTTATTAAATATCATACGATTTCTGTCCGAAAGGTAAACGACACGCGGCGGCGGCGGCGTGAGTCGTGTTCTCCACGACAGTATATCATATTAAAATACATCCTCCGAGCGGCGGCGGCGGCGGCGTATACGCGAATTCGTGCTCGACGGGCGGCATAACTGCGAGTGCAGCGGGCAAGGACGCGGCGAGATGCGTTTTACAAGCAGTAATTAACTGGTGGCTACCGATCAAACTGCAGTGTATTGTATACCGCGGGGAGAACGACGCGCGCGGCGACTAGGAGAGTAAAACCGACGACGTGTAGGCCGTGATTTCGTCGGGAACCGCTTATTACATAATCGCGAATACAAACAGCTATCGTTCTCGAAACGGTACGAACACCCGCGCGTCCCATTTCGATCGCGAGCTCGAAAAGATGTGTCGTTCGAAAACGTTTCGGAGAGAAAGAAACGGAATTTCACCGACCGTCGAAACGCGTGTGCCCGGTAAAAATGTCGTCTCGATTTGTCGAGTTTCTAACGCGCGCCGCCCGCGTCGTACAATTGAAAATCTGAAACCACTATAGCAGTAGCGGTACGAGTAGTAGCACTCAAACGATATAGTATAGTCACCGGAATACAATAATATTTCCACGTCAGTGGCGCATCGTCACTTTCTCCGCGAATGTCTTTTCGCATAGAATCCGCGGAACAGAAAACTCGCATAGATATAATAATAATACGCGAACAAAACGAGTATACGTCACATTGTACAAACGTACAAATATCGCACCGCAGCCGTACGGCGATCGCGTCCAATTTTCTTTGGTGTCAACGTAAATTAACGAGACGACGACGACGACGATAACAATTACACGTTTCTGTTAAACGATTCCTGTTAACCTAATATACGAGACGCGCGATATTGCATACGACATGTTATAGCACGCTGAAACCCATACAAAACCCTTTGCCGGCGTTCGAATTAGAAAACAATAATTAGAAACACGCGTGTGAAACAACAATTCAGCGTTCTTCTTAGAAATGTACAAACGCGTGATGAGAAACCTCCGGAAACCGACGAATTTTTTACGAGACGAAACGGGAAAATTTCAATTACAATTATTAATATTGTAAAAGTAATTGACAGTAATTTGATATTTTCGTTTAGATGAATGTTTCTATTCGTCTTGTCGTTTAAAAACTTAACTTTATTCGCCTAAAAATGTTTATCTACCTACCTATTGTTTTCGATACGACGACGACACATTTTAAAAACGTTTTTCAATGTAAACACAGTTTCGAGGAATAAAATTACCATAGACGTCTCGTGGGTGGTTGTAAGTCCTATCGTTTTCATAGCGTTCCGTTTGGAAGGATTATGGAAGAAGTATGCCAATTTTTTTTTTTTTGACCTTAAATCGAGCACTGCCCTTTACGCTGCGGAAACCAGTTGTCGTCTCGGACGGACGTTTTATTCGGTCCCACGTGATTCCGCGCAGTGTCTTGGACAATGTTCACATATTAGGCATACTTGATTACAAGGTACGTTAATATTTATTTATTATTATTATTATTCGAGTTGTCGCCGAATTCGACCGCGCCGCCGGGCCTCGAGCGACGACAAACGCGAAATTCTGTACGAGAATCATAATAATAAGCATACACGCATTTATAATGCATGCGGAGAGAGAGTCGGCCGTCGCCGTTTTATTATTGTTATTAAATGCCATACGCGTGTACACAAAACTATACATAACCGGAAAAACTACAATCCCGGGGGGTGCGCGCTCGTTTATTTAATATATGTACGGCGGAGACGACGTAAAAACTATGCCAAATCCAGAAAGAAAAAAAAATCCATTATTTAAAGCATATTTCAGTTGTAGTAATAATCGTCCGGATGCTACTAATCAAATAAGAAGAAAAAAAACGAGGACATTACGAGGTACACGTTACGATACGAAACATTATATTATGAATGAAACGGTTGAAATGACATATATACTACCGGCGAATTGCAGTAATATACATATAATCATATACGTCGACCGACTACTACGACGTGCTCGGTACCTATACTTGCGAGGTATAAAAACACAGTACGTTTTACTACTATTAGCAGCAACACTTTTCATTTATTTTAACACGTGTCTAATTAAAAAAAAAAAAAAAAAAAACAACCACTTAGGCCAACGTATATAATACCTATCAGGCACATCACATGTTATACTCGAGTACGTGATCTTAGAGTCGGATGGTTTTATTATACGCATTATATATACGTAGAGGTAATAAAAGTAATAACAAAAAGAGTAAATAATACGTACGCGATCCGAAACAGTCGAGTTGTATAATAATACCTATTATTATTATTACTTGGATTAGTTTGGAAATATTATGTAAACGTATTCGAAATCGTGAAAATCGTTCGACATAATATTTCCACCGTCAGAATAAATAGCGATGAATATATGAGGAAGAAACGTCGAGATGGGGATGGCCGGTGTTTCTGTTCGACGTGTTTGTCGTTGTCGTACGATGCGCACGCGTATACGCGAAAACATTATACCATTTGGTAACGTATATACGGTATACCGTTCGTGTTCAACGTTATGAAATATAATCATATCGCAATGCAATAATCACAGCTACGGAACGTCGTGTGTTGCAAGAAAAAAACCAGTAAACGTTTGAAACGACTTTAAACGGTATTTTTTCGAACACACAATAGCAGCAGCATTCGTACGTAATAATATGGCCGCGCGTAAACGTCGTCGATAAAACGTATCGTATCGTGTATACGAGGAGGCGTATACCCGCCGCCGCCGCACGCCGATGATTAATTTTGAAAAATTAAAAAAATCTGTATCGATGCAGATATTATAATACCCGCGGTTTCATGAGTTTGAAAGAAACAACAACGACGCGCGTTAAACAAACGGAATAAATATACTAGTTTAGAAAAAGGAACTGGAGAAAAAAAAATAAAAAAATACTATCGCGATAATACCGAAAAAAAAAATGTATAGTTATTGAAATTATGGGGTAAGCGCTCGCGGGAAAATGGGACGTGGTCACGAGCAAATAAGACATATACGATGTACGCGAGTGTGTGTGTGCGTGTGTGCGTGTGCATGAGAAGCATATTGTTTTTCTTTTTCGTTGTGCGAACTGTTATTATTATTATCATCATCGTACACGACTTAATGACGCGTCGCGGATGGCCGACCGGTGGATAAAAGAGAGGAGGCAGACGAAAAACGGAAAAAGCCGAAGAAATGGAACGACGGCGGCGCTCGCACACGTATCACACACACACACGCACATAAGGTGCGCATTAAGATCGCCACCCTGTATTTATTAAGACAACAGAAACGACCGGATAATAATTATATTAGCATATAATAATGCGCCTTGTGTACACACGGACGGACGGACGGACGGATTTTCGAATTCCGTGAGAAAAGTATCGACGATATGACCTACCAACGTGCGTCGACGCGAATGTGCGACGTGTATGTACTACTGCGCGCGAGCGGACGACGACGGGAAATAAATATTCGTCGCCAAATAAATATCTGTCCGATGAGAATTTATACCGATATTCGCTTAGACGTGTAAACGTTTCGAAACACAAAAAGTCGTCGAGACGGTAGTCCTCGCAGTGTCCCCCGAGAGCGTTTGTCCTTTGCCGCGTGTCGGTCGCGTACCGCGTATAGAGATTTTAAACTGATGACGACTACGTCGTCGTCGTAATAAACTACATCATAGTCGAAAACAATATTACTCCGAGAAGCGATGTAGTTTTTAACGGAATAACTAATCTCACGTGATCATAACTACTAAACTAGTAAAACGTTTATTCACTAAACTCGCAGATCATACTAAAGCTAAAGTGCGCAACTCGGCGGAGAACGCAGAGTAAAAAACCGATGTATTGTCGACGATTTTATTTTACGAAAACTAAGATCGAAAAGAAACCTAACCGTCACGAACACGACCGATTTTTTTCATATCTCGTCACTAATTGAAAACCACTTAAAAAATAAATGTTTAAATGACAGCGGGAAAAGTTTCGTCTTTCAACGTTACAGGTTAAACGCGACTCGTACGATTGGACTTAAAAGAATTTAATTATCTCGCCAAGAAATGTGTGAAATTGTTTAATAATAAATATCAAAACTCACTAAACGCGAAATTTAACATTATCTCTTCGTTTTTCACCGTCAAAATTGAAAAATCGAAAGAAAACTAACCGTCCACGGTGAAAAAAACAGGTCTAAAATGAATTGTAAATATATTTCTCGCCGGATCTAAAACAGTTATAAAATTTGACTCGGCCTAGCTCAGTAAGTAGTTTATGCACATTTACATACGTACGTACGTACATACGATTTATGATAATTTCGCGCGATGACATAATGAGCGTCGACGATAATTATTTTTTTATACCGACCGAAAGCGCGACCGAGTCCGCGTCTTCCGAAAAGTGGCGATAAATCTCTCGGCGAGAGTCGATGCCATTAAAAAATAAACGAGCCCAATATCATATATACATAAATAACGATATGCATATGCGCGACATTGGTTCCATATACGTAAAGTCATGATGAATATTTATAAGCCGACAAACCAGTAATATATATATATATCGTACATACGGCGTGTGTAGTAGAGTAGTAGTAATCGTAATAATAATGATATATAGGTGTACATAATATAGTGGTGCGGGTATAATAATAATATTATTATTATCATTATTGTACCGTGTTTAGACCGACGACGCGCACGTCTTGCGCGGGTCAGTAAACACACGCGCGGGCCACCTCGTCGTTCCTATCTCTATCGAACTCCTCCTCGTCCCGCGGCGGCCCGCGGGCTCGTCGTTTTCCTTTGTGTAATAATAATTTAAAAAAGAAAAAAGATAATAACAATATTATAACGTTCATATCATTCAAAATACACGGTGGCGGGCCCCGATCGAAAGAGTTAAAGAAGTCGTTAATGGAATTTCGACGCGCCAAATAATATTCGCACAGCGTACTATACAGACGTTATATTATATACGCGTAATAATCGCAGCAAATAATAATTGTATACGTTGCGCAAAGTACAACTCTAATAATTATTATTTTCGCATCGATCCTGTGTGTGTGTGTGTGGTGGGTACGACGCGAAAATGGAGAATCTTCAACCCGTATATAATATCATTATTATTATTGTGATTATCGATGCCATTTTGAATCGTCGGCAGAGTTCACTCACAACCGAGATGCAAATAAACCTCTCGGATAGAGTTCACTCACGACGGAGATGCGAATAAACCTATTCGCCGGCAGATTGGCGGACGTAAACGCCGTTAAATTTCGACCGCCGCCGCGGCGGCGCGAGAGGAGACTATTCGTAATAATATGATTATATCGAATATTAGAAGAAGAAAAAACGCGGTCGCGTTTTTCTACTTTACTGTATTACAACGACAATACAGCGGTATACAAACGAGGGGTTATTAATTTTCAAAACCGTACACGGCGAGTTATGTTTTATGGTCGACGACGATTCGAAGAACTCGATTTGTTTTTTTTTCCTAGTTTTTTCAAAACGCGTTTTTCGAGTTGCGACGTGAAATTCCACGCGCATTTCCCGAAGGTGTTATTAAACAATAAATAGCTCGTGCGGTTCGCCATAATATTACGTACGCGCGAGACAAAAAAAAAAAAACAGAAATAAAAAATAAATGCCGCTGCTGCGGCGATTACGTTTTGACCGAACGCGCGTATATAATATTATACCTAGATAATATTCAACCTAAAAACGCCGCGTTCTACGACAATGCGTACACGATATTATGGAATACGCGAAAATACGTAAATGAAATATCGTTTGAGGTGAAACCGCGTTTGGACGAGGTGTTGAAAACACAAACGACTCGACTTGTATACGGCGGCACACACGTTTTCGTACATCCGTTGGCATATTATGGTCGATTTGACTGACAAACGCGATATTATATAATAATACGCGCGGAAGATTTCGTCGTTTCTCGAAATCGAACAACTCGTAATATACGAAAATGTACGTATTACATTTACGCCCGCCGAGTACTCGTTTTTGCGACAAACTATGTATATTATTCGCAGCGTACGTTGCGCGCAATTTATAAAAAAAAAAACAGCAGCTGCTGCTGCTTGCGTATAATGTCTCTCGCTCGTTCTCTGTCTGGTCGTTTAGAAGTACGGTTTTTTTTTATTATTTTTTCGTTAATCTAAGAATAGTTTTTAAACGTATTACACGTTCATAATATTATACGTATCTCGAATGTAAATTACCCGCGCGCCACGTCGTCATATAATAAACGCGCACGCCTTGTAAATGTAAACGTCGTTTACCGAAACGACGACGCGTACTCCCCCGCGGACGATGCGATAATACTATTATTAATATTATACGTCATATAATATATACGCGCGCGCGCGCGTCGTCAAAGATCGCTTCGGCAACCGATACGGAAATACGATTTCGAGACACATAATCGAATCTCGAACGTCGCCGTCGCTGCGCAGACGGTATCGGCGGTTATACAATCGAGCGTGTACCGCAATAATTGCGGCCGTAGCGCGTATAAAAAGCGTTTTGTGCACGGTCGTAGGTCGTTTTTCTACGAAGTAATTATACATTTCACGTGTTAAAAACGCGTTTTAATTATTACGTTATAATTAGCGGACGACGCGACGGTGGCGATGGCGCGGTGCGATTATAAACTGTGGTATAATTAACAGTTGAAAAAAAAAAAACCCCCCGGAACACAATTCGTATATATATATATGTGCTTTGACTTGATCCTCGCGACCGTCTGACCAAGCATTGCGGTAAAAACGATTTGTCCGTCTCTACGACGACAATGAAATATAATATACGTATACACATTGTTCTTTATATAGGTGCAGACATTTGGCGAGTACGTTTTTATATCAACTAAAAATAATAGTATAGTATAATAATAATAATAATAATTATGATATTATCGTCGCAGGCGAATTCCGTTGGCGAAAAAACCTCTGACGCAAAACGCGTTTTTTTTTTTTTTTTTTCGTTTTAACGGGAAACGGAATTAACGAGTTATAATAATGTTTGGCGTTTCGCGATATTAAACATTACGGACGAGATTTACTGCGCTCCGCAATGAAAAGGCATTGGGTACGCTTCACTAATCTCAAAGAGCAATACAACTATATATCTATAGTACGGCGCGATATACATTATAATACGTTTGAAAACAAACGATAATAATAACACGGACGTTTGAAAAACGATCCGAGCGCAAATCGACCGACTTGTATAAGCGCGAACTTGGTTTACGAATTGATCGGTAAAATTTCAAAAAAAAAAAAAAAAAAAAACGTTATACGCCGATCGCATAAATTAAAGTAATAAAACGACGTGTGTTGTGTGACGCGTATAACGTTCGTTTGGAAGTGTTTCAATACAAAAACGTCGCTTTTATGAGTAATTTTTTTTATTAATAAATCACCGAATACGGACGAGAACGGTGCCCGAGATTATTAAAAAGTCCTCGACGAATGCGAAAAATGTTCCTTTACCCGCGTATACGTATACGTAACGAAAATGACCCGTTCGAGAATATATATAATCCGCGTCGAGTAAATTCCATCAGCGGCAGACGCCAATAATATTATGTGTGTTTCTGAAACTCACGGAGCAAACGACGCAGACTTGAAAGCGTTTACGAACATTAGAAGAAAAAAAAACACACACACAACAACAGCGTGTATACACATTGTATGAGATGAACCACTACTACGTTGGGAGTGAAAAAATGCGCATAAATACGAGGTAAAACACTTTCGCGGCGTTTGAAAGAGAACACATAATATTGAAATATCGCTCCCGTCGATCATATATTTTCAAATACTATATTCAAGCGTCGCGATAATTATACACGTCCAAAACACATATTATAATATCCGACTCGCAGTCGACGTAAATATACGCGCGCGTGTGCACAACCATTCGCCACACGCCATTACTATATTATATACGCGCGCGCAATGTAATAATAACATTATTATTATTACGTATATTACACGAGCATAATGGTATATATTTTTATCGTAACGTTAATTCACAATTTATTCGTCTCGCATCGACTTAACGTGAGAGAAGACCACCGCCGCGCGATTCGCCACGATACGTATATAAAACAATTAATTATCGTTTTCGCGCAAAAAACAGACGCGGCGTTTTTACCGAGGCACATGAATTATTTAACTATACACGTCTCGCCTGCCCAAGTGTATTGGCCGCGCAACAAACGCGGCGGCGGCGGCGGCGGCGACGACGACGACGACTATTTAACCGGATAATTTTTCGACCCGCTTATTACGGGGGAAAAAAAAAATTATAACGTTACACTTGAGTTTTTGTGTGTAAAACAAACCCGAGCGGCGGCGTTTGGGAAATGAAAAAAAAAAAAAAAAACAAGATTTTCAGATTGAACTGGTTTATTATTATTATTATTATTATGATTTTATTTTCGACATTTTCATTCGTTGCAATATCGAACCGATTTTATATATTACAAGTCGAGAAAGAATAGTTTTTCACGCAAACGAGTTTTTACCGCAGACCCGAGGATCGAGAGAGGAAAAAAAATGTACATGACACCGATATAATATTATCTTGCCGCGCGCGTGTAAATATATCTACTCGAAACCGAATATAACAGTTGTTTTCAAAGTGCCTCTCTCGCGTTGTTTTATACGCGTATGAGAGACGTCGTCGTCGGCTGGCGAGAGTTGAGGCGCGGGATTAAATCGGGCACGTTCAATAATGAATCGTTATTATCGAAGTCGTCGTCGTGCATAATATAATAAAATAATAATATATCGTATGATACTGCACCACACCGTGCCGCCACGATTTTATCGAGTAAAATCTCTGCTACTTTGGCAGTCACTGGTCGCCCTCCCCCCCGGTTACTATTCTTTTTCCCGAGGCTCGTCTATATAATATATTATGCTCCCAAAGAGTATGGATGAAAGTAATTAAAATTGTCATGCAAAAAGTGTACGCGAGAGAAATGGTAATACTAGGACTTCCTGTCTAGGCGGCAATCAACGATAAAAATGTTAACAATATTTTATTGTTAACATGTATTTTGAAACAGTCCGGCTCCGGACGGAGAAAAGCCAAATACAATGTGAACAACAAGTATCGTTTTTATCCGCGCGGAAGTTCCGACGCGGCTCGTTGTGCGTACACATTATTAGTATTATATTATTCAAAGTACAATAAAGTATATATTCCATCGGTATATATTATATATAATACGAAACGCGCGTTGTTATTATTATTATTATACGACGACCCCAAAAGCTACATATACACGTACACCTACTTAGTTTAATTATTATTGTTTCAGTACCACAACAATAACAGAGTTAATTGAAGGTATAATAACGTAATTTATACGAGAGAGAGAGAGAGAGAGAGAGAGAGAGAGAGCAAACTTGACGCCATTTCACTCGGCATGCCGTATAATATAATATATTATGGTACGACGACGACGACGTACCTATAACGCGTCATTTCGGATCGCATCGGAGCGTGATTGATATTGATATTGCGAACACGTGAATATATTACATAATGCACGGACTGCGCCCGCATAATATACATAATAGAAAATTATTATTAAATAAACTGGGGGGGGAGGGGAGGAAAAAAAGTCTCGCAGATTCATTTCGTATTTTCGACACGAAATAATTTCACGTGTCGCGTGTATTATTACACGGAAAAAAAGGAATCGTCGTCGTACGACGCGAGAAATATTAATTAAAAACCGGGCGTGACTACGCGTGGGCGTCGTTGAAACGAATATATTTTCACGCGCGGGCATGCCCGTGGTGGATCATCTCGCGGACTCGAAAAACTATGCGCCGTGTACGAAAGTGTGGAGAAATATTATATACTTGGCGCGCCGTTTATTTTTACTCGTACAGAGTATTATTTATAACGTTGCTTCGATCGACTAGCGGACAGGAGTAATCGTAATAACGACAAAGATCGTCTAAACCAGCGGTTCTCAACCGGGGGTCCGCGAGTAGGTATTAGGGGGTCCCCGGAAAAAAAAAAGCGTAATGGCGGAAAAATTGAAATTTGTTGTAATTATTTGAAATTACTTGTGAAACTAGTAGTGAAATATTGTAAATGTTGTAAATAGGTTTTTCGTAACTTATACGATTTAGTATAAGTGTATAATAAGAGTATAATACTATAATAGGTATAATTAAGTTAAGTGCTAACAAACAAGCTCAAGGATCACATTAAAATTACATTTTTAACTCAATATTATTTTTTATTATTATTTTTTATTATTTATTTTTATATATACAATGAATTGCGCATGTTGATCAAAATAAATCAAATTTTTCATTATTAAACTTATTTCGTAAATTCATATCTATCTTATGTAAAAATATATGACAAATTGGCGTTTGGGGGTCCGTAAAGTAGTAGTGAGTGGTCAAGGGGTGCGTGAATGAAAAAAGGTTGAGAACCGCTGGTCTAAACGGAATAACGAATAATCTATCAACTAAGAAGTCGCGTAGATCTCTGATTTTGTCTGTAGTCGAAAATACTATACATAATATAGAGGAGCAGAAATATGTATACGCACGCGAGTGTCTTTCGGCGCCGATAAAACTCGTGTGATTTTACACACTCTCTACCAAGACAATTTCGAAAATTCAATTCGTACGTGGAAACGTTTGAATTATAATCGTCAAATATAAAGCGATTATCGTCTGTAAAAAAAAATTAACTAGTGCGTGATTATTTATTTTTTTTTTAAATTTTACCGTTATATAAATATCAGTCAATTAGTATTTCAAACCTGTTTTCGGAACTCATACCCTAGTATTGACTTAATAATTTTGTCGTAATCAATCACACACATTGATGATTATAGTGTGAATAGACTAAAATTCTGGAAACGCTATTTTTACTCGATTTGTTTCGAAAATATTAGTATTATAATAATATTAGTCGGTAATAATTATTATTACATCATAATATTATGTAGCTATAATACGCGTGTATTTTTTTTTAAACGTGTTATATTTCGATTTTTACCAACAAACAAATAATACATATATACATGTATATCCACTTTGAAAGAAAAACATTCGTCGAGCACCGGCCCCAATCGGATACCGACCGCGGGGTATCGACGTCAATCATCGCCGTTCGCGGTAATAATTTTATGCACAAGCACGTGTCATGCGAGTACACCATATCGAGTATGTGAATCTCAACTATTATATAACAGGTACAATAATATGTAATATACGCTGTTGTCACCTGACCGTAAACCGTATAAATGTACGTCGTCGACGCGCTATAGGTATATTATTAATAATATAGTCGGGTTTTTTTTTTTCGTCCGAAAGGTAAGGGGTGGCCACCAAAGAAACCGTACCGAGACGTTATTTGCAGTCCATTCGATAAAATAATTAATTTCCAATACACAACACGAGCCCACGTCGAGCACTCTCGAAATAACCCACTACATAAGTCGGGACTTGTGGCGGATAAGGTAAACAGACTTGTATTCTACTCGTGTCGCCGCCGAGGCATCGCGCGCGTTTATTGTTTCGAGAGAAAATTCCAAATCTATATACTGTGCGCGGCGTACGCATAAAGCAGATATTAAATTATAAATTACGTTGCATTACGTTATTATTCGTTTCCGCGCGTTTCGCGGCGGCGGCGACGACGACGACGCGTTCCACATCTCATACCGCACGTTTACGTAAGCGATTTTCTCACAGGTTTTCCGCCGACGGACGATGGCCCGTATACTTACATCACGCAGACATATTATATGCACATATACGCGAGCGCGCGCGACGGCAATGACCTTTACGAGGTCGTCGGATAATGTGTGTTATCTTCACTGCGGCGGCGGCGAGATGCGCGCGCGCGCGAGTAATGACGCGTTACAATGCGAAAATCATACACAGCTATACGACTACACATGGGTAAAAAAAACCGTATCGCACATTTTATTTTGCGAGATAAAAAACACACACATGCGCGGCGGGTGCACGCGAAGTGTCTATAGCGTTTGTTGGTATATATCGCGGGCGCTTGACCGCGGCGCGCGGCGCGACGACGGCCTTCGCGAGCGCCCGATTTCCCGAAACCCGTTCGTTGCTCACGGCAACGAAAACGTCGAAAATTATACGGTACCGAGGCGTATTAAATTACGTGTGACGCGACAACAACGGGGGTCTGTGTGATTTTGAGGTTTTCCGTTTCGATTTTTTTTTTTTTTCGGATGTTTTCACGCTCATCTCCCCGGCCACAACGCGTACGTGTAGTAGAGAAACGTACGCGACGGCGCGGCGGCGGCAGGACGATAAATAATAATAGTATCGCCTCTTCCGAGGTACGAACAACGGTGTGTAAATAGGAAACGAGTCGCTCGCCAAAACTATATTCAACAATTTAGGAAATGATGTTAAGTGTCTAATAAAGTATTAATGTGAAAATCAGTCTAATAAAACCAATGTAAAAAATATAATTAACAAAAATCATATAAAAATTATAATTACTAAAATAGTAATAAATGACCTAGATGAGAATGTGTATCAATTATTAAAAAGTATCTATGTGTAAATATAAATGAATATCTATTAAATATCGCTTAGTTGTAATTATAAGATAATGTTATTAGAGAAGTAAAATATATCATTCTCAATTGTATAAGACACATGTCATTTTATTTTATTATATTATATATAAGTAATATGTATAGGAACTCCGTATACCAGAAACGAGCTTGCTCAGTTGGTATACGTATCAGCTCTTATCACTATTAATGTAAATTTAACTATTGTAATTTGATTTTGCTGAAATAAATATTATTATTATTATTATTAAGTCTCCTCGCTCGAGGAGTAGGTATCCTTTTTTTCTACGTCGTTTTTATCTAATAATATACACGGCGAACGGGACGACGACAAGAAGAGTCACGTATAATATAGACCAGCGGTCGCCAACCGGCGGTCCGCGGACCACTGGTGGTCCGCAGAAAAATTCGAACGTTACTAGTAATGCTGTTGTGAGTTTATAATCGAAATATACAAAAGTAGTGTACAACGTCGCTGTATGTGTAGATTCGGTTTACAACAAATAAGAACAAACGCGTAATAATATTGTCATTATTATCGCATGTTATAAAATAAATAGACCTAATTTCCAACGACGCGTGGGTTATTATTTTACTGTCGCGCTCAGTAAAATGCCGAAATGCACAGACTTAATCGAAACAAGAGAGAACAAATCTCACATTAAAACTTGTGTTGAATACTTATTACACTTTATTGATATTTTATAAAATATGCGTTAGTTTAATTCATTTTTTTTTTAACTTGGTATTTAAGACATATGTATAAGACATGACTGGTCCGTAGAATTTAGAGTTATGGATCTGGTGGTCCGCGAGGTCCGAAAGGTTGGCGACCGCTGATATAGACTATAGAGAGCAACACTAGGACATGATGAATTATTATACGGAAAGTCCGTTAGTGTGTTATAATATGCACACACGGGCGAGAACGTATAGAGCGTTGTATTGTTAGTGCGCGGCCGATAATTTCGGCTAACGATCGCTTTTCACGCGCGCGAAAAACCGTCGCGCGTAAACACACATAATACGCGTGAAGTGCACGTCATCACGCACGTCTCGGCCGTAAAATCGCGCGCGCGTGGGCGACCGCGGTAAACAAACACACGTCGCACATACACACACACACACAGGTACCCGCAGATTACGGGAAAACGTATTAACGGATTTTCCGAAACCAGTCATTATATATTTTTTTTCTACGTCCGTTTCGCCCACGCAAATCTCGCCATTGTCCGTTCTTTCGGTCGTCTTTTTTTATTTTTATTATTTCCTTACGGGTTTCCGCGCGCACGCCGGCCGAGTATAATACGCGATAGAGCCGCGTGTACGCCGGATAAGAGACGCGCGCGCGCGCGCGCTCGGACCCCCCTTTTAATATTATACGCCGTTATTGTATATTGCGGCGATCGCGTCAAGTCACGGCGATTCCGGCCCAACAACACACATCAGTCACAGTTTTTTAACCACCCCCGCGCGCGCTTTTCGACCGACTCGATAATAAATATTCCAAATCGACACACACGCGCGTCCCGCGAGACGGACGTCACACGCACACGCCTAACCGGCTATATATCATTACAATATATGGGTTACGACGTGCGTACCTGAATATAATAATGCGCGCGCACGCCGAATGATTATTAATTTTTATCGGTATTATTTCATCGGCACATTATACGAGGATATATCACGTATAGTCTCTATCTTTCGGAATGTTTAATTTCGATTTTTTTTTTTTTTTATAGCCGACCGCACACGCGAGTGTTAGTATATATATATTACATTACCATATAGTATAACGTACACACCATCGCGTTTATTAAAACCGAATGATTGTTGAAAAAAATCCGTCGTCGATCCGAATCGCATTAATCAATAATTACACTTATCAAACGATTTATCGTCGACGTGGATAAAACGTTTCGTTTTACGTAATTTAGCAGCGGCATTCATATTATAATATATTACGGATTACATTTTCGTGAATGGAACGGGCGGGCGGTTTGAATCGGGACGTCAAAATGTAAAAAACAAAAAGCATATTAAACTCAATCAGACCGTCGTCGTCGCAGATATAATATGTTTTTTTTTTATTGTATATAATACAGAGTCGAAATCAAAAAGTCACGAATTTTTTTCCCATAACACGTCGTTAAGTTTCACTGACCTGCAGCGACCGAATTAATTTTATGTGTCACACACACACAATGATTACTATTATTATTATTATCGTACTTAAATTATATCGAGCAAAATCATTATTCATGCAGTTGATTGACATTTTTCCTTAAAATAAAGCCGAAACGTATTCACGTCAAAGATATCGTCCAATGTCACACATCTTAAATGACCGTACCCAATTACAGATAGTTCCGTTAGAATGGAAAATAAAATAAATTTTAGGATCACATATTCACTGAATCGCACACGCATAACTGACGTTTCGTTTTACTCCAGTAGGTACCTTAATGTTGGATGGTTTTATTTTTTTTTATTTTTTGCCCAAATCGTTATATCGTACACCGAGTATAGTCGCTGATCGGAAACGCTCAAAAACTCAGATTCATTAGAATTAAATTACATTTTTTCGAGTGCCCCATAAACTTAGTCATACGCTTAATTTCGCATATCGCCTTTTTTTTAATTAAAATAGTCGAATTATAGCTATTTAAAAAAAAAAAAAAACTGTAAATGTTTTGCTCGCGTTTTCGTATAATTTACCAATATTATTGCGACTTGAAATATTTGCCTCTATTAATTTTAACGCAACGATTATATTTTATACGGGCTCGGATCGCGCGCACGCACGTCGGGGCTGTTTACATTTAAACTGTATTTACGTAATATTTACGTTAATTCGACATTTAGCGGTCAGTAAGCGTCGTCGTCGTCGTGGATGATAAGACTACGTAGATGTTATTGACACGGCCTGGCGTCGAGAGAGAACACAATCAATCGTTTTACTCGGAAATTCGTATTCCGCCGAGTTAACGGTAAAACGTTACGAATCATATATAAGATTATGAGAATCGAGTTAAAAACCACCGAGATCGATACGAGATAATTGAAACACTTAAACGTCGACCGAATATGGTAATATAAGAGAGGTAAAAAACAAATTAATTTACTAATCCGTACTACCTGTTCGATAATAATAGTAAAAAAAAAAAAAAAAAACTATAAACTATATATAAACGTTGCGATATACGACGTGCATCTGCAGAGTAAACCATACGAAAAGGAAACGCCGAGTTTTACGATAAGTAGGTATAACATTCAGAGTATTATAATATTGCTTTCTCCAATCGGAACAAGACATTACGAGAGTTATATATACCTATGTGTAGAAAACACATTCTGTACAACGCTTTTATCGAATGAAAATATGATATTTGTTTGACAATAACGATCGAAATGCATAAACGAGATGACGGACGCTCGATTTAATACATAGATTATAGTTGTTCCGAGTAAACCAAACGTATATATATAGAGGTGGACGATTTGTATAAATGAATACGCCTTTCAGATCGTCAATGGGAATCAAAAATACTGTAGCGGACAGATATACAGGATTCCTTTTCGTACGTCAACGTCGTCGTCGATGACACGCATCGACCGGTTTTGACGGTTTGCGAAAAAAAAAAAAACAGTACGCGCATATACGTACACATGTGTGTAGAGTACCTATATTAAATGCACTAGAAACGCGTTTAAAAAAAAAAACTGTTATTAGCTGCAACGGATATATATTATATAAACGGAGCGCGAACGCAGTAAAATGTTCGTACGTATAGTATACTATAAATTATGATAAATATATCATTAAGTTTCGCAGAGATTTTTTCGCACAATAAAAACACACGCTCGCGCACATAATTTATCCGTATACGATACAAGTACAATAGCGGAAAGATAAAAACCGAAAAAAAAACTTGTAAATATATCCATGACGTGGTAAAACGCCATCTCGCAACTGGAGAAAACTAATCGACAGGGTTTACGAGCAACTCGTCTGCTGTACGCGTATCGTCGAACGTTATAGTTTCGGAGCAGATACTTTGGGACACAAACGTTATTCGCGACAATTTTTATTAAACTCAATAATATTGTTATTGTCACGTGGAATTTTAGCTAAAATAGAGAGCCTCGCCCGAAAAATACTGCTAGAAAAGCAAACCGAATATGCCATCTATACTAGTCTGACGTGATTAAAATCACAAATTAAATACACCTAATCGAGTATTTATTTTAATAGAAAATGATTAACACGATGGAAACGCGCGCGCAGTCGACGTTTTTTATTACAGTCGATTGTTTTGATACATAAATTATCGACTGTCGAGAGTAGATTTAAATGTCAATTAAATTTATTTTTAGAAACTCCAATACAATATAATACGCTTTTCAAACCCACTAAACTCGTTTCGTATAGATTTAAATTTAAACGTTGAATTTTTTTTGTTTTTTTACGTTATAACTAAACTATTCCAATATAAATCCAAGCCTTTTCGTCTATTATCTCATACCGATTTGTCTATTGAATTGCAAGAACAAAAAAAAAAACAACAACAAGGCCCTCATATAAATGTCTACGAGAGGGCAGACGCCCCTAGTTTTACGCGTCCACGACACAACAGGTCGTTTTATACAGCACTCGTCATAAACTATTTATACGACCTCTATACACCGCCGACAACTATAGGTTCCCCCGAGGATTACCGGAGGACACTCTGTACACGGTGTGAAAAACGCTCAAACACGGTCTGGCGGAATAATAAAAGCGTGTACGTGTATACGCGAGAGATCGAACCGTCGTCGTCGTCGTCGTCACGGGAACGTCGTCACTTTTTCTTTTTCTTTTAATTAGAACTGAAAAAAAATAATAATAACGAATCGCACAATGAGAGAAACAGACACGGACGCGAAGGTCTGCGCACGACGACGGTGAAAATACCGACGACAATAATGACGCGTTTCGTCGTCAATGGAAAACCGACGACGTGCGCGCGCGTATCGGCGCCAACGACGGGAGAGGACACGCGCGAAAGCTCAGCGGGTGACCGGCGCGCCGCCGCCGAACCGGTGTACGCGTCTGCCCGGTCTACACAAGTGGGTCGGTGGAAGCTGCGCGTGCTATAAACGCCGCACACTATCGAATGTGCGGTGTGTGTGTGTATATACAGCACCATCGCGCGCGTTCATCTGCATAATAATACGCGCACAACTAGGACTTGACGTCGAAACTGGAGCAAATCGAAGATTAAAAAAAAAAAAAAAAAAAAAATGATTTATATTATAATACGTATATGCCGTGTCGAATATAATATTAGTGTATACACACACTCCGCGCGCTATACTATCGTCCAAACAATCACGATAATATCCCACAAACTATATTATATTATGTATATTATAAATGCGATTCGCGGGCGACACAGACACAAGACGACGCAGACGTCTTCTGGGTCGGCAAAAATAATACTATATATATATGTGTACGGGTAAATACATCGCATGCATAAAGTATGTGTGGGCGTCGATTTTTCTCACAGCGGTAATGGATATATGTGGTATATTGTGTACCCGGCACGTCGATAATAATATTATTATCTCGCGTACACGGCGCGAGTAAGTCACCGTAGTCCATTTCGTAGTGTCACGAGTTCCCTACACCCGGTTCATTCGAAAACCGTTTCGATACGTATCTATAATAATATCATTATATACTTATGCGTACGTGAAATATCATAATATCATACTCGTTTTGGGCCGATAATAATACACATCTGTATAGTAGCCATACTGTATATACGTATATTTATACAGTTATTGTGCACAGTTCTACTATTGCAATAAAAACCGCACAAGTTCGAAACGTTAAATATTAATGGAATTCCATGCCCCGCGGATCGTGCACGCGTTTCGTAAACGGAACGGAGTGAAAAAAATTAATTGAAATCATAAAATATATTATAATATCTATATAAACGCCAACGGAACATTGGGCCACATCGGACTGCACCGAATGATGTTATATAGGTAGTAGGCGAAAAATTACAGTCTTCCGAAAAAAAATGAGTTTATACGCGCGTTCGTATACGTATATATATGAATAATGTATTTTACACTCGAGTTATTATAACGCTAAATTATTTTAAATATTATTCGAATTACGCGTGGTTTTTTTTCATAGTTTTTTTTCTGTTTTTACACAACAAAACGGTGTGTGTGCGCGAGAACGATTTTCAAGATTGTGTAAAATATTCCATATTATACAAACACGATTTTCCTTCTCGAAAACAACAGTTTAGACGAAATAATAACGTAGTCGAAGGTATGTGCGCGTTTTGAGAAGGAAAAAATAAAACCATTTTAATTGCAACAGTACCGTGGTGGCTTCGTAAGGAATGTAAAACGACGTGACGGTGATATATATACGTATAATATATACGCGCGTAAATATAATACTTTGTGTAATCAATACGTTTACACACGCGCAAACATTGATACATATTGATTAACGTAACATTTTTCCACGAGTTGGAGAATCCACACGACGCGCATAATTTATATTATATTGGTAATGATACGAGCCAATATGTGTACGACGTGATAAAAAAATATATAAATAATATACGGGGGGGGGGGTTATTTTTCAGACGTATTTAATATTATAATATCTTGTACTAACGCGGCGCGCGGAGGACTTTCTTCGACCTACGCATAAATAATAATCATAATAATATATTACGCGGTATACACGAAACTATATGGCTTAACGCGGTGTATTTTATATGAGTTTTTTTTTAAAGAATTCCGTTTTATTTTGAGAGAAAAAAAAACTATTAAACGTCGCAGATATACCGTCGCATACGTGTTTTCGAAAGGTCAAACGACGAATAAACGAACGGCGTATAAAAAAAACAACTGCACCGTTGAATTATTAATAAATTAATAATTATTATCTCATCCGCGAGATCGTAATGCGACGACGACGCGAACGGGGTTATCGGAATATATATACTACTACTCTATAATATATTATGTCGCGCAGATAATTAAAATATTTCAATAGGCCGTTTTTTCACCCGGTTAATCGGGCCGGGGGAATCGATAAGAAACACGCGTCAGGTAGCGTTATGATAATATAGTCATAACACACTTACATACTTTCAGAAGTCGAGCACACGTGCAAATGAGATATGAGAGAGAGTATCCGGCACATAACGCGAGGCGATAAAAAACAAAACTGACGGGGTAAAAAATAATAATAATAATAATAATACGCGAATTAAATTGCCAGAGACCATATACGTACGTATATCATAACGAATAGTCTAATTATTTTAACGCGGCCGAAAGCGTGCGTGCGCGCTTGTATATATATATAAATAGTGTGTACTGTGTATATTATGTTATTATTATAATGCATATTATGCGTTCACGCGCAGCGGCCGATTACGCGCGGTGTGCGGTAATAACAGTATTTAATAATATGGTAAACATGATAATTTCTAAGCGAAAATCGTGAATCATCGACGCGTCGACATTTCGCATATACTCGCGCGCGCGCGCGCGCGTGCATATAGATATAATATTGTTAGCACGTCGGACACGGCAATTATGTACACTATACGTACTATGATATATAGCTATGTGCCGTAGGTATATATATATATTATTTAGCGTATATGAGAGGGCGCCAGCGTCTATTTAAATATATGTGTGTAAAATTATAATAATATATAGACGACGCGTTAGCATATATTACGGGCGTACGTACTACACGGACGTATATACGTATCTCTCGCCCAGTATATTATAATGTCACAAATATATATAGGCACCGACAGTATAATATTATAACGATCGGTCGTCGAACGCGAGCGCCAGTCCGTCACCTGGCGCGCGCTCAAAACCAAGAGACCGTCCGGAATCGTATCGACATGAGCCGTCCCCCGGGCGACGGAGGCTACGACGACGGGGCTGGTTAAATTTTTCCAAAAAATCCTCCAGAAATCGTTGACGAATCGTCAACACGTTTTTAATCGGATAAGAAATCAACGGCGGCGTACCTGTATTTTAAAACTAACTGTTCGAATAACTCGCACGACTTGTTTTGACCGTTAATAATCGTAATAGGCACTATAGGTTATAGATAAGTAATTGATAAAAGAAAATTGAAAAAAAATTAAAAAGTACGTGTTTTTCATTTATTTTAATCGATATTTTTGAAAATGAGCTCGAAAAATTACGAATCATTACGAGCAATAAGAGAGGTTATATAATCTTGTATCATTATAATCAAGCATACGCGACCAATAACCGATTTTCATACGTTTCCGGTGCAAAAATCACGATATATATATGAAAAAAAGGCGGCGTAACGGTCGCTCACCCCTATGACCCACTCCAATATTATATCTATAGACTGTAAATAAATAAAACTACTTACGGCCTGTCGGCGGCGGGTTGCTGTCGAGGAGGTTCGGTGTTCGTATTGGCTTGCGAAGTAAACGGTAACGGAAACAAAAGTCGCGATTAAAAGTTCGATTAGCCGTCGTCGAGACGAGATAAATAAAAACACGGTCGACAAACATTATTGGACTATTGCGGCGGAAAAAAAAAAAACGGAAACGTTAAAACCGAAAAAGAACTTTCTGCACCGCGGTCGGCACGAGACTGATCGTCTCTACGCATTAGAACTTTCGAACGATCGGTATCGGTCGTGTTGCGCGCACGCAGCTCGGTCGTCATTGGTCGGGTGGCGCGCGCCGCTCTACCGTCATTCGCCGTGCAGTATTGCACCGACGACGCGGACTCTCGCCTATTCCGATTTTACGCAAACGCAATTATAATTATTATTATTATCGTTACATAATTATGTATTCATAACGAACCGTCTTACATCATTATTATTACGATTAGGTAACTACTATAATAATTGTTCGATTGTTACGTGTACGCTGTGTCGTATACGCCGATCAAATCGATCGTATAGACACAAACACACAAAATTAATATACTTTAAAATTATCTTCCTACAGTAGTCGAGTCTCACGACCACTGGAGAAGTGCCTTTTATTTCATTGTTCTCATTCTTTATATAAACTTATATGGTAAAATGTTTATACGACTAGACAAAATTGATTCGTATTATAAATATAACATTTTACATGTAATAGGCAACAGGGTGTCCTATTACAATTAAAGCGGAAAACCAATAGTGTCATATTAATAGTATCAGCACATCTTGGTTCCCATAGAACATTTAGTTAGTGTCTAGTATTACTAACTAATTCTGTTGTCTAATATTACAAGGTGTTTTTATAAGTTTATATAAATTGCTTACTACTACAGCTGATTCTGGTGCAAAAATCACGATTTTTTTTATGACGTAGCAGAAATATGATTTCGCTACCCCTATCGGCGCGTATGATTTAAGGAGCACTGTCGTTATGTTTAATTTTAAGCATCCCCGCATTACAGGGAAAAAGATAAGGGCGGCACGTTTGATCAGAACTTGGGAGACCATAGTGTCCCCCCCGCGTTAACCACTGCTCCTACCAAACCTATTCTACAAAAAAATCCCGTGCACGCCTATAGTATACACGCCTACATATTTATTTATTTATATATTATATACAAAATATCCAAAACAATAGATTTAGAGGTAAGAAAATAAATTCTACTCTGCTCGCTCGAGTCCGAACACCTCCCCCGCCCGCTCGCAATCGCGACGCTGCAGGCGACGATGTACGCGTGTTTTAACATTATAACGCGCACATTACACACCTCGGGAGAGATTATATAATGATTATTTATACGTATATTCTGCGCGACGAGGTACGTACGAAACATCGCGCGTTTAAACAGGTACCTTTATACTCGACAAACATTTGTGCCGCGGAAAAGTATTCGGAATTTACGACGCGTCGGCACCGTGCGAGCGAGTGTGTTCTTTATTCGGCAAATCCGGTGCAAACTATATTATCGTATATAGTGAAATACGGCGGGCAGGCATCAAAAAGCGAACTTTCCGCGCGGCGGCGGCGGCGGCGGCAAAACTGTACAAATATTTACGCGCGATGTTTGCGACGTCGTTAATAATTTCACGTATATCGTGGGCAGAGGTATAGGTGCACGACGCGTACGAGTCTTAAAACTCGCGAGTGTTTTATATACGCGCACAAACTTTTCGCTCGTGTATTATTACACGCCGCGCCCGCCGGCCTAATCGTCGCCCGCATCAATTTAACTCGCACAGAGTGTCCCGCGAGGATAAATGTTTCTTTCCCCCCACCCTTACTACATACGAAAACTCCACAACCCCGTAATATTAGCGAATTCCTCGAGGGGTAGAGGATGCTCTGCCGTACAGACATACGAGATAATATTTCGTACGGGATAGTAATGATTATTTTTATAAAAGCGTCGTCGTATCGAAATGATATAGGCCGCGCGTTTTACGTACACCCCACGACAATAAAACATAACGTGCCCCGTAGTGTTGGGTATGAAATATGTCAGGTCCGGACGTTGTTACAAACGCCGCGCCGCCGCGAGTTTTGTTTTGTTTTTTTTTTCTTTTTAATACGTGTAAAATATACGCCATGTAATTTATACTCGCGGCGATCGAGAAATATGTGGGCAAAAATGATCGATACACGAATCTGTATATTATGGGTAGGTACCGTATATAGGTAGGCAGGCGGGCGGGCATACGACGCCGCGCCGGGTCGGCACGTTACCGCGGGAGCGAACGAAACATAATATACGCCGTTTCACAATGGCGTGGGCAAAGGAAATTAGAATACGACAGCGATATACAAGTGTTCCGCATAGTATTCCTCTCCGCGTTACAGATGTATATATAATATACCTACTATACGAGCGTAAATCGTACGTTTACCATTATTTATCCGTAAAACGGCCGCGTTCTATCCACATATATTAATAAGCGATTCGAACGTCAAACCGTACACTACACACACTGTCGAACGTACAAAATATATACAATACGCGTATTACGTTTGTATATGTTGGGAGTAGTATATGTTCCGAGAACGACGTCAAACCGACAACGGGGCGCGCGCGACATTGTAATGTTATATTATGGTATGTTAAGCGCGTACGCCGATTAAACGGAACGGAATATCGATAATGTAATAGTCGATTTGTCAGAAAAACCGCGAAGACGGTGTTTTTTTCTTTTTCTTCCCGATCTTCTGTGGGATGTGTAAAAGTGGTTTTATACACGTCTTGCCCACAAAATAGCGGTGAGCCAACACGAGAGAAGGTCCGCGCAGTCGTAAACTGTTCGCACGTATATCGTATACTGTACTGCACGACGATTCCGGCGTTAAAACTCAAAAGTGTGTTAGAAAAATGCAAATCGGTACGTTCCGAGGAGATATTATATTATAATAACGCGCCTATATATATATACAAATTATTATCGTATAATTTTTTTCCCGAACGAATGAACGGAACGCGCGCGCGTGGGATCGCGTACGCATTATAATACGTATATAATGTATTTATGCGCGCCTATATTCGGTTTTGAAACGAAAAAAAAAAAACGAGCATGGAAAACACGTAGGTATACCGCCGAATGTTTGTCGGAAACGATTTGATTATTTGGCGCACCGACGACGACGACGACGTATCGGAAGTATAAAAAAACATTTAAAAAAAAAAAACAAAAAAATCCCAATTCATAAATTTCGCGACGGACCGACGACGCGCGACGACAAATTGTATTGATTAAAATGATCGAAAAAAAAAAAAAACCTCACACACACACGAGTGCCCACGTTACAATGGACTGAGGCCGGCGGAGGAGTCTGTGTATAATTTTTTACTTCTTCTTCTTTTTTTTTTTACAATACTACGTGACGTGTGTTGAAACAGCAGTGTTGGCGCATTTATAACGCGCACACACAAACGCCGACGGGCGGCAATGATGATACGACGCAGCTGCCACATAAACAGATCGACCAAAGTCGATTGACCGCCAGCCGTGTCGCGACGGCGAGACCTCGTTTCGTGTGACCAAAAGTCTCTCCTCGTATATAAAATAACTTATATATTACATACGGCCGCACGTCATACGAAAAACTCGGATGTGTCTCGTCGTCGCCGTGTGCTGCTGACCACCGACGCGACGGCGGCGGCGGCGGTACACATGACACGATCATTATTTTCAACGCGCACGTTATAATATAGACATAATAATTTACAATATACGTATATATTATAAATTCGTGCGCGCGCGCGCGATGACAAAAAACACGAAGACGCTTTTTACGAGCCTCGAAAAAAAATAAAAATAATGATTACAAACACGTTTGTAACACGGATATGAAAAATACCGCGATGCTAAACACACAATAATATCGTATGTACTATAACAACTCGAATGTGTGTACCACACTCTACACGAGTGCTATCGTTCGGAATGTTTGTTTCGTTAATTAAAAAACAAAAAAAAAAGTAATAATAATATTGTTGTATGCGTCACCTATGCTATATAGCGTATTTCTGGAAAATTACGACCGAGTGTAATTCCAGCCGAATAACGGACAGATCGGACGCGGGTGTGTGTGTGTGTGTGTGGGGCCTCTGACCGAGTTTCACGACGACGTCTACAATTAAGTACGTTCGCATAGTTTTCTATTTATGTGTACGACGCGCAACGTATTATTTCGCGTTTATCGGAAATCATTTTTCCTCTCTCTCCCACACACACACACACACACACTATTTATTTTCCTTTCGCGATTTAACTGCGGGCAAACGTGAGGCGACATTATCGGTATACACGCGGTATTCCATAATCCGTTCTCACCCGAGAGTAAACGGCAAATACGGCACCACATACTGTACGGTTAAAGCCAGTCTCGGATCTAAAGCAGCAGATAAATCCAATAATAATAATAATAATAATAATAATAATAACAGTTCCTCTCCGCGTGATCGGCTGCCGTTGGGCGTAAAAAAAAATAATAATAAAAAACCGTATAAATAAATATGAAAAGATCGTCGAAATGAGATTCGTCCGAAGCTGAATTTCAACATAAATATTCACGCGTCCGTATACTGCTCGTTTGGCCCATGCGAGATGACCGACTGTTATTGCAGCACGTCCGTTATTATTATCATTATTATGATTATTATTATTATCATACCATTATATATATATAACTAACCTGGCTAGGTACTATTACTGACCACCATATATAAACCATACGCTACTACCGTTTAATAGAAAACCGATTCAATGCGATATTGCCAAATCATCGGCGATAGACGCGCACAATAATTGGCTATGTATGGTTTGATAACGATAATAAATCGAACGATGAGCGCACGATATAATAAATATATACGAGCCTATATGTACTATTATATTATACAGCATAAAGGACCTTTGAACTGACCGCAAATTCGCGCAAAGAAATATTATCATTATCAGCTTTCCATAAATATAAGTGTATATATATATATACGAGTATATATATAAATAACAATAATATCGAATATAATAATGCAATACGCGAATTTTCGACCAGTCATCATCACAGTCTGATGACGGTCGATCAACACTTTTGGTGTGAACGTGTGTGTGTGTGCGCGTTTGTGTACGGGTCGCGCGCGCAAATCGGCCGTTCCATTATAAACGAGGTAGATAGTTCCGATCGATTTATTGCCCGACAATAATATATAATATGCAAAACTCGACGTCACCCTGCAGTTATAGTTGCACCGGCCATATAGTGCGCCGACCCGCTATACGTACGTGTATTATTGTCGAGTGTAACTATACCTATAAATACACATATACCCATATAGATATTGGAATAATGATAAATACATATTTCATATACGTATATGTAATACATATACTCGTATATATATACGTACATACTTGTAAATATATAATATGTTCGTATTATTTATACGCTGAAATTCGAGCTCGCAGTAGTGCCAATCGATCGATCGATTATTAATGGAATATTATTTTAATCGTACGACACGCGCGCGCGTATTTATTATGCGTGTATCATTATAGCGTACGCGTATTATTATTATTTAGACTCCCACGCTGCGGCGGCGTATTATCCGCAGTCGTCCCGCGTCCGTTACACGGCGATAAAACCGCGACGTTTGGCAAAGAGTAATATTAATAAAAATAAAAAAATTAAACAAATCGTTCATACCGTCGTCGTCGCCGAGCCGCTCGCACCTATGCACGAACGTGTATATATACTCGTATATATCATAAACGCGCGCGCGCGCGAGCACATACTTTCGTACGTCGAAAACACACCCGCGCGGTATATATTACACCTAATCTCGGATTCAATGCAAATCGAGCGTGGAAAAATCCTCCGGAGACGACGACGCGTCGGTTTATCTGATCGTCACACAGCATGTTATTATTTTAAAAGTCCGGACGCGATTATTTTTTTTTTTTCTCCTTTCTGCTAATTCCTCGCGCGAGACGCGTTTTCCGCGGCGGCCGCGCGCACATTCGAGTCCTGGAGCGCTTGCATATTATACACACGTATAATATTATGTACAACGATACACATTCTTATACAGTTTTATTTTGACCCCAAGGTTATACACACGCGCGCGCGCGATTGTAGTTTGGTTTATGTACTATATGTCGGGGAAAAAAAGATATAATAATATTATAATCGTTCACATGTGTGTGTGTGTGTGTGTGTGAGTATATATACGAGTTTCGGCGGCGGCTGCGATGACTTGGCGCATAACATATACGGATAATAAATTTGATCTCGTAGTATACGCGTGTCCACTTGCACCGCGCGACGTAATTTACCACCGAAAATATATTATATTATATAGTCCGAGTGTATAAATATTTATTACTACACGTGTATCAGGACGACTTGTACGACTAGTTAAATGCAAAATAATTGGTCAGAATTTAGTGAGCCCGTCGTCGTTATTATATGGGCACGTGATTTTATTTTAACGTTTTTGATATGGCGGGCAAAACGCGCGCGCGCGTTGTTATAATGGCGTCGTCGGCGGCGGTGCAACGCGCGAGAAACCAACTCGTCGCACACACGCACAATCTAGTGACTAGATTCTAGTCGATATCAATTTTTCAACGCGGACCGATTTAATGTGCGCTTTTCTTTTTTTCTTTTTCAAATTTATGCGGCGCCCAATGACCTGCTGATACGCGACGGCGACGGACGACGTCGGTGAAATATAATAATATTATAACAACGAGAACGCTGAAACGGCGCGGCGTGCAAGACCGCAAGCCAGCCGGACGAGCGCGAATAAAAAGCGTTTCGAACAGACGTAATTTATTACGATTTGTACAATTTTATATATAGTGTTTATTGTGACCGTATTGCACGGTCTCGAAGTCGACCCGACGCGACGGCCCGGGGGTCGTTTTTACGGGTATTCCGACGCGTTCTCGTCGAAGGTAGGTCAAACTATGTTACGGCGATATTGCACGCTAAATCAATACGGTTAAAAAGTTTAGGTAAACTATAAGTTAAATTACAAAAGGAAGTAACTTATTTCGAAAGTTTACCGTATCATAGAATGTTTGAGTTATTTAATCTCCGCGTTCAGTTCGTTGTTTTTGCTAATGGCAAATTTGCTCTTTACATATTGTTATTATAATATATTATAAGTATATATAGTACCTATTCGAAATACAATATTTTAAAAAGTAAATATTTTTGACAAAATCAGCTTGTAATCTTATATAATTCTTATGAATTCGGTAAATGTTTCCTATTTTATTTTTTTTTTCATTTTTCAATCGCTATAGCTTTATAATGAGAACGTTTTTCAAACGGCGCGTTGGACGAGTTTTGTCGGACTTTGAAAATATTGTCCTCGAAAAGCCTCGGTGATGAAAAAAAAAACGTTCGGAACACGCCGAACGGCGGCGGCGGCGTCCGACGCGTCGTAACCCGCGAGGAGGTTGTTGAACTCGATGGCGCAAATATGAAAAAAGAAGAAAAAGAATAAAAAGTCCAACTAAACAACGGACTTATCCGGCACACACAACGTCTGACAAATGACCCGACGCATTCGTCGTCGTATTGATCTCGTAGAAAGCTGTCAAACGCGCGACGACGACGCCGAGTTCACAGCGACGCGACGCTGCTGTCTGCCGCACCCACGCCGCATAATAATGCGCACGTAAGAGTGACGTCTCCGCGGGTCTCCGAGCCGAGAAATAACCGCGCGGATGCAGTTGCAATATACGTTGTGCGCGACCGAGGAGAGAGAGAAGAAAAAAAACAAAACGAAAAAAATCGAATCGGTTCCTTGGGCACGACGATTTATACCGTACGCGTATAACAGTCCGTCGTCTACGACTGCGACGAAGGCGATCGTCATCGTCCGAGGGAGACGCGTGTTGGAACGCGCGCGTGACATATAATATTATTGTAATGCCTTATTTTTCTTTCTTCTTTTTCTCCTGCGACGTGTACAGTGTGCGCGTCAACGAATCACTCGGTCGCACATGTCGATCGACGAAATAAACGAAACGAGAGGGAAAAAACCGATCGGTGAAAAAACGTTCTTGGAAACTTACCGAGCACGTAAAAATAATAGAAATATAATAATCGCCACCGAGGTATAACAATAATCATAGACGTATTTCACCACGACGACGGCGAGTGTGCGCCACGTCACCCGAATCATGCGCGCACATATTATAATATGAATATAATAATACGATACGTACGAAATTGTGCAGAGCGCGCGCGACGCGACGGTCTCCGCAAATCGGACGCACAACACAATGGACCGAACGATTATTATTATTTTTTTTTTTTTTTTATTATTATTATTCAACAATAAAATTCGTACCGACTGCCATTATTGTTATTGTTATTATTGCTTCGGCGTTTTATTTTTATTTTTTTCTTCCCAATACGACCGCCGCCGCGCACATTCGTGTTCGTTGCACTTGCCGGTCGGGGCGCGAGCAGTTCGAGTATAGTAATTGTAATATGATATCGTATTATTATTTCGTACGTTCGATGTTAGTGGCGGCTTTGCCGTGCGAGACTTGTCGATGCGAGCGTACGGCGAAACCTCTGGAAACTTCCGCGTCCACTTGAACGGGACGGACGCTTATCGCGAGGCAAAAAAAAAAATAAAAAAAAATACGTGTTTTTTTTCTCTCCAATAGTTGTTATAATCTCGTGTTAATGGACGTGTAGACACTAAAAACTGGTCGTCCCGAATCTGTGAGCGCCTCGTGCAGTAATGGACGGAATGAATGAATAATAATAAAAAGACGCGTGCGTCGAATAAACGAGAACTCGGTAGGAATAACACGTCGTCGTCGTGTAATGTTTTACAGAACGCAGAACGAGTACGACGGTCAAAAGTGTGTGCGGTGCCTGTGGACACGGTCGTGAATACGTTTATATTTTCAACTATCGCTGGAAAAAGGCGAGAGAGTACTGCAAATAGTGATAGATCGTACACGGTGATCGAGACGATGTACCCGAAGACGGCTGCAGGTGTTTATGCGAGAGAGAAGATGTCGGAGATCGAGACGTCACGCGTCGAGGCGGAGCGTCTTATTAGATCGACCTACCCGAAATCCGTTTAGACGCAACGCGCGGCGGATAATAAATCAGACTATTAAAAAAAAAAAAATAAAAAAAAAATGAAACTTTCGTCACGGCTGAATGATTAATAAAAGAAAAAACTGTTTGTACAACGTCCGAGGAAAATCCGTTCGATTGTTTTCGAGTTCGTTGTCGCGCGTGCGTTTACACCGACATTAGAGTAGATCATCGTACTCGTCCCCGGGTGTTGTTAAGTCGAATAATCGTGTCGGCTAAATAATAACGTACGCGAATCGACCGACGGAGAGGGCGGAGGTCAGCCGTCTAGACATGAATTATCCGATCCAAATATCAGTCGAAAATCGTCCGTTTATTGTTGTTGTAGGTTGTATTTTTTTTTATAACGCCTTTACGCGGATTTACGTTGGCCACTGCGCGTGTGAAAAAAAGACGCCAATCCGTTGGCGCGTCAACGCCAAAACCGCACACAAAACGCGTACGCGCGTATACTAAAACACACTTACCGCAAACTACTTCCCATGGAAATTTCCAATTTTCGATAAGACGAATAATGTGCGGCGAGCGAGAGGCATATGTAATATGTATATACACAAAACGCAAACGGATTTTTTTTTATTGCCCGTAATAACGCCGCTTTACGACGACGTTCGGGGTACATAATAACAATGTTATTATCATTATAAATAGTTCACATGACGGTACGACGACGGCGAAGAATCCGACGCGATTACGAGCGGTCAACATACGTACGTCCGACTTTATAACGTTATTATGATATTCACTCGCGTTAATATATGCGCAACGCACGCCGCGGCGACTAGAATTTATTTCCGGAAACCCTGTACACGGGGAGTGGGTTTTAATGCAAATAAGTACGTTTTAATACCGACGATATGCATACCGCGAATAAGTTAGCGAGCGAACCGCCGCCGCCGCCGCCGCTGAATTAATTTTCCAAAGATGTTCAGACGAACAGGAGAAACGTGTAAAAAATATGCGTGTTTTTCATACGATTTTTTTTTTTGTTTTCAAACGAAAAATTAACTCGATTTTACCGACATTATAATAATATAGTGGTTAATTAAAATACGAGTTCGCGATACATTTTTTTTTTTTTCATTTAATTTCAACACAATTAATGCGACGTAATAATAACATACTTATATTATAATATTAAAACGATGTTTATTAAATCTCAAACTCGAAACAAAAACTTCACTCTTGTTATTATGTATTTAACAAGAAAACAGATTGAAATTCAAATCCCTGTTGGCCGTTAACATATTGTTGTTGTTGCTGTTTCGGTTCACATTCTCGGATAAACTTTTTAATTATCTTTAAATTAAACGCGGCGTTATTTATGATACTAAATAATGATTCGGAATCCGATTAGCTTAAAAACAGTCAAGATTTCATTAACAAAGAACGCGTGTTCGACTAATCTTTTTCTTCCTTTTTTTTTTACGAGGTTTTCCGAAAACTATTGTACCGAAGAGAATTCGACAAAAAAACTACTTCGACTGTGCGTTGAAATTGTAATCAACGGTGCTACGTAAGAACCGTTTAAGCTTTTGTATAACACCGAAAACTACTTACCCCCCCAGGAAAAACCTGTCGTTGTAAAATCCACTAGAAATCTTAAAGTACATTTATAAAAATAAACGATAAAATATATAATATGGCAAAAGGGATACGATAAACACTACACGGACGGTAAACGAAAGCGAGCACACAACTGTAAATCCGAGGTTATTATATTATCCCGAGTGCCGCGCAAAAAGATTCGATAATCAAATATTTATAACACCCGAATACTTTGTATTTATTTTCATAAGCGCAGAAGAAAGAAAAAACGATAGTAATAATTATTGTTATTAAATGACGGCGCGGTAAAATGTCGTATCGTAAACAAACTAACAAAGCATAATAGTATGTGTACGTAACAATAATCGAAATCCGCGCAGTACCTATCTCAGAATTGTATAATTATCAACAAACGGGGCGAATAAAAAATATATATTTAATTTATTTTTCTGTTGCGTATTACAAAACAAAAGGAAATAATACTAATAATAATAAGCGAACGGAATCCTCGTGCGCCTCGATTTATTCGGCGGCGGGGTCGTCGGTAATCGCGCGCAGAATCGTTTTGTTAAATTTGCGGTTCGCGCGTATGGCCAGCAGCCATAGCGAAAATATAAAGACATATCATATATACGGCCCGAACACACACCTATATACCGAATGTGTAGTATATCCGAGTGTAATATGTGCCATTGTTTCGCACGTGATTTACAAAAAACGGGTTTGCTCCGTTTAATATCGTAAATGTTTATGGCCGCATAAATATATATATGTGACGCGCACATAAAGTTTTGGGCGTGCCCGATGAAAAAGTTCGACTTTGCGACGTTGACCGCGGTCACGCACCACAATCGCATCGTCGGCACTATAATATGTATGTGTGCGCGCGCGACGACAAAAAAAAATAAATAGCAAAGAAAAAAACGGATATCTATCGCACACACGCGGTTTTTTTACGCGTATTTCGCACGCGGTTACGGGAAATTTTTTAATTAACGATCGATCGACAAAAAGAAGAAAAACTAATGAGATCGGAATCGCGCGCGCGCAACGCCGCCGCGCCGTTCTCACGCGACTCCCGGCACAAAAGCTAGCGCGCCGCACGTGCATTCACACACACACACACACACACACATATAATATATAGGTAATGGTATGCCCGTGTGCAGTAAATTTATTTTTATTTTTTTTACGCCGATTTATATATCTATACGAGAACACAATGTACATAATATGCGCGCGCGCGCGCGTGTGGACGACGACGCGGCGACAAATCCGACACGAAGACGACTATTAAACGACAAACCCGCACACCACCGTCGTCGTCGTATATTTATAGTCGTAGTTTAGCCTGTGCGGACGAACGGAGAGAGCAAAAAAAAAATAAATAATAAAAAATCATTATACATCGAACGCGCGCGCGTGTCTGTCCTCCTCGGTCGAGACGTTTATCGAAACGCGCCGATCTATATGTAGTCATAATAATGTCGGCAATATTATGTCGTCGTTATTGTCATTTCAACGTACACAACAAACTCATTGATATTATGCGACCTCCCATTACACGGAAATCGGGATACTCGGTTTCTCTCTCTCTCTCTCAGGTCGTACGCCCAGAGAAATAATTATAATATTATTTTATTGTATTGTCGACCGTATTGTGTAAAGTATAAACCGCACGTTTTAAACATTATCGTTCGGGGACGGACATCGCCGCCGCCGCCGCAATAATCGTACGTCATCGAACGACGACGAAGAGTGCACGCAGCACACGCCTGTCTGCGCCTACGCAATGAAAACAAAACGCGCACAAACGCGGGGCCGTACGTATACACGTTCAAGACTCAATTAAAACGGACGTAATATTTATTCACGCGCGTGTAACGTACTCGCGCGTAAGGGAATCGATTGGATTACGATCGGAATTTCTACGGTTATTATTATTGAACACTAGCTATAGCTGTGTATACCCGGGTGCGCCGAAAAGCGTACGGAAACCGATTGGACCCGTACGCCTACAACCCGCGCCGCGGACAGAGTGTATAATTATAATGTGCGAAAACACGTATACGACGCGCGGAGGCGCTCTTCGCTACCGGCTATGCGCGCACAAACGTTTTCGCGTCAAACTGTAAAAAGTGTCGGATAAAAAATACACGGTACGATAATATATAAAAAAAACCGCCTTCGTCGCGCGCCCTGCCGACGACGACGACGACGACGACGGTAATAAGCCGTTCGGCCGTCTCATGTAGGTCAAATTTGTTATTATCGCAATAATAATCGACGACGCGAAATTTATTGAAATTCTCCGGAGCGCACGACGTCACGACCGTCGGCATTATTACGCGCACAATATACAATAATAATATAATAAATATATAGTGAATATATCGTACTGACATTCGAACCGCGGACGTTTGTTTTTCCAGACGACGCGCGACGAGAGGCCGAGGAGACCGAGCGGAGAGACTGTTTTCGACAAGCTTCCGGTGCGAGAGAAGTGCGCGCGCGCGGTCGTATCATATTATTTTATACGCGCGTAAGTGCAACACACTACTTACGTACATGCAGTCGGTCAACGGGCCGACCTATATTCAAGTACGGCAAGTATAAATATAAACAAATTTGTAGTAACGCGAACCCGTGTAATGAGTAATAAACTGACGGACGAGACGTGTGCCGTATGCGTATTTCGGGTATTTAGGGCGTCCGGCTGAACGATCGGACGGCGGCGGCGGTAATGATACCGATAATAATGTACACGATCGTCATTATTATTATGGCTCGTCCTGCCGACGTATATACTCATATAAATGCGACGTGAAATGTGTTATGGTCGGAACATGCGGCGGGCGATCTCCGATTGCAACCGGTTGGCGGCGGCTCTCTCGCGGTAGTAATCCGACGCCCCGCCGCGGCAATAAAACAATATAATATTATTTAGCGCGCGTACCAGAGGAGACCGCGGATTCGTTCACTTGGGCGCGTAGGCGATATTGTATTTATATGCACCTAAGACCGTTTTTTTTTTTTTTTTGGCATCATTTTTCCGCGTCAGTAATGGTTAAATAGCGCCTTAGTGCTTTGAATTTTCACAGTCGAAACGAATAAGAATGCATTTCGGTCGGGTGCATATTTTGCGACGTTTTTTGAGAGCATATCCGGTACGATATTTTTGAATCTTATTGGTTTTAAACGCGTCTGGAACTTTTTCGATAGTGATCAGAAAAAAACAACAATATCGATCGGTCGGTCGTTCCAAACTCATTGTATGATTCGGATGATCCGAGAGCAGGTGTTCCGATAAGAGTGCGCGTCGATGTCTCGCGATGGATATCGGTCTCGTTCGCGGTAAATATACGTCGTACGCCGTAAAAAAAAAATAGAAATAAAATATGGACCTTCGAAAAACGACTCGTCGAAGAAATACCGTTAGAATCGGAAGGAACGCGTACGACGCGCGTGTAGAACATACGCGCGCGCGCGCGCCCGTACTGTACCGGCGGCCGACCCCGCCGTAGGAAGCGACCCTAATTCGATTTTAATATACGCCGCGCCGGTCCGGCCGCCCTTTTTAGCGGACGGAAAACGCGATCGAAATCCGTCATCGCCGAGCGCCGTCGTTAAACTGGTGTACGCGGCGGCGTATATATTCCATTCCGGTCTATATATTGTTTTCCGGGCGTATTATTATTTTATATAACGCGCGCGTATATACCGTGTACATATAATGTTCGCTCGTGTTCGCCTCCGCTCGAGAAAATAAATACGCGGGCGCTGATGTTGTAATAATCGCGTAATGATCCTGTCTCGTCCTGCCGCATTATATTTTTCGTACGATATAAAACGCTCGTTTCGGAAGAGCTCGTAATTTACGCGGTTATTTACGCGCGCGCGCGCCGACACACTATACCGCGGGGGTGCCGAAGGAACGGAAGGCCTCGCGCCTCCGACGACGGTCCTTCGCGCGGACAAACTGTATATAACGAGGTGAAGGCCTCGCCCGTTTTTTTTTTCGTGTACGCGCTTTCGATATAACTCGGCTAATGACGCGCGTAATTATCGTTATCAAAATTGATATCTTATTTTTAATGTTTTTTTTTTTTTCTCGTCTCCCCTCCTCCCCCGCATACATTTTTACCGTCGC
This sequence comes from Drepanosiphum platanoidis, assembly GCA_948098885.1. NCBI lineage: Eukaryota > Metazoa > Arthropoda > Insecta > Hemiptera > Aphididae > Drepanosiphum > Drepanosiphum platanoidis. The sequence continues at coordinate 4,458,402 of OX402531.1, forward strand.
CATTACGAAATACGTACCTACACAAGCCGCAGTACGGTTTTGTCGGGAAAAACGGTTTTTCGAGAAACGTTGGTTCGCGGATTCGCGCGTCGCGTATAATGGCACGGCGTTTACGATTACAATAATTATTATTATTATTATTGCGGGCCGGGGAAACGTACGAGACGACCGGACGGAACAAAAACCCTCGTTAAGTTAACAACGACATTACGACCCGTCTCCTCTTCAGACCGCGCCGCGACGACTTTGCGTAACTTCCTTATTAATTACGAGTAGAAATTTCCATCGGCACGCCCATCGCCCGGAATCAGATCGGATTCCGTCGGAATGACAACATTGTTCGACGATTTTCCCAGTCACCGTTGCAATGAGAACTAATTAAGTTTTCCCCTAATTCCCGCATTCATAATGGACACGTAAAAAATCGTGAGGCCTAATAGGTTATTAACGGGTTTTTTTTTTTTACAAGATAATGCGAAATGTATAACAGTTTTATTTTTTTCCGACAATTTTACGACGCAATCTTTTTTTTCTTTTTTTTTCAGATAATATACGATAACGAACCGACGACGGGCCACGACGATATAATTAAATGTATAAAATTGATTTAAAAAATACAGTTGACATTTAAAAAAATATACCTTTTCTACGAGCACTTACGTATTCGCCTCGTTTAAGTATTCGAAATGCTCGAGCCGCGCACATCACGCGTCGTCGTATACATATTTTACTGCGTTGATATTTCTAAATTTCTAATCGATTCCAGATCTCTTTCGCGTCCCATCACGACAGATATTTATACGTTTACCTATCTAATATGATTATAAATTAAAATGAAAAATGTAAAAACTACATTAAAACCGACACGAGCATTATTTTTAAATTTCTTCTTTTTTCTTCCACTAAGAATAAATAATGTAAACAAGACGGTATGTGATATATATTAAAGGGTAATGAACGTCTATTACCTTGAGATTCGCTTGATTTTAATGTGAGAAATGCGATTAATATTATGCTAAACGTCCGATAAAACTATATTTTTAAAAAGCAAACCGCAAACGGACGTGATCTCTAATTATCTACACGTTAAAAGAGTTATACGCTATTTATACGATCGAAATCTATGTAATTAACGTCTCAATTAAAACGCACTTGAATGAAAACCGTGTTCTCGAATCGGAACTTCAGTAAGGCCGCATCATAATGCGATTTGCATAATAATAATACTGGGTCAGCAGACTCATTTTATATTCACAATCATCATCATATTATTATACTATATACGCTCCGAACAACAATTCAGCACAATTATACACTATTATTACGGTCGATACGTGGAGTTGAAATACCGTCGTCGATCTATATATTTCTCTCGTCTTCTCGACGTTCCCGGCGATTACTGTCGATTAAGAGTAAAACGAAAACAAACTCGACGTACCACCGACCAAATCGCAGTGACTATTTTGAAAACGAGTCGAACGTGCCTCGAGTGAACCCCGACCGCGGGAGTGGAAAATAATTATTTTTATGTTTTCAATATGACACATTATTATTGTGCCTTACCCGAAAAACGCGGCAAAACCTACCGTCATCACCGCCGTTCGTACTTGAAAACTTTAAATTCCTTTTACAATAACAGTATTAGTGCGCGACACGTCGATTTTTGATTTCTATGCCGTACATGCGCGTTTGATGTATTGTAGGGAATCTTTACAGAAATAATTGTTCATCGAGAGTCATGGCGTTGCCACGGGATACCGATATCGTTGGTTTTATAAAAATAAGTAAGCCGAATAAAATCTGTCAAAATATAGTACACACACGCAACCGTGTTTCCACAAATAGAAAACACAAAAATACGAGCAGGAACGCTACGTTATAAATAATATATACTACGTATAGAGAGAGAGAGAAATTTGATTTATTTAGTTTTTAAAGTACGATTGTATACATATACACGCACACACAAAGTTTCATTGTTGTTCACGCCAAACGTATTCCGCGCACGAGACACACAGATGAGATTTTTTTCTGACGAGTCTAACACGCTCGGTGATTTATGATATGTATTTATTTTTATTTTTTTCTTTCTTCTTTACGGCGTCGACAGAAATTATACACTTATACGGGCGTACGAGATATTTACTAATTTCGAAAATATGTGTACCGCCGACCACAAAAATGCGATTAGATGACGGGTATGCGCGATCGTGTAATAATTATTTGATTACATACATTATATTATGCGTGAATAATGTTCACTGAATATTGTGTTGCGGTTATCCGCGGGATCCTGTACGCGCGCACAAAGGAACGCATCACAAGTGACCAATCATATATGGGTACGGCCGAGCCCGTCTCGCCGACACACGCGCGCCAGAAATGTGTATTGGAAAAAACAACAAAAAAACAATAACAATAACGAAATCGTATGTTCGACATTTTTACCGGCGCGGCGTCGTCGTACGCGTGATAAAATCTGTGTATTCGAATCTCCCAGACGACGACGAAGAAACGCGTGTCGGAGAGAGTACGCAACTTTGTGTGTTTTATCGAATCGCCCGAAAACGAACACGCGCTCTATATGTAGATGTACACCCGTCGTTATTCGACCGCCGCGTCGGGGGTCGACGTTTTTCGTTCCGTTCTTCCGAACGTTTTCCGACAAATTTCTCGACGATCAAGTATTATTAGAAACTAGCTGAATTCACCCGCCAACTGTCCGGTATGATGAGGAACGGTAAAGATAACAATTTTTCATTTTTAATATCGACTTGATCCGTGTTACCGATAATAAGACAATTCGTAAATAAAAAAATTCAAAACTTAAAGGATTATTATATAAATATATATTTTTAGAATTGAATAATAATGTGTATTAATTTTATTCATTACTAGCCGACCCGTCACAGCGTCGCCCGTGATTGGTTGTTTATTTTGCCTTTGGACCATGATATGTAGAATTTTTTATTCAAATATTATTGTTTAATGTGATCGGTAAGTAAATATAAAAAAAAACGGTTAATGAAAACGCGTTGGTCCTATTTGAAGCGCTTTAATCTTTAAATAATCAATCTCGGATTGATAATTAAACACTGATTCCATACTCAAAGCGTTACGTTGCTTCTGTGCAAGTGTTTGGGTGTGTTATCTTGTTGCCTTCTGTTATACATTCGAGTTGCATTGGCAGTTATGCGTGCCACTTACCCGAAATTTAACTCTATTAGCATGCCCAATAAACCTTCATAAGAATAATCAAAAAGTAGGTAAAAAAACTAAGCACAAATTATGCACGTAATAATTAAAATAACACCGGTGATACTCATGGTAACCAACGTTAGTTTTATTAATAATAACTCTATCCCGCCGTGCCGCACAATATAGGTACAATTGTTTGTTTAATTTTTTATGAACTTTTATGAACTTTTTTTTGGTGACAAAAGTGGTACTAAAACCATCAACAGAGTGTCGGGTTTCAGCCAAAAAAAATTTCAGCCAAATCGGTTAAGTAGTTTTTTCGGTTAGCGCGGTCGTAGAAAACCCTTACAATTTTATATAATAGTATAGATTGTAAATTATTGCTAAATTGTATCTTATTTATATATATATAACAGTATATTTTGATTGCTATAATGCTGTATCAAATAAATATATTACTAATTTATTTATGTTAAAACTTTACATCACTTTGTCTTTTCTTCTCTATTATTATTATTATTATTATTATATTTTTTTTTAAGTGTTCATATTCATAAGTCAATGTACGTAATATTATAAGAAATTACCTAATTATTTTATTATATTGGTAAATGTAATAACTCCCTACCTCCAACACAAGCTATCTATTAGGAGGTAGGTGATCAAAAATGTACCTATTTGTAAAATTTGTTTAATTTGTAACCATTTATTTTGATTTAAAAAAAAAAAAAAAAACCATTATTTTCATCCCGAAATACCGAAAAACCAATGTATGCGGGGGCACACGCACCACCTACCGCGTGTCCGCCCCGATTGAGAATCTAAATCGTCCGGGGACCCACTGAAACTTTCATTTCAAATTGCAGTTTTCAGGAGGAGTATATAGTGACATACACACGTACAGAAGAATTATATAAAATCATTACGTCATATTCAGGCTCGTTTTTTTCTCTCTCAAATTTCACCCCCTCGTGTCCGCTCCTGAACCGGTGGGAGGGGCGCAAACGTCGTCGGATACGACGCGGGATGTGTCCACGACGACGACCGTGTGACCTCGAGACGATCGAATTATAGGGCACGTGCGTGATGAGACGACGTCACAATCGCTATAATATCTTCTCCGAGAGTCGTTCGTGTGCGCGCGCGTGTCAACCGCAAACGGCGGACACAATAATATTATTATTATTCGCCGACGACGACTGAGGATTAGCCGAACGCGCTAACACGCGTCCATTGTGAAAATTCAGTACGGCGTGCGCGTGGTCAATGAGCCCGCGCGCACCGGCACACGACGGACGCGAGGACGAGACGAGACGCGCGGTTTCTAGGGCGGCCGTGCGATTGGGATAATCTCCCGCGTGCCCTTAATGCGTTCGCCTGGTAATTGTCCGTGCGGCTGTGCAATGACGGCGGCGGCGCAGACACAATACGCGTGCAAGAGTCCCCGTCTCTTTCTCTTTTCTCCGTTCTCTCGGCGGGCTTCTTCTTCTTCTTCTTCTTCATTGTGTGCGTGTCGGAGCGAGTCTGACCGCGCACGTCGTCGTCGTCGTCGTCCGGACGAGGAAAGCCCGAGACGGATTCCGACGCGTTTGTGTTCCGAAAAATGTTTGCGTTTGCGAATCGCATACATACATACCTATGTATATGTATAGGCAATGTCTATCGGAGTGTTTTCTACACGCGCACACACACACACATATTATATGTCAGGACTCTCTAATTCCAAAACCCCTCGCTATATATTATCGACGCGAAGAATATCGTGCGGCGGAAATCTACCTGGGGCCCAACAACACTACGAGGACAGCGTTAATAAAACGATCACGTACAAAATGTGTAATGCCCATAAACTATACTATATTAAACGGTTTTTCGAGTAAAACAACGCGACGACGACGTTTGATATTGCAGGGTTTCATAACAGCCGCGCGATTCATTATCGCGCGTGAAAATATTTCCAACCGGCAGTTCACGTCGCGAGTTCATATTATTTCCAATTCGGAACGGAAAATATGTCGATTTTCGCTGCAGTTTTTAAGCATTCAAACGATTGCTACTTCGATCCCTACTTGGAAATTTTTCGTTTAAATTAGTTAAAATACTCTGCCGTTTCAAATATTTATACCGATACCTACCAAAAAATACAAATGGTACACAAAATAACAACGGTTCTCGGTCAATTTTAATAATTTTTTATGTTTTTTACTAACTAATTCGCCTTTAACACTTCTTTTTGAGTAGTAGGTACTAATACCGCCGAGTGGTTGAAACCTCAAGACGACCCACATAACCGCCTGTGTCTCGACGAGTACATAATATAACAGTGTAAGAAGTAAGAACCGATAGCTCTCCGCGCCGAGAAGGCATAGGCGCCGCGCGAGAGACGCTAAGCCCGGGGGCACACTTACGTGTGCGTACGAGTACTTCGGATCTCTGTCGGCGACGACCTAGGAATGTTCGATCCGGATCTATTCGCGGCCCCTTTCGAGCAGCGGCTCGTGCGCGCGTTCGCCGTCGAAACAAGACGTTTTGACAAGGTACACGGTCGAATGCACCGCGCTCGGTCCCGTCGCAAAGCGATTACGGCGTATTTATTTAATTTTTTTCCATCCACTGTACAGTTATATTATGAACGTCTGAAGTGGACCACCAAAAGGATAAAGTCGTAGGTGGCCAAAATATATACTTATACTACGCATACTGTCCGAAATACGACAAATAAAACAAGTTTTTAACGTGAAATGTGAAAAACGACGGCGGCGCGCGGCGGCGCTTGTAAATTGATTTTTGTAAAACACGATACATTTTAAGAAAATAATTAGTGAACATTTTTCAGAAGATCCGAGTGACATGGCATTCGACGACATCACAACGACCCCGAAAACCTTAATCCGACACGCTGGTTTACGTCACACACACAAAATCGGTTATTATGACATATATTATTTAACCTGAATCGCGAACGAGACGAACGAACAACTCGCGAATATTATAATCAATCAAACGCCGCGGCGACGACGTATCGAACCGGAAACCGGTCCATCGAGGAGATGACGCGGTAGTAAAACGGTGGCGGAAAAAAAAATGTCTGATTCGATTATTTACAGAAATTGGAACATAATAGAATATTATAACTTCACGCGACACGTATGAATACGGTGATTTTTTTCTTCTGTCCGTTCTCGTATTGGTAGAAAAAATCACTACGACGACGACGTTCCGATTCTTCGGACGGTTGAATTTCGCGATTTCGCTTTGTTCGCGGCGATGTTATTTGTTTCTCGTCGGACGGAAGGAGCAATGGCAAAAAAAAATAAGCGATCTCGAATTTCCGAGGGCCGTCTCTGGGGAACAGTCGTCCTCGGAGAAATCGCAGCGGAGTTATACAATAATAATTATAAATACCCCACACGCACGCGCTACGACGACGAGTATGTCCCGGGGCGGCGCGGCGGCGGCGGTTCTTCTTCTCGGCGACGATCAAGGTCGTCGTGTGCGCGCCGCACACGGTCGATCACGGACAAGCGCACTCTCCGTCGTCCGTTCGCCCGTGGACTGCATAACACAACACACTATATATTATAATAAACGTATTACTGCACATGTACATGTGGCGGGCGACTGCGCGTAATTAGACGGACCCGACGAATCACGTCATTAGACGTAATTGCGATTCGCGGGCTACCGACGACGGAGACGAGGATTTCAAAAGGCGTTTCTGCGGTCAAGCGCCGACCATTACGACCGGGGGGAGGGGGGGGCAGGAAGGGGGGCAGGAAGGCTGCAGTGTGTAATATATTTTATATTATTACGGCGCGCGCGCGCGCGCGCGTATATATATGCGAACGAGCCGCGGCCCCCGATGATAGATGAGACCGGCGGCGACGGTGCATCGGGCGGTGTGTAATGACGACGACAGAGTGAAACACGCCTCCGGTCGGCCTAGGCGGGCAAGGACAAGAGAGGAAGCAGGGTCCGAACGAAAACAAACAGACAGTGCCGCCCGGGAAGAGGATATAGCCGAGCGGCGCGGTAAAAATAACGAGCCCTATAAATACGTGTATATACGTATATGATATTAGAATAATAAAAATAACTCCGACCGTGTAGATGGGTATTATTATTATGAAACGAACGCCTCGAGTTCTGTTATCCGTATTCGGAACGCTGCAGTCACACGGCGCGGGGGATTCCTTAGAGGACGATAGGCGGCCGCTGATCAATCACCGGCTCGATGCGAGTGCCGAGGAGACGGCCGTCTTTTGTTTCCTCCGATTGCGCGATATATTCCACACCGGCGCGGCGTGTGTACGGCGAGGAGATTTCGATTACGCGAGTCCTCGAGACGAAAACGTTCGGCCGAGAGATAGTACACACGTGAAACGGCCGATTTTCAAAGTAATAAATAATCGATTGTTTTTCTGAGAGAATAAAAACGATAATTTTTCCTAAATCGTTTCCTCGGCGTGACGACACGTTTTTCTCGTAAAATAATTTTCTCGTTTTCGGCAAATAATAATATACACGACGACGTAACACTCGCAAAGGATTTTTTCTCTCCGATTATTAGGTCTTCGATATATTTCAGTGTTTGAACTTGACTTTTTCAATATTAAAAACGATCTCCCGTACATGCCTGGTGATCGAAGGAATGTATGAAAATGGACGCGTATATAAACTAATAATATTCGGTGAGCGTTTTTTAGCCGAAGACGTTATCTATTATTAAAAAATCGGCCGTTTCACTTCCCCGCCTCGTACAGGGTCACACGGATTTAGATATATACAAATATAAATACGTTTCAAGCGTATATTATTGTACGCGGCCGGCGCGAAACATCGTTGTTTCGTTGGTCCGGACGACGAAAAGAATATTACCGTAAGACCCGCGACTCCGCCGCACGCTGCACACCACGACGGATTGGCCGTCTGCCCGCGATGTGTGCGCCGCGCCGCGAGACACGTGATGGATCGAAGCGTATGAAATATTATATTATCCGTACGTACGATGTCGTGAAGAAACCTGCAGATGAGGCCTGCTATATGGTACGCGTAAACATGATTTCCGCGCAGCAGATAGATATCTGTTTTTTTTTTTTCACCGCGGCGGCTCTGTGCGGAACACATTTCTTTACGACCGGAGACACATATGGTACGCACGCGGCCGGTCGTTGTTTTTCCTCCGTTGCCCCCGTCAGAATTATGTTCAGTCAGCACTCGTTCTGACGTCGTAGTTAACTCTTTATCCTTAAAATCTATGGTAATATTCAAACTCTGTGTACGTCGCCGCCGCAGCATCACGAGAAGAAAACGTACCATGTCAACAAGAGTAAAAAACACACACACACGCACATAAATACCGCAGCGCACAAATGGAACAATGAGTCGTAGTTTTAACGTCGGGTTTTTTATGATTATATTCTTTCGAGTAAATTCAGTCGGACGACGGGGGCAAGAAAAAAACTCCGTCTGACCTGACAGACGTGAATCGATTCACACATGAAAAACCCCCGAAAAATAACGATGCGACGGACGAAAAAATCGGTTGTTTGGAAAATCGCACACGTCTCGCGGCGGCGGCGACGTACGTTATGCTTCTCAAACGGACGGATATTTGCAAACGTTTTTATAAAGTTCGACAAAGAAAATAAAAGAGCACCTAATTATTATTACTCGAGTACATATTATGATAATTATTTGATTTTTTTTCTATTGATTTTTATTGGCACACGCGCGCGCCGTTAAAACTAAACGATATTATTATGTCGTCGTTTTTTTTTTCCACTCGACCGTCGATAATAATTAAATGTATCGCGCGAAATTAATTTCGACTGTGTCGAACACGGAATGAAACGTTGTGCGACGCCCTCGCCGACGCGCGCGCGACCACAACGTACGTACATACGTATATATGAACCAGACGTAATTAGAACGAAATAATAATATAATAACGTGCGTGCTGTTCGGACACTATTTCGAAAGATCTGGTTCGATTATTGTCTGGCAGTCGCGACGGCAATATATTGTTGTTGTTATTATGCAGACGACTAGAGAGATACGTATGTACTCGATGAATGAAAATCGAAAACGAGCTCGCGTCGCATTAATAATCGTTATTGTAACAAACCCTCGGGGCAAATGCGTTATTTTAACACTCTTCGACGTTTCCAAACAGCACGCGGCCGGCGACGACACGTGACGCCTAAATATACCTAATAATAATGATAATATTATTAACACTATGCATACCTAGCTGTGTGACCCGTGGAAAATATCGTTTGCGCGTGAACACCTAGCGCTCAACGAAAGGATTGTACGCGGTGAATAATAATTGAAAAGTCGTATTTATGCTAATAAGCGTGACGAACAATACGATACATAAGAAACGGCCTCGTATATGAATGATCGTTATAATATTCACTTGGTTTTTCGTGTTCGCATACAACATAATAACGCGTCGAAATACAGCGTGTGGGGAGAGCAGCAAGTGCACCCGAGTGCGTTATTGTTATATCGGTACCTATAGTAGCTCTATGGGTTTCGTTTTTCTTCCATATAATATAGAGTGGAGAAAACCGGAACGTTTTCATCGCATAATTTATAACACACACACACGCAAACCTCTTATTCGCGTGAACGGTCTTGAAACGTAAATACATACGATACATAAAAAAAAATATACATATAAATATGAAATGTATGTAAACAAGACATTGAACTAATTCAATTGGAATGTATTACGTGTTGCGCGTACAATATATATATGAAATTGCAAGTCGTTGCCGCCGACACGGCGATTATTATAACGATACCGCGAGAGGAGTTTCGGCTGGTTTTAACTTTTCGTCGTACCCTTCGGCCTCCACAGCCGCCGATCGTATCGGTAAAAACGTACAACACATTAAAATAATGTGTTATTGTGTAAACGGCGAATAAATCCGAGACATCTCGTCGGACGATCGCGGTGGCCGACGCACGACAATGGAGGCGGCGGCGGCGGCGGCGGCGACGACGACGTGCGCGTAATTATCGCGCGTGGAAGTCTATAATCAAATTTTCGAGCGCCAGTGAAAGACGGCCGGTCTCGTCGAGGGGTGTAATAATAATACGTGGAAATCGCGAGTGTCTAGAGCGAAAAAAAAAATCAATTTCCACGCGCCGACGAGTATCCGCCGCGTTTATCATACGAACGTGCGAACCGGAGAAAAGTCGTCTCCGCCGAAATGCGAGATTTCATACGCATCCGACGGCCAAAAAATTATTGTTATACTATTATTATATTAATATGTGTGTTATCGGTGGAAAGTATATTGGCGGCCGCGGGTGTATTTCACTTTCGACCGAAAAATATCGCAAAGAATGTAACGTGCAGACGACACACTCGCGGCGGCGGCGTGCAGCGTCCGAAATAGAGAATGTAATAATTATTGTATTTTTTTTTTTTTTTTTGTATTATCGCGAACAGAAGAACAGTAGCTACTACAGTGTCCTACACAATAATAATAATAATAATAATAATAATATACCCGGACAGGAGGACAACGGTCGTTTGACGTGTGTGTTTGTATCGAGGACTCGTGGTGGTAAAAAAAAAAAAAAAAAACAAAGAAAAAAACGAAAAGGAAAAGCAACGACGACTGTACACAGTGTACACACAAACACACATATATTTACACTATTATTTTTACCGCCGTCGTCGGTAAATAGACGTATAATACTTATCCGACGGCGGCGGTGACACGAAACAAATTGCTAATGGCTGCGAGCCGAGCAATCGATCATCGTCGCGGGAGGACGCATAAAAGTCACATCTCTGATAAAAACGTTTACGCGTGCGCACACTGTAGCAGAAGAAGTTTTTTTACGACGTATTCGTTCGTTTGCCCGTGTTTGTTTTATTATTTGTTTTTTTTTTTTTTCCCCCCGTGTATATAATAATATTCCTTTACACGCGACGACGTACCTGCACACACAGTATGTACTGTGTTCTCTCGTTCATACCAGTCTCGTGCGGTACCGTTTTTTTCTCTTCCTTCTTCTGCCAATCGACACGGCCTGCGCAGCAGATGGCCGAGCCGCATTCCGGTGGCGCGAGCGCGATCGAGAGCCATACGCACCGCCGCCACCGGTCTTTTGATGACGAAAAGAGGAGCTGATTAAGGCTCCGCGGCGAACGGAGGATTGCTGCGCGACGAGATAATCACGCCGACAATAATATATACATATACGTACGCTTTTTATACTCGGAAAAACGGCGTAACTTTTTATACGAGCACGTGTCACACGACGACGTGGGGCCGCGAAATCCTTCGGAGTAGATATTATTTTTTCATCGCGTCACACATCATGCGAACGCGATCGGGATACTTTCGAAGGACGATTCGTAATATATATATATACAATGTAATCATGCGAAGACGAAACTCGCTCGCTCCGACCAACTTCTCGGATTGGTTTATCCCCTTAGGAAATTCAAACGTTTGGGCCGAGTGGCATTTCTCGCAGAACGCCGAGCGAACGATGACCGAGCCGCGATGAATACCGACAACGACGGCGGCGTCCAGAGAGTTTTCATCCCGACACGGCGCCCTCGCCGAACCGGGGAGTTGTTTTCACGCCGCCGCCGCACAGCAGACGGATTTGAAAAGGTTGCGCGCGCGCGCGTAATAATCTCGTTCTGTCGCTCAATTAAAGCCGCGTCGCACACGTACGCGACGCGTCGTCGTCCCGGCGTTTCTTTAATTGTGTTTTTTCGCCGGGCGGGGAAGACGAGATGAGGAGGAGAAGCTGCAGCAGAAGAAGCAGACGATGAAGACGAGAAAAAATGACGTTCGGTCGAAAAACCCCGATAAAATCTCCGGCACGTCCCCCTGTGGCCGCGACCGGCGCGGCGCGGCGCCCAGCTAACTGCGCGTCCGCAGACGCGCGATAATTAACCGCCGCGGTAAAAGAAAAGAAATAAAAAAAATAATTTTTAATTGTTTTCCGTGCGTGTGTATCGGCGCGATCCGGTCGGTTTTTTTCTCCGACCGCAGCGGTATATCACATAATAATATACTCGTATAGTATACGTCATATATCTCGTCCGACGTGTCCTCTCGTTATATTGTGACGGAGGAAAAAGCGCCGAATTTTTGTTGTTTTTTTTTTTTTTTAATTTCTTATCCGATTTTATTCGTACTTTTTCCCTCGCGCCTCCTGCTCCTTCTGCAATCGCCGGCGAAACGAGTTCCGTCGTTAGGCGAGTCGGTATAAAGTCGTCGGACGCGCGCGTGTTTCGGAAACGTAATTACCCGGAGAAGACGATTCGGCCGCGGTCGCGCACACACACACACACACGATAGAAAAGGTCACGGAACAGAAATATTATTACGTGTAGAGAATACGTGCGTTGTCGCGCCTAATGCTCGTTTTGTAATTTTACGGTAATCCGACGACGAGATTTTCGTTTCGATTATTGTTCCACGTCCCTCGCGTACGGTATTATTACACGGACGATAATAATAACGCGCGCGCGCGCGCGCCGCGTATTGTGTTCCGATAACGACGTGTATTTTATTACGACGACGATATTATCGCGAGAGACGTGTGACTGGCGAATTCCCGAGCCAGCGACGTCCGCTCTGTTAATTAAAAGTGTTTAATTGTTTTGTTTTTTTTCTTCTTCTTCTTCTTTTAATTCTAGCGGAGACTGCACGGCGACGCGTAATATATAGTTTCGTGATAATAATTACGCGCATACATACGTATATACTACACGTAGTTTTATCGTATCCGCTTATCTGTATTTAAAGTAAAAATAAAAAAGTAATTTGCGACACATACATACATACGCGCGTACGTACACGTCGTTTTCTGACCGTCGTCGTCGCAGCACCGTTTTCACTCGTAATTCTTCGCCGCGTCATGAGTTTGACACAATTTTGTTTTTCCATTTTTCTCGCGTTTCTTAATTATTATGTATCGTGTAATTTATATTACTATATATACTATTGTTGTTCCCCTCGACATTCCTAACGCTGTGATATTTCCTTTCTCATCCTATTTTCGTGTGCGAATACTGTCACGAACAATATAATATACAACCTGGTACGTATACACGTATATAACGCTACGGCAACAGTACCGAGATAGATAAATAAATATATTTCGTGTCTCATTATTATTATTATATTATGACGGGGGTATATATCACATTGTACAGTACCGCGGCGCATCGGTCGGTTCGCTTTCCACCGGATATACTTATCTCGTCGGGTATAACAAAAGAAAATATATACATTTTCAATACCGATAATGGTATATTATACCGACGTTTTACGTCGTTACAGCTAGTTATAATAACGCGTACGCATAATATACATGTATACTCGTATACGTTACACGCGCACTGTTCTAATTCGGTAACACGCGAAAAATATTATCCTATTCGACGACATGTCGTCGTATTATTTCCACTCTTTTTGTGTGTGTGTGTCGAGAAAAAGTTTTATTTTTAAAACTTTAACACACTATAGTCGTCGTCGTACGTCATTATATACGCGCACTCCGGTAGTAGTGTAGTAGCGGCGCGTGTTTTCTCGCACCTATCGAATACGCCGTCGCCGCCGCACACGCACGCGCGAAAATTGGCTCTATTAGCGTACACATTTCTGGCACAAGTCCAGCGACTGGTTTTCCGACGTACGGCGGCGCCGGCTCGAGAGCAAGACTCGTGCTTCTCGATTTACTTTCAATTAATTTTTCTCACACGAAACCCCACAGGTCTCCGAGACGTCATCGTCGTCGTCATGCCGGCCCCGCTGCATTTGTTTGGTTTTGTTTTGGCGTGTTGGAAACGACTTGGCCACACCCACACGTGGCGTTCAAACGACGACGCTCGGCGAAATCGTCGACTTTATCGTCGCCCGCGTTTTCCAATAGATGTTTTTATTTCCGTTTCTCCCCGTGCCGCGCGCTCGAGTGTAATGCAGTATAATATATAGTAATACGGCGGCGGCGGCGGCGGTATAAAATGGAACGCGCGCGCGTGTTACTTTTGCCGATTGTTCCACATCGTTCGTATAAAATATAAATCGCGCATACGTTTTCAACAAAAGAAAACAAAATTCAATGCCAAATGTCTTCAAATTTTACCTTTCGACAGATGAAAATCTTACGTCAATCATTCCTCCGGTTTCTATTATTTCATTCCGACAATGTCATCGGCGCGCGACTTTTCCGTCGTCATTCCGCCGCCGCCGATTTAATAAGCCGTTGTTACATTAAATCCGACCGAAATCAACGCGCGCGCGCTCGTCATTATACCTAATCGATGATTTGTTACAATTATTATTGTTGTTGTTGGATTTTTCTCTTTTTTTTTTTTTTTCGCCACTTTTCGAAACGGACGATGCGCTGTCGTCTCATCCGCGAGTAGGATAAAAACGAACGTCGACCACACCACGCCGCCGCCTTTCACTCGATTTCATCAACTTTTCGGACTCGACAAAAATTTAATATGACGTGTCCTTGTCGTACACGACAACGCTCTTAACGATTCGTTGTCTCCTTCTCGGAAAATATTTAACGCGCGCCGCGTATAAAACGAAAACAATAAATCGTAAACGCAACACGCTAATCTGACCTGCAAAGCGTATATAATGCGTGTACTACGGTATATACTTATTATTCGGAAGCGCGTGTTTAAAAAAAAAAAAATAAAAATAATGCTTAATTGTGGGAATCGGTCGGGTAAAAAAATCATTGCCATACACTATATCATTATTGTTATTACTAACCGTACGCAGATGCGATGATACGGATAATGTAATTACTATTTACTATTGTGTTTTACGTCAGCGCGAGCGTATGCGCGTCGGAGAAGAGAAATAATATCCAGCGTTCGTTTGATTTCGTATTCCAAACACGTTCACGTGCCGCGATGTTTAAATATTTTTTACGTTTTTTGACCGTTCGCAAACGATTTTACACCGCGCGATTTGTACAGAGTAATTCCGTGGGCGTGGACCCGGCGCTATTTTCATTAATTAAATCTATACGTCTCTCCGACTACCTATGGCGTTTAAGACGACTTATCACGTCGGAATTAAATGTGCATACACACATACACAACATTAACACATGACGTGTGCGAAGTTTGTACGCTCCAACGAAAATGATTTTAATTTCAACATACGAAATCACTCGTAATCGATCCAATACCGGTTGCCGAGTGAGGCGATCGGACAATAGAAATAAGACGCGGTTTCGCTATTATTATAATATATTTATATTATAACTATAATATTATTGTTATACTATTCCGACCGATATAAATGTTTGATTTCAAAGCCCGGGTCGATAGGTAGTAAAACGAAATGATAATGCCGCGGCAGTAGAATTTAAGGTATTTAGGACTCGAGAATTATTCTTTTGCGGCAAACGATTCTTTTGGACT
Source organism: Drepanosiphum platanoidis (assembly GCA_948098885.1). Lineage (NCBI taxonomy): Eukaryota > Metazoa > Arthropoda > Insecta > Hemiptera > Aphididae > Drepanosiphum > Drepanosiphum platanoidis. The sequence continues at coordinate 4,474,039 of OX402531.1, forward strand.
GTTAGTTTTTTTTTTTTTTTTTAAAAAAATAGCTTATTATACTCGCGTTATGTTGACGCAGACGTTTAACAAAGTCGACTCGATTTCAAATAATATTACCAAGTGCGAGTGCAAAAAATGATTTATTTCCATCGAGAGTTACTGCAAGTGAAAAATAAAAAAAAACACATGTCGCAAACCAATTATTATGTTATTCTAAACACGAATTTTTATGATGAATCTGTCTTGTCGAGTATCCCGACGAATAAAATGCCAATAAAACGTGTCTTGAAATTCGAAAAATTCAAATACAAAAGAAAAAAAAAACAATTGGACTAATACACGTCGGTGAAGACAACTCGGCGAGCACTGTTTCGAATAAATTGTAAAATATTATTATTACAAAATACATTAATATTAATTGAAGTATTAAAAACGCCGGAAAACTGTATTTTTCCAGTGTTATATAAGCCAAAGAAACAGAGCGATCCGAGACCAGGTGATATAAGTACGAAAATATAACGATTATAAACACGTCATACGCATGTGATTCGAGCGAGTAAGTCATCATTGTTTTCGCGCAAAAGAACGCGGGCAAAATAAAAAAAGGACATTTTCAAGCCAATAAATTAACGGTCGGTTAAAGCAATCCACTCGTGTTTTTATCACGCAATTAACAGCAATAATTCGTTCCGAATCAAACGAGTTTGCCGGATTTGAATCAGACTACGTCGTCGCGGGTTACATTGAGAAATCCTGAGAAACTGTTCGTAATAAAATTCACGGTTTTAGACGTACTATAATAGTGATTGTGCAAAAACAAAACCTCATTGCATTCCTGCAGAGCCTTCCTACACACGAGAACACATTCTTCATAATAATAATAATAATAATAATAACAATAACAGTAGAAAAAGTAACTATTTTTTAACGTGATACTATGTGTACGTTTGAAAATAAAAATAAAACATGTTCGAGCATCTTTTAATTTGCACGGTAAAAAAAAAGAAAAGAAAAGCCGTCCGGTCAGGGATTTCTATATTGGGGCACGGCTGCAGTTATGCTTCGCTCGTCCAAACGAGCGCGTTATACGTATTCAATTGCAATTACATTATTTATATATAATACAGTAGATGTCCCAACTGTAATTTCGACGCGATGAATGTTTCGCAACAGTAAATCGTTGTTTCCGATCGAAAGTCGCATGAAAAACGATTCCGAAAATCAAATCGAAACTTTCGCCGTTTTCATCCTGCGCGGCATTTATCGAAACGATCATTTGAACCCCACACTGCGTATGACTTATATGAAGAAGCGCATTTTTGATTCGAAAAAGAAGAAACAAATGTTCTTCCGACTGTACGAATAGTACGTAATCTCACGTTTAGAATCTAGAATAATGTGCAGTTATTTATATAATACACCGCCCAGACGACGAACCGTTCGTTTTTCGATTTTTTACTTTGTTTTTAACCCATTTGACACGAAAACCACAAATTAATAATAATAATAATCTTATGTACGAGTATAATTATCGGCAAATTTACGATTAATTTAGTCGTGGAAAAAAACAACAACGCTTGCGCCGATTTGTACGTTATACGCGCGTAATATATACGATTTTTTTTTTTTTACGGTTTCCCGAGTTATTATACAAGTTGTGATTTTTAATTAGCTGTTACGTATACTGCGGGCAAAAACGACTCGACGACGTGGTAAATTTTTCTGAAAGCGATGTCCGACCGAACGAACGAATAATACGAGTACAACAACGATTATAAAAAAAAAAAAAAAAAAACAACACGCCGCCGTCGAGCCGGGCGTTAACGAGCCCGTTTAAACCGTACGAAATCGCGACGGTAAAGAGGTTATACGATATGCAAGCGGTGTAATAATAATATTATCATCATCGTCCATCCGGCGTCGGGCGCATAATAATAATAGCGACATTAAATCGGGCGCGCGCGCATCGCCGAAGACATGGGCGATTTCCCATGCGTCTCCGCCGACGACGTCCAGGTTCTGGACGCGTTAACGTTTCTCACGTTAATTCGCCCCGGCGCGATAATATAATAATAAAAACGTTCGTTGCGGGCGAAGCGGCGGTTTAAGACGAATCTGCCCAAAACGAGTGCATTGTTCACGGGCAAATCAAATTATAAATTTACTGTTAAAAACGCGAGCATTCCGCCGCGCCTGACCGTCATGGCCAATCGCGGCGGCGGCGCGGCGCGGCGCGGCGGTTACATGATCGGGATCCAACGCGCGAAACGTACAGAATATAATATTACACTGGTAGGTCGAGCCGAGTCGTTTAAAACAACCGTGAAATGTGATTTCTCTATCTATCTTTCAATTGATTAAGTCTGCAGCACGACAATAACAATAAACAGGTACAAGTGCATAACGTATTTATAGACGAACGGAATCGGTATTGTTGGAAACTATATACCTGTACGTGGAATGAACGTCAGCAGAGACCTGCAAATTCCCGATATCGAGCGTAAAAAGCTCGGCTAAATTTGTCCACAAATCCGTACGAAAGTCGACGGGCTCTCTGCCTATAGGAAGTCCTCGAGACCTAATAGACTCGACCGAGTACAATCCATAACGCACTCATAAATTGCTACACTAATTACTTGGTATCATACCGAATCATATACAGTTAGATCCATTTATGACGCTCCGCGAGAGACCGGTCGATAAAAACGCGTAGTACGCGAGAAACGAGTAAAAAAAAGAAAAAAAAGTCAAGCGTGTAATAATACATGACGAAAATTAATTTTACTCTACACTATTTACTTTATTACCATTTTATTTACTATTTTACACGAGTTACTCGACAAAAAAAATCGATTATAGTTTGTTTCGATTTCAGAAAAATTCTCGGTCAGCGATTTCAAACAAATCAAACGTTTCGTCAGCATTTTCAAAAGATGAAACTAACTTCTTAGGTCGTTTACGCGACCAAAGGCGATACTTCCTCTCTACGTTTACGCGAAAATCATTTCTTTCAATGCGAACACACCAATGACGAAGGGAACGTTTCACCCGAGAGAACATATTATAGCGTATTACTCGCGGAGTCGTTTTAAATGAAAAACCTTGACGAAATCGAGGGACTCGCTATAACAAGCGGGGGATGATCATCGTCTCAAACGGGATTTACCGATCGATATTTTTACGCGCACACCTTCGGATACAGAGCTAATAGAACGTCTCGTTGTGATGTCGGCAAAAAAAACACGGCAGCGGAGTGCAGACGGATTTCGCAAAAGCGACCAGAGTCGTGGAAATATATATAATATAAAATCGCTCGTACAATTCCGGGTCGAGAGATGGCGGTGTGCCCTCGTATACGCGCGTTTAAGTGCCGCCGCCATACGTCGTATATAAAGTGCGCCGAATACACGCCGGCCGGCCGGTCGTCCCGTCGTGCGCGCGTTCCCGGATACCTCGAGGGCCCGGCACGTAATGGATTTGCATAATATATTGTGGAGACGACGAAAACGGGGCGAAAGAGAGGTAGAAAAGAAAAAGGTCGGGCGAAAAAATATGTATCGTCTCGCGAGGAGGCGCGAACGAGTAAAGTACCGACCGTAACGTATGCATACATATTATATACGAACGTGTGACCGTTCGTACACCCGCAGCCATATTGGCGATTCGCAGCCACGCCGCCGCCGCCGGTGGTCATGAAATAGCCTCCTCGATGACCACCGGGCGACATACATTATACATTTGCGGGCCGGCCAAAGGTGCAAGTGTCGGCTACTATATGCGATTTATACTATATATACGATACCCGTATACGTTGTATTATAAGCGTGTACGAGATTAAAATAAATCCGCGGCAGCCGCTTTTTAAGTACCGTTTATTCTCGTTTCGATGACTTATACAGAGATATATAGGAGCACGAACTCGGGCGATATCGAAAATTCACATAAATACTATATACACGCGGCGGCTGCGACGACGACGACGACGACGACGGTCTCATCGTCGTGTACGAATAGTCGTTCTCAAAACGCTGTACTGTTATTTTTTTTCAACTCGTACCTACGTGTTTTTTTTTTTTTTTTTCCCCCTTTACCGACTATTATCCGCAGCGCACGGCTTCTCTCTTCTCCAACACTGCACACACGCTCAATATCAGATCGGAACGCATTAAACACGTAAGCGCAATTAAAGGCGTGTTTATGGTCGTCGTCGTTGTCGTTGTGCACAGCGCGCCGAGTTCCCACATGAGTTACGCGCGCCGCCGTTTAGATCAAATATGGTGATGACAGCTCTGCGCTGCGGGCCGATGCCGATGGTGGAAATCGGTTTTGCCCCCCCGCGCGCGCGCGCGCATAAAAAAATAATGCGCGGCAGGAATGATGGGGAGTGAGGGGGGGGCATATTAGACGGGGAAAAAAAAATTGAATATACGCCGTAATATGTTGCGCGACACACGGCGAGAAACAACAGCAATATACTATTAACGCAGTCGTCGCGTAGAACAAATTAAGAGAATAACTCTATACTATAATAATATAATTCACTCTGAAAACTCATTGTTATAACTTATAAGTATGCACAGCGAATCCCATACGTATACTTAATTTTGTAAAACGCGAAAATCACACGTCCGGTCGACATCGATCCCAATATCGCGCGCATTCCACAGCTTCGTTAAAGTCTCTCGCTGACGTATCCAAACCGTACGTATATAAATGTATGTGTATGCGCATATAATAATATATACCTTATGGGCAATAATATAAGTTACGGCCATGAGACTATGTCTCTGTGGATATATATACATATTATATTATATGCTCGCATGAATAATAACCTGGGTGGTTGAGGGGTCCCCCGGAAGAGTCAGTATCGGCACGACGGCCCGTATTACTGTGTTCTTTTTTTCTTCTTTTTTTTCTACCATTCTTTCATTTTGCAAAAACCTACACGCACGCGCGCGAGCCGGCAGCAAAGGGTCACGTCGTGACGACAACTATAAGGTTCTATACCGGCGGCGGCGGCGACGGCGACGACGATCGAGTGTATAAAATATGTAAACGGTAATTACAACACAACAATGCGGCAGTGGCGGCATTTGGGACGCCCGTACACGCAAGTAGGACGCGCGATTTCGACGACGACGACGACGACCCGCCGAGGAACCGTTGGCTGACACGACGCGAAGCGTAGAAGAAATAGAGAATAAAAAAAAAAAAAGGGGAAAAAAACTCAGTCGACAAAAATCGTTGTGCGGATATCTCGCCGCGTCGCCAATCACGTCTAGTCCGATTTTTAATTAAACTGCGATTGTTATCAGAACCGTTGTGAAAAAGAAGAAAAAAACTAAAACACGGAATTCACGAGAATTCCTTGTAATCGCGTGGGCGCGAATGAATACGATTCGGGGAAAAGTTTAAACGCGATTAAAACGCGCGTTAAATATGCGAGCTCCGTCGACTATTCGCAAAACTTCTGACGCGCGGCGAATAGAGCCGGTATTAGGTTAGATAGTCGAATATAAAAGTCGATAAAAAAATACGTAAAAATTAAAAAACCCGAGAGTAAAATATAAATTACAAAATACAAAGAACAGAAGAAGAAAAAAACCCGTAATATGATTCGATATTTTATACATGTAATGCTCCCCGGGGCACTTGAGAATTTTCATCATATAATTATGTACGCGCGGGTAGCTTTTTTCTTTCAAATACAAACGACGTCATCCGAGCGCAGTAGACCATATTATTATTATACATAAATATATATATATATATATACGATATGATAAAAGAGAGTTTAAATACAATAAAACGCCAATAGTATATAGAAAATTGCAGCGTTATCGTTTCGCACTAAATTCACGCGTATTTATAATATACCATCGCATGGATATCTCGAGAAACGCATATTATATGTGCACTGCACCTATACCGCAATATATATATATATATACGTGTACGACCCGTTTCTCAATAGGAATAGTAAAATAGAAACATAATAATACAGCGACTGAATGATGCATAAAATATAGTATTATCGTCGATTGTAAATACACTTATTTATAATCAACGATTACATTATAATGTATACACGAAACGTTTACTCTCTAAGGGAAGAGACGCTCGCCAAAGACGCCGCGCGGATAGGTTATAATATATACGTAAGTACCTACTTACGAATGTGCATCGTTCGCACAAACCGGCTCGCGATTCAATAACCGAATAATTAATATCAACATATCAGTACATACGAGTATACTATACATGTGTACACACACGACGCTCGAGCGCGCGCGTAATATTATTTCGTATTCTCCGTCGCTCACAATAACGAAATTAATTTCACAAATTAACTCTATCCGAGCATACCTACTCGGAGGCGCGCGTTATACACGCGTATAATAGTCGCGTTGATTTGATTTCAGTCCGTGTGCGGATTTTCTATTTAAAACCGCGGAAAAGTCGCTTTTTCGCACACATCGGGCCGACAGCCGACACACGAGCCGAACGGACGCGCGGGGCTATATTTAGACGAATAACGCTTTCGCGACCGGCCGAGTGAACGTCTCGAGAAGGACGACGGAAAATCGAATTTCGTCGGGTCGTCGGAAAACGACGGAGAGGTTGGTTATCGACGACGAGGAGATCGGCGGGGGAAAAAAACGACGACGACGACAATAACACTTTGGCGACGTCCGAAAATTCCAAAAGAAGAGAACGGATGCGCAAATCTCCGTCGAACAATGTCAACGGGCGCGAGCGCGCGCGCGCGCACGGCCGTCACCGGCACACAATGAGAGGCGAATTATTTCTAGCGGAAAACGGAACAATCAAAACGCCGCTAATGACACATTTAAAATCTCAACAATGACGTAAACCCGCGACGTCTCGGCGCGCGCGAAAAATAAAAAAAAAAAAAAAAACGCTAAATTTTCAGTTGTTTTGAAATTATCTATACGTCGTCGTCGTCGCGTTGTTTTTATGCGTCCGTCGCCCTGCGCCGTCGCTGTTTTTCATCGCGCGCGCGCATAATTCCTTTCGGAATTCCCACGAAAACGAGATTTACCGGACCAGAACACATCTGCGAGACATAGAGCTGCTCGTCTGAAACAATATAATATATTCGCATAACGAGCCGGTGTTAATTATACGCGTTTGATAGCGGTGCGCATCCTGCGGGGAAACGAAATGTCCGCAAGCACGCGTAATAATGGATAATACGAAGGACCCGTCTCGTCGGGCTGTTGGTCGATAACTCCGGTCGCGGCGAGGACCGTCGTAGGAAGCGTGTGCAGGATCTGTGGAGATAATGAACGCGATTTTGTGGTGTCATCGGACTACGCGATTAGGAACGGCTAACGCGCGCGCGCGCGCGCGCTCGACAGACGGACGGACGGACGTAAAGAAAAAACCGGCGAGACGCGACAAACGACTTAAAATAAAAAAACAAAAATTTTGAAAAAGAATCCTAAAATGACATTGTGAATTATGCGTGCACAATCTAATCCGAAAATTCGGAAGAAAAAAAATAGAGGTGCGCGATACATGTATATATACACGCTGCACTGTGCACACAAGCTATATATCTACTGCGGTTGTTTTCGGATTACGAAACAAAAAAAAATCCCCGACTGTGACAAAAAATAAATAAATATCGTACGACGTTCAATTAAACTCGTGGCGATTCCGTGAATAATAATGTACACATATATATAAATATACATAGATAAAAGTAAAAAGAAGAAAAAAACCGTGGCCGCAGTGAAAATCAAAGAAAATTCAATTTTAATTTGCCGAAATGACACGAAATGGATGGAAAAAAAAGAAACAAATCCGACGACACCGACAAAAACAGTCACACCAAGAAGAGCTGCGCGTACGATGGGCGCGTAGTATTACGAGGTGAATATTATTTTTTCGGCTATCATATTATATATGTCTATAGGCACCTCCTACAGCTATATATAATTTTTATATATATTATGTTACTTTTTCGCGCATAGCACGCATGACTTTTTTTTCTCGACGAATTGGAAATAATATCTTTATGGTTTTCGAATTATTGCCATTTCACTGTGTCCGCGCGCGCGTCGAACAAAACTGTGCGAGGAGTATATAAATAAAAGTGATGGGTATAATACACACACACACACATATATATATAAAAATAAATATATATATGCGTTTCGTTTCGAGTCCGTTAACCCGCGCCCCGAGCAAACACCACCGATCATTCGATGTAATGTCTAATAAGTGCCAGTTGATGAATATTGTGCGAATTTAACGCTAGCTGTCAATTTAAATTTCTTCCACTAATCACCACGTGTTGGAAATACATCTCGCGTTAAATCTTTCGCGTTTACCGTTAATGAGCGAGTCTTCTCAAACAATTTACTCAACGGTATATTATATATTGTATATACATTCGTGATACGTTTTTTGTTTTACTTTTTTTCCCGCCATTCCTGCACGGGTGTATTATTATCAATTATCGACTTGTCCGACGGTCAAGTTAATGATTCTTCATTCTTACCATTTTTATATCATTATTATTGTTACTATTTATTTTTTTTCGCTACGTCTTTATTTATATCTTTTCGCGGTGTATCCATCCGTGCTACGTTGCATACGATACAGTAAAAACAAACGATTTCCCGTAACGAAGATCCCACGAGACCAGACTCGTCGAGAGAATTTCCTCGGCGTCGCGTCGAAAACCAATCGTACTTTTGACGATAAAATATTAATTATCGTCCGCCTTTATTCCAACCTTAACCCCCAGATACAGGCACCGTGCGTATATGTTATTGGCACGTTCCATCGAGTGCGTTTTTTTTCTTCTTACAAAAACGATTAATCAATCGTTATTACGCCGAGAGTTCCGTTCACATCACTCGGCGCACGCGCGAGAAGCACCAAAACATTTTATTATATAAATCACACACGCGCGCGTATTTATTTTATTTTATTTGATTTGTTAATAACGCGCCGTGCGTACGCGGTGTATAAACGGTATTTGTATTGTGTTTCTTTGCGCGCATTGTTTTCGACGAAAACCGACTTGGCGGCGATCTCTCGGGAGCTCGTCGACTCCGGCAGAAACGACGCGGACGTCCGAAAAAAAAAAAAAAAAAAAACGTTTCGATAGAGAACGCGCGTACAACAATGAGCGTGCCCGGGCACTCTCGTATTATTATTATTATTATTATAATGTACAGGATTTAACACGTCCAATTTCGACGGCGTATAGATTAATAACAGATTATTCCATTCAATAGTTCAAAAAAATACGCGCATAAGTAACGGATCGCGTCTCGTTTTCAATAGTAGGTATAATGGCGTTGGAAGAAGGAGAAGAAAAAAAAAACCCCGCGAAGCATGAATACGGTCCCGCTGCAGCGGCGGACACACGGTCGCGTTTATCACACAAAGACACATGTCGAAATTAAATTATCTCCGTAATACTCTTATGTACCGACGGGCATAAATTCTGCGCGAAACGCCGCCGTTCTCGTCGCGTGAACATTACGAGTGTCTATATGAAATACGTCGACGTTAACGTGTGTGTCATAATTGTATTAAATATATAGTATCGTACGTGTATTTATGCGGTACGGTGGCGATACGCCCGGGGGTAGTAATAACTCGCCGAATTTGAAGAAAAAACGCACGGCTGGATTAATAGATTGAACATTTAGAGAACCGTGTAAAGCAAAACGACCGTAAAAGATTCCGAAGTTGTTAGGCCCGAGGAGAGAAGAAAACGTTATTTTAGACCGAAATAAAATTCCGGCTACACATACCTGTCATATTATATACAATAAGGCTATATAATAATATTATATAAACGTATTGTGTATATTGAATTCATGTTTAAAACAATATTTAATTTTTTTCCCACGATTTTCTGCCGACGACGATCGTCACGAGCGTAATTCATCTTCGATCCAGTCCATAATAATAACAAAAAAAAAAAAAAACCACATTCATTGTCGAGCTGAATTTGTCACGTTTCGGGATACGTATATCCGGTTTTCTCCGTATACTAGGTGTCGGTTTTATGAATAATTAAACGGTTTTTTTGTTTTTGTATTTTACACGACTCCTCTTCTACCGATTGAATCGCAAACGCGCACCACACTCCGCTTTTACGAGAAGAAACTTGGAAACTCTCGAAACACGCACACGCGTTCGCTTGGTGCAAACGCAATCCTCAAATCGTACGAAAAACGAGTTCAAAAATAATGATATACACATGAGCACGTCGTTCGGGAGAACACTCGGTCGTTTTTTCGCGTTCGGCGAAACGTATATATGTTCGCGCGCAGGTACTTATAACGATTAATTTTTTTTTTTTTTAACAAATTCTATTTATGCCATCTGTTACAAATTTGAACAATATGCGTAAGCGATGAAAGTTATACAATGAAAGACAGAAGTAACTGATTGAAGAGACCGCCCATCGGCGGTACTTCGGCATGAGTAACATAGGTTACATAGGTTAACTTACCTATAACATAGGTCAATAGTAGTTTTTTTTTTTTTTTTTTTAACTAAGCAGGTCACGACACCATTGTCTTTTTAGCCTTTTGTGGGGATTTCCTGGAATATTCGCAGATGAGAGTTGGACGATAAGGGGATTAGAATGATGCGTTAACTTTTCATTGAATCGTTTATAGTGGCTAGTTCATTGACGGTGGGTAAATTGAAGTCAGAATGAAGGGTATTATTTGAAACATAGAAGGGAGCTTTAGAGATGAGGCGAAGGATTTTGGACTGGAACCTTTGTATTCGGTTTATATTTGATATTTTGGCTGAGCCCCATTACAGCTGCAAGCCGTAGGACCAGATGGGTCTGAGTATAGTAGTTTATACAGCAGTAATTTAGTAGGTAATTTAATATTTTTAGAAGTGAGGAGCGGCCGAAGAAGACGAACTAGCGATCGTTAAGTGTTCGAGTTTTATTTTTTATGTGAGCTGACCAGGTAAGCCGACAATTACGATTAATTGATACTATTTAATATAATATATAGTGTGCACGTTGCCCGCGTCCGTCGCGCGTTTATTGTGTTTTTAATTGTCGAGACCAATAGGTCGGACGAATAAATACAGTGACTATATGATATCACACGAATGGTAGCGGTCTGTACGGCGGCCGTGCAGTATTATACGCAATGTCTCTTCGGCGCGCGTTTATAACAACGAATACGCGTCCGCCGCAGCTGCCCGCCGAGTGTGTCTTCTTCCGGCCATTGTTCGACACGTTGACCGCTATTTTTCCCCTTTTTTTTTTCCTTCTTTATTTTTGCGCCAAAGTGTATTGACCTATTTCACGATTTTCGGACCGTTTTCTGGTCCCCGAGAGGATGGAAAAAAAAAACACACACACACACGACACGACTCCGCGATCTCTGGGCGACTCGCGGCGCGCGTACACACACAGTCTATACGTATATTCTGAAAACTCCGCTCGTCGCGTGTCCCTCTCGGCCTTGTTTCCGTGCAATCATCGTTGACGATGGCGGTAACAGCCTCGCGACTCAAACGCCCGTAAGTCTTCTTCCGTAATGAAAAATTACAAAAAAAAAAAAAAAAAACAACAACAACCAATCCGTGACACGACCGCGCAGCGCGCGTTGTCCCGTCACTCGGGTCGAGCACGCGAAATCTTTGCGCGCACCACACGAGTCGAAGCGCGGAGTACTACATGTGTACAACCAAAAGACCTTAATATACGCCGTATACTTCCTCTTTTGTCTAAACAAACAACACGTTAAAGCCGCACTACGACAACCACGACAATTACTACCACTATACTAGGTACTTACTACAATTACTACTACTTTACTCACTATTACGCGATTACTACTACTAAATAACGGAATATTCGCACCGAACGGGATAAGACTTTTACAACAATCGCGTACCTACGTATAAACGATCACACGATATAATACCATCCTCTCGGTAAATACATATGTATGTACATAAAAGTAATAATTATCGTCACTGTCGTTTTGTTTACGACCTCGGGCGACGCGCGCTCCGGACGAAAATCAAACGCCACCATTAGAACAAAACACGCTTTCGTGCGCCGCGGCGACACTATATATAATAATATTATATCGGCCCGTGTCCCGGAGCCGGCCGATGTATCCGGGGTCTTTACCCCCGAGCAACGGCGTTTCGCGCGGCCTAATGCGTATATATATGGGCAATGGGCTATCTATTAGAAAAACGGTCTATTCAAACGGTATATACGTATGTATACACCCGGCCATCGAGCAGCAGCTGCGGCGGCGGCGGCGAGCACAATATTTACGCGTCGGTTTTGCAACGGTGCACAAAAAAGTCGTCGTGCAAAAGGCGATACCGGGCGAAACGTATGTGCGGCGCGTATATATTTCATACGCGCATGTGTACGATATACGTATATACTTTTATGTAGTACGCGGTTTTCCTGCGTCCGGCCGCAATAATAATATAGTGACCGCGGCGCACGCCATTGTATTATTGCGAGCAGAGACAATAATCGTAACGTCATATCTAAGAAAAAGACGACACCATATGGCGCGCGTTGCGTTTATATGCGCGTTTGTGTGCGCGGTGTAAAAAAAAGGAAATGTCCGCGGAGAAGTAAGGTCGGCCCGATCGAACGACGAGATATTGGTAAAAGTCACCGCGCGCTTTCGCCGAGCATCTCGCGGCGCGGCGGCGGTGCGGGTCACACTATATTTTCGCAAAACGGGCGCGCGCGCGCACACACCACAATCGGCCGATTTACCGCGGCAACATTACTATACTAATTGGACAAATAAATCCGCATCCGCGGCTTAAGGCAGCTAGCTGAAAAAATCGCGAGTCAATAATACAATATAATATATTCCGGAAGAGAGAGAGACAGAGCCCGCGCGAAGAGCGAGAGATTTAGTGCGGCCAGGCGAGCAAAAAGTATAAACGCCGCCGTACGTTTCGTACGTAAAAACGCTTTCCGCGAAAATTCAGAGAATACGTTTTTGTTTCCTTTTTGTTTTTTTCCCCCAAAACGATTATTTATAATACATACGACGACATACAACTCGACATGCAGTACACTCAAATCAAATAAGATTGAAAATATACGATTTCATAATATCAAACGTGGAAAAAAAACTGTACGCCGGACGCGCTTGGTAATCTCTTTTTCCTATATTTAATCGGATTTTTTTATATGTACACACACGCTTTGCGCCAATATAATATCCGTATATTTTTTGTTTTTTATAGACGTCCAACGATGCAAATTGATCGAATCGATCGATTTATATCAAATGTAATTCAACTTTTTTTTACGTTTTTTCATATTTTATTAAATTTATTATTTCCTTTCTTTCTTTACTAAGACGTTCAATATCAAATGCTTAGAATAGATTTTCATTTCGATAAAAGAAAATGCCATCGATGAAATCGCGTTAGAGTTAATCAATCTACCTTTGAATTTTAAACGAACTAAACATACATTTCTAACTGATATTACACACGAACGATATTGTTATCTATACACTTTGGTTTGGATCGTATAAATCACAATAATTATAAATCAAATTAAATTCTGATAGTAATTAAATACATAAAATGTAAGTTGATTTTAGACTTGTTTTAATTAATCGATGTTTATTGAACAGTAATACTGTTGTTTTACACTTTGATACTAGGATGATATTTAATTTGGAAAACTTGCTCGAATCGTGAAGTTGACGGAAATGATTTATTTCAAGTGAAAAACCAATTCATAGACAATTATTAATATTACTCCATCATTTGATATTAAATAAATGAAATTCGTCGGCATTTTACGAATAAATGAAAAAATCACTCGCGGGTAAATTCGATTTTTATCAGTTGGTCAGTCGCATTTGAGCGTTTACGAAAAGTCGCTATAATAGATAACTACCGTATAAAATATGAGCACACACACGCTCGCGTATAGTTACGACATCTACCACGCTATTGGCAGTTATTTACCAGCGGTAGAAATTAGTTTTTATAGGCCCGGGGAAAAATCGTTCTTATCGGCTGCCATTAAATTCAATAAAGAGATTGCAATCAGTAGAACTTTCGTTCTGCGGCAACCATATATACCTACGTATATAAACCTCTAGCTACTACCGCCGTCGAGCTGCAGCTGCAGCAGCAGCAGCAGCAGCAGCACCGACAACGAAGACCATTGTCGCCTAAACCCGAATGAATACGTAATAGGATCGCATTGTGTACCCGACGCATTCTCCGCTGCACGGCGTGTGTACGCGGGCCGATCCACCATGTACGTATACCATTATGGGTCAGTAGTGTACACATACGTGTGCGGACGACGACGACGCCGCCAGTGTGTGTGTGTGTAATTACCATACGAGTGGATTATTAAGCACGTCCTAGATCCCATAGGCCTCGCGGACATATTGTCGTTACACGCGTATATATAAGTACACACACACACAAACGATTTTCTTGTCAATAATACACTGCGCCGAACGTTCGTGCGCTGTGATTATATTATGCGACGGGCGGTGGTTTTTTTTTTTCCTTCCCCTCTCTCCCCCTCGCTTACACTCGGCGTGCACGCAGCGCCAGTGTGTGTGTGTGTGCACACGCGAGTACGTACTTGCGACTTTTCTCGAGGAATTCTCGAGAGATTGTAGAGCAAAAAAAGAAAATAAATAAATAAAAACCGATAAAAGCCGCGCGACGTGCTGTCCGGGGGCGTGACAAAGGATTTTTACGACGTCGCGTTTCGCTATATATAGTCGTCGTAAAAATCTAGAGTCGCGGTCGTGGAAATTATTAATTTTTTCTTCCCGTCCACGCGATATAATAAGAAGAAGAAGAAACGGCTGCGGCGGCGGCGGTCGCGCGACCGAGGGGGTTAAGGCGATATAATATATATATATATGTTTACAATAGTCATTACGAAGCCGAGTGCGGCGCGATTTGTGTGTGTACAAACGAATAGAATTCCACGACTTCGCGGCGGCGGCGGCGGCGGTCGAGACGAGTGCCCGTTTTTGGCGACGTGCGTTAAGAGCTTATGGTGTATTCGCTCGAGGATTTTATGTACAATATACACATGACGTATACTGCACTACACGACTGCGGGTAGAGGTTAGACGTGTGTGCGCTCGCGAGAACATACACGACGAACGGGGGTGGGCAACACGATTTACGTTAAGTGTTTCTTCGGCGGACATATCACATATTATATATTATAACATACATAAAGTATGTTATGTACACAATCGGTTAACGGTGCATGACGTGTAGATAATATGTGTGCGAGGAGTGTGTATATACGTACGTATATTAAAAACCGATTTACAATTAAAATGTGTCGAAATAACAATAATTGTAATACGTACGCGCTGACAGTATTATAGGTACCGAGTGTGTGTGTGTGTATATATTTATATTATGGGATACTCGAAAGCCCTCTAAGACAATGCGGCCGGTGGTGTCGTTGATAAGTAACGGATCTCGACGATATTATATGGAAAACGCACACGCGTACGGTCTTTTGTGTGTCCGATCACACACGCCGGGGCGACGACGTGGATGTGCGTGGCGGAACGGTGTTTTTCGTGTTTCAAGTGCGCCGCGCGCTCGTACACGTTTTTGTTCTAATTCGTTTCAGATTGTTTTCATTGATGCCCCGGACGTTCCACCGTCGTCGACCGCCGGACGCCACCTGTGCCGGCCGGCCCCAGACGGAATAACACTCGGATTCCCCGTCGAATGTTGGTCAATGCGAAAGAAAAGATAAACAATAAAATCTCTCTAATTCGGATAGTGCGACGTGTATAATATGTGTATAAGAGCGGCGCGCGCGTTATTTATTCGCACGTTCTGTTGCACGTGTCAGATCTCTGCGCGTTATATTGTAATTCGGTTGGTACATTACATACGTACATACGTATATAATATGTTTACCGTTTAAAAAATACTCGACCCCCGTCGTCGCAGACGTTTCACTTAATGGGAGAAAACACGCGGAAACTCGGCAACGTTATCGATCGTGGAAGTATAGCAGAACGAAACATTGTATACCTAGCTCCCTGCAGTCGGTAGTTTTCTATTGCTTTCGATGTTTTTCGTAAATAATCGCCGATTTAGGCGTCAACTCTGGGAATCGCTAGGAAACCGTTTTTTTTTTTTTTTAATTTAAATCGTCCATGTAATTACACTGTTACGTAAGTATAATGTTATCTATTCAATAATAATCACTTTTTATATTTACGAGTAAAAAATTTACGCTAGAAGAAGTACCTAACATGGCAGTAATTACTATGGTTTGCCAATATCCACTTTTTGTTTCCAAAGCAACCGTGAAAAAATACATTTAAATATTAATTTCATTCCACGCGAAAAACCGAAATTATAATCGTCGTGTGCACGATGCTTATTTATGATATAGCACCGCGCGTCTACCTCTTTAAAAAAAAATAAATAATTATTATAATTATCACTCTGTAACCGGCATAATTGATAATTTATTACAGAATAACGATCTAGTGGATAATATTATTGTGTATAATAGTAAATTTTCACACCACAAAATAACGGTTTTTTTCGGACAACCGTAATTAATCACGAATCGTGCGGTACTAACTATATTTACTAAAAACTTTTTAATCCGGTATAATGAAATATTTTATAATCGTCTTTCCTCGAGTTAATAATAATATTAGCCGCGCACGCCGCGTACTTTCTGCGTTTCGATTGATTTGTTTTTCAAAATACCGTCTAATCGAATCACACTACGAGTCTAACGTCAATAATATTATTTAAACGTTTAATATTTTTCAAACAGAAACTTTTAACGCGTTCGCACAACCGCCGCGCCGCAAGGTTCGTCCGGTATCCTTGATGCGGTCGTTCGTTTGAAAAAGCCTCGTGGTGCCGAAAACTTAATGTACACAAAGCAAAACACCTGCACATTGTTGTCGAACAATAAAACGCGCACGAGTGGAAAGAAAAAAAAAAATTCTAGGCGAGGTTTAAACGCCGCCGCCGCTGCCCACGCGAGAAACATACGACGCGTGTACGAGGAATCGAAACTCTTCAAAGTCGAAATCTCAATGTCAGTCCGAATCGGACGGGGTCTCCTTCTGCGGGCGAAGGATCGATGGGGCGGGGTGGGGGGAAAGAAAATAAACACCTCTCGATCGGAATGCGCGGACGTACGAAAAACGCGAACGCTTTAAAAAATAGGAAAACTACGGAAACGGGGAGAAACGATTCGCGTACACACAACTGCAACCGTAATCGCGTGCGCATGACGAATTCATAAAAATAACATGCTAGTGTAAAAAACGATCCGGACCAGAATGGGCGGGCCCGACCCGGCGATATTCGAGCGTTCTCGTCACGACCTCCGGGACGTCTGCGAGCGGCGCGCGGCGGCGGCTTTCATTCATGTTTTCGTTTATTTTGACCGCCGCGAGCCGATCTCGACGCCCGCCTCGCATGTGTACATACACACACACACACACACACACACACCCCACGCCGCCGGCGAAAAGATAATATAACAATGCGCCGCGGAGGCGACGACGACGTACCAATAAACAGATATCGTCACAGGAGACGAACGAGTGTAGTATGCGCCGCGCGAGACGGAGGCGGTCGCGACGGTCACGTCCTTGCCCGCGACAGTGACCTTTACTCTCCGTACGGGCATGACGAGTGTCGAACGCGGACGATAATAATATACGCGGCGGCGGCGGCGAGGAGATCGATTGCGGAAAAATTAAGTCACAAATAATAATACATACATCGCGTGACTGCAGATCAGAGCGAACCGCTCAGACGTTTCGTCCTGCAGGACGCGCCAGCGTTTCCGCGCGCACGGCAGCGTTATTATTATGTAATAATGTCGTGTAAAGTCCGCGGGCAAACTACAGTACGCGATCAACCCGAAACAATACGATCGGAGGTGGCTGGTTCGGGGATGGGGCGAGACGTCGGAGATTTCGGAATAACACTCTCGACGTAAGAATATTTTTAATCGTTTTCATAGTCGTTCATATAATTTAGCGATTTAAATGAACTTGAAGACTCTGTCGAGTGTTGTCGGCCGAACCGTACGATATGAAATTTAGAAAACAATATGATCGCGAAAACTCGTCAGTTATCGTCTCGTCAGCGATAATGAAATAGATGCGATCACGTGGCAAGTACCGCTAGTAGTCTGATAAACGAACGAAATTAAAAACGTCGTTGTTTTCACACCGCCAACTATTTGGCGAGACAATCGGGCGGGATGAAATCGATTTGGACGAAAACTTTCTCTGGTCGATCTTTATCGCCGACGTCGGATATCCTCGTCCGAAATCATTTTTTTTCTCCGCCGCACATCCGTCAAACACGACCGGTTGAAACGTCAAAATCATCGTTATAAATCCAGTATGGATGGAAGTGTCAGTTGTATTTATTTATTTATTCAGAATTCAACGGGGTGGTGTGAATAGAGAATGTGGTACAAATGACCAATTATGTATGAAATAAAACGAATTTGGAGAATAATGTACAAAACTAAATAATATTAAAAATAGTATACAAGTCGGTATTGATCCAAATGCCGTTTCGACGTTGGAAGTTTAATGATAGAAACGAATTACTTCATAAAAAACAGGTGAATCTATCCACTATTTCGTCGTTTTATTATGTTAAAATTACACAATTATTCTGACATCCTTTATGTATGTATATAAAAGAACAGGCCTTTTTTATGTTCCCATTTTGTGATGACGCTATTTAACTTTTTTCCAATTTTTTTTTTCACAGAGTTGTTCCAAATACCTTCCTGAGTGCCACCACGTCGCCTGATTTTCAAAATTTTGCTTTTAAAAGGTTGAAATCGGTAAAAAATAATATTATTTAAAAATTTACCAGGTATCCTCGTCACGCGTGAACGGTTGGACCGATTTAGCTAATTCTTTTTTTTTTGTTGTGTCTGTTATTGTCAGGAGAAGGATCTACCGGGAAAAAAATTAAGAAAATTAACCCTAAGGAGGTTAAAAGGGGTAAAAATGGAAAAGATCCGAAGCCACAGGAGCTTTGTGGTATTAAATTTGGTCAATAGTACCGTTTTATATAGCAGAGGCCCCTTAAGAAAGGATTTTCCAAAATTCAACCCCCTTAGGGGGTTAGAAGGGGTAAAATTGTCAGTGAGTGCGTGGTAATTTGCATTTTATATAAATTGATTATTATGTCATCAAAAAACCCGACGATTTTTACCAAAAGGTAATATGATTTTGCAATATCATATTATTATGACATAACTTTTACAGAAATTGCGTGCGTGCGATGAACAATAGAACGAATACAATAGAACTTTTTTCATTGGACGGTCGAATACGATCGCAGGCAAATCGATCGTCATTGGTCGATAAGCTCGTGACGTATACAATTAAAAGCGAAAACCCGACGATGTTTACCAAAAAGTATGGATTTTGCAACGTCATATATTATTACATAACTTTTACCGAAATTGCGTGTGTGCGCGCTCCATTCCTCTTTCAATCGTAGACGCCGCGGCGTGCCGTCTCCACATACGTACTCGTACTTACAATAAGTTATTTTTTACACTACAAAATTCAACTAGAAATATACGGCAAAACAACGGATGCCGGGTCAGCTAGTAAATATTATATATTATATATTATAGTCATAGACGTTATTGACATCGACAAAAATTTTTTTTTAACTCCATTGTTTTGACGTGTTAATTTTTACTAAAATAACTCTCCAAAAAATATACCACTGAATATAATAATACACTATAAATAGTCTGATATTATACGATTGAAAATGTTTAAGTTTTTTTAACTATATAATAACATGAGACATATTGTAAGGTAGGTTTGGGGATATAAATTTCCTTCCCCGTCGATAAACATTCAATAAAAATGAAATCATTTTTTTTTTTTTTATATATAAATAAACACTGCCTACATCATAAATCTGGTCCTATTAAAGTCATCGGACAAAATACACTGCAGCGTACAATAGAACAATAACAATTGATAATATAATACTAAAAATACCTAAACCGTTATGTGAAGTGAACGACATTTACACGCAGACTAAAAGGTCGAATTTGCCTCGTCAAGTCCAAAAACGAAGATTGGCGGTTGCTCACGCGGAAACCTCAAGTCCTCGAGTAGTCATCAAGCCTCCAAAGCGATTTCCCACTTCCACGTTTGATTAGAGGTGAGTCAATATAATTATATACAGTTTATTAAATAATATTTAACATCATTGGTTACGAATAGTAAATTATAAATGGTCTAATAAATAAATAATAAAAATGTTATTTACAACCGACGACGTCGATAAGTGAATAATATATTAAATCGGAACGATTTAGGTAGTATAGGCACTAGTGAACAGCCCGGTCCTATAAAAATGGGATCGGACCAGACCAAATATTTAAGACGATTTGTTTAACCGGACCAGACCAATTTCTAAAATATATTTTTCAACCCAGACCATTTTTTAACCAAGCTCACGATTTTTTTAAAAGCCCGGACCAGCCCAGCTCGGATTTTATATTAAAAAAAAAACCCAACCCGGACCAAGACCGTTTTTATTTAATAATGAAAACCCGGACCAGGACCATTTTTATAAACGAGCGAAATAAAATAAAACAATTTTAGACATTCACATCTCACAGTATTATTAATTGTATAATGTATATATATACTATATTATATTGTGTATCGTTAGATAGTATGGTTTATTCAACAGTAAACAACGTTTATTTTTACAATTTCCTGCCCGGAGGAAAAATAATATTAATAACCGATAACACACGAATAGTGAAATGGCCGTATTTTATAAAGTTATTTCAAGAAATACGAATATATTATGCTATTAATAAATAATTAGATATAAATTGGAAAAAAAAAATACTATTTTTAACCCAGACCAAAAGAACAAAAGACCGGACCGGACCAAACCAGTGAAAAATATGATTAATCCAAACCTAATCCAACCCATTATAACTTCCAGGCCCCCGGAAACGCCTAAACCAAGAATATAAAAGCAAGTGACCGGACCGGACCTAACCCGATCCGGTCCTGGTTTTTTTCCGGTCCGGTCCGGGTTGACCCGGGACCGGGCTGATCTCTAATAGGCACTATTGTTTTGAAATAGAAAAAAAACATTCTATTTCGGTCTATTCGTGGATTCGACTGGAAGTGTCTATTTAAGTAGCTGAAAATGAAATTTCCGGGGGGGGGGGCATCCCAAAAAAAAAAAAAAAAAAACGTGATTTTCTGAAATTCTCATTCCAAGACCGACTCCAAAACACACTCCGACGATAATATTATAATCCTCGAATTATAATATATTACTGTTATTATAAGTATGTGGAAAAGACGTCTGTCGTGTGCCGTCGTCGTCGCCTAGACGCGCGGACGCGGCGGAGAAAGACGACCGCCGCCGCGGCTTCCACACCACTCCGTTCCACGCGGAAGCGTTCCTCGGTGCGCGTGACGTCACAGCGCCGCCTCCGTCGTCGGAAGTGGGCACCGCGGTCGCCGTGGAAGGGGCACCGGGGCCCGGATGAACCGCCGACCAACGGTGTCTCCGATCGAGTCTTCAATAGTCCGTAGCCAGTGGACTGGCGAAGGCCAAGGTCTCATATTTTGTTTCGCACTCCGTAAATACTTCCGATATTCCGTATCGTTTTTATTTATTTTCTCGAGTCATATACAGACGTATCGCATTCCGATTTATTTACAACACACAGTCTTCTCGAAACGACATTGCAGTAGTACCGCGCGTGTGCCGTTAAACACGTCGAAAAATCGTCGAATTTTTTTTTTCGATTAAATTTTCACTCTGAATTTTTTCTCGTGTGCGCCTTGAACGTCTCGCGTAGAAGACCAACACCGACAGCAGCAGCAGAAGCAGCTCCGCGGGGTCCAATCGAGTACCACAACACATTTACCACGCCGTTTCAAATGGGTAAGAAATCCGTCTCGATAATTTTATCCCTATGATTATTATGATTATTATACGGCGGGTAAAAAATGACACGCGCTCGCCGATCTGTCGTGACCGGGGGAGGGTTTTTTTTTTAATTTCGATTATTATTGTTTTTCTCGTTTCTATAACCAATTAGCACTCGTCTCGCGGAACTATTGCGCGCGCGATTACGCGAACGCAATAATTACGTGTATATTATCGTGTTGCGCGTCTTTTGCGGTTTTTTCCCGACCGTCAGCAGACCATTGTTGCGTTTAGTCGATAATTATATATATATAGATGTACGTATAATATCCGCTGCGGGCGGGAATAACAATCATTTTTCAGAAAACCGCGTTTTGCCACGAAAATGATTCTCCTCTATCGCTCTTTGCGATTTCAATACGTACCGCCCCGACAAGTGGTAATTTAAAAAAAAAAAATTAATATAATTAGCGTCGGCCGATATACGCGCGCGAAATATACGGCGGTCTGTATTGACTATTTAAATCTCGTAGGCGTTGTCTGGTGCGCGCGGATAACAATCGAATACGTGACCCGTCGTCTCTCGCGATGCCTACAGTAAAAAAACTCGTGTCGGAAAACGTGTGGCCGCCGTGTTATCTCGGCTTCGCTTCCGGCGGCGCTTTTGTCGGACCGCGCTCGCACAGTGAAACAACGCGCGCGCCACACTGTTATTGCGGGCCGCGCGGCCCAAAGTCGATACGAATCCGCGGCGGCCCCGTTACGAGAGTCCGAAATTACGGTCCATTAAGTACGTAAACGGTACGTGCACACTCCCGTGTGTAGTATACGCGTGCGCCCCGCGAGCACTCGGTCGATCGCGATTAAAAAAGAAATAACGCGGTAAAGATCACTCTAGTTCACTTTTATCATCATAAACGTCATACGTATTTATAATACGAGTATATAAAAATCGCCCTCTTCGCGAGTCCGTTTCGTCAATAATCGTTTCACAAAGGTGGTAACTGGCGAAAGCGATAAGACTTTTGTACGATATAGTATTGCACGGTTATATGATGAAAAAAAAAATAAAAATAATAATAATAATATTACAATACGATGTTCGTGGCGGCGGCGAGCACGGAGATTTATTCTTACGATTAATCAATTCATCACGGTGTTTATGTTTGCGAGCGTCAGTGCGCGCGCGCGCGCGAGTGTGTATGTGTGTGATGAGCAAGTCGCCGTTATACGGACCGAGAATGTTTTTTTTTTTAATTCCTCGGGCTAATACCGTTTTGTTTTAGACGGACGCGCGCGCGCGGCTTTGCGAAGCATTAATTAAAAAAAGAAAAAAAAATGGCGAGTATTACGGGAAATCTATTTTAGTTATCCGACACGCGGGACTGGTTTTTTTTTTTTAAACAACACTACGCGCATACACACACCGGCGGTGTGCATATGAATCCGAGACTGCAGTTTTTCCATCCGATCGATTTAATCGTACCGATTCTCGATGCACTCCGGGATTTGTTTAACACGTAATAATAATCCTTCGGAATCGACGACGACGACGGTAGTTGATGCGACTATGTTTTCAAACACTTCGGAGTGCGCCCGACGTTTAATCGCCCGTATAAAATAGTGTGCACATAATACGCGAACGATTTTATTACGAATTCGCATGATATGCAAATTCGAAACGACATAAATACGCATTAATAATCATTGCCCGTTCGGTTCTAACGGGAGTTTGTTTCGTTACTGCGAGTTTATAATACCTGTACGATGCAGTATGCGAACGCATCGGCGAATCCTTCGCACACGGGGTAGTATCATAAAACTTTATCGACAATATTAATTATTATTTTCCACCGATACGAATCGGTCATGGCGACAGACACTTAGTATAATAATATTTTCTAGGTACCGAGCAATAATAATAATAATATTATTAGTATGAGTCACTTCCGCGACGTCTCTTACGGTATAATATAACGATAATAGAACTGCTTCGTAAACAAATTTATAACTCCGGGATATTTCAGTGGGTTCGGACCCTATAAACGCGTTACCTATATTATATACTTATAATAAATAGAAGGAGGTACATAAATGTTTATTTTCATCTCGATATTGTCTTGTATTTCGAAAAACCAGTTATGGTCATGTCGAAAATTAAACACCGAGTTTAATGCCGCCGCCGTCGTATTATTTTACATTTTTAAAACATAATATATTGTGGGTAAAAAACTCGGTCGCCGTGCGCGCATAAAACCGATAATTGACATCGATTAAAATGCAGCACGTCCCCCACTATAATAATTAAATTCTTTACTCGCCGACAGTATACGAATATGACTCCTACTTGGTACAAGATATAAATAAATATATATATATTACAAGTGGAAAAATCTATCCGGTGAGACACGAGACTTAGTGAGTCACGGCGGTGGTTATATTTTAATTTAAAAATAATTGATTCCCATAACATTCCAAAAATGATTTTGAACGAAATTAGGTTTATTATAGTACATAAAGAAGGTAAAAGGATTAAAGTACATAAACGTATAAAAAAACATACAAGAATATTGTCAAGACCTCATAAAAAATTTTATTCGCAACCTTCAAATGGCTCAGATTTTATGGTTTAAACGTAAAATGAATGATTTTTAAATTTCAAGTCTTAAAAACACTAAATTGCCAAATTTATTAGGAGTATCATAAAATTGTTGTTATGTGTGATCAACATACACTTTTTTCACAGTTTTTTTTTCTTTAAGAAAATATCCAAAAAGATCTATCAGAAATTTACGTCCTGTGTCCAATTTTATAAGAAGACCGTCTATGAAACTTTTGGTACATTTCGATTATTCAAAGGGTTCAAAATATATATATATATATTTGTATACTTTTTTATTTAAACAAAAGCATAAATAATCAGTACATTTGGTAACTAAAGATACAGCAAAATGACGCGAGGACAGAAGTGCACCACACAGGAAACCCTCCGATTCGGGGGTAGAGCAGTTTATTTTAGTTTATTAATGCGGGATTTAAGACGCCAATATGTAATGCGCCAATACATCGCAGAAAACGCCGCATTTCTCGCTTCACTCGAAAACTAAAAAATCGAAATCGTAAACCGTCTCAAAAACCGTCCGACTACCGCGACACGCGCGGCGCCGCCGCGCCGCCGATTCGACGGACGGGAAAGTTTTCCGACAGTGGCGCGTGTGAGGACGTTGAAAATCGGACGAAACGAAAAGAAGAAGCCATCCGTTTTAATATGGTCGAGGGACAAGGAAGACAATTGAACGAGATCGGTGCGACGTAATGAGTGTCATTACGTTCCATTAGCGAATGTATCACATGACGACTGCACGTCCGACCGAAATATAATAATAATATTACTCCGATAGTAATAATGAAAAAAAAAAAAAACTGTAATAATAACAGATCGTCGTCATCGTCCGGCAAGGCCAAACGCACACCGATATGTGTGTCAACACGAACGGCCATCATCCACACGTCGCCCGATCCGATTCTCACACGGTCTTCGCTGTGCGGCCGCCGTCGTCGTCGTCGTCGAGGGAAACCGTAGTACACACGCACGCACGCACACGGTGTTTTTCAAATAATCGTCTCAGTCGGTCGTTTACGAGTCTTACGCGATCGCGTGACCGATCCGACCGGCGATCGTACGCGCGCGCGCGCGTGTGTGCACATCAAAACGAGCACGCGGCGGCGGCGGCGTAAATCACGCGATTATAGTATTGCGCGATGTGTAAAAACGCAAAACGTTTGGCGAAACACGTCCGAAAAACTGTCCGGCCCGCCGCCGCCGTCGTCGGTAAAGGACCGATGGAACTCCGGACGAGCAGCAGTAAACGACTGGTGGTCGTCGCCGGACGGTTTGCAGCGACGCGACGCGGTCATTTCCTGTTTCGCGCGGTCTCCGGGATATCCCGTCGCGGCGCGGCGATGTCAATGGACTTTTAGAACCGCGCCGCCGACTCGTCGGACAATAAAATATAACATAATGTTAATCATGTACGTATACGCACCGGCGGCGGCGGCGACCGAACAAGATAGTACGAGACGACGATATAATACCTATGATGATAAAATACGCGTTCCGATCGTCCGCATAAAAAATATAATCATCGATATAATTTGTCGACGCGGCGGCGCGTCTGTATACGCTCTCGTGTGCGTGCTACTGTAAATCGACTTGTAAACAAACGAAATTTAAATAATAAAAAAACCGGAGCGAACGACGACGTGCGTCGTGTAACCTAACCGGTGTCTGGGAAATTTACGATACCTAAATAAGTCCGCAGTCGCGACTGAAATGACGTCGTACGACCCGGGTGTTAAAAAAACGTTTATTACCTTAATGGTCTCTGCGAAACAAACCGGCGAAAATCGTCGAAACGTCAACTATATCTTTATCTTGGCCCGTACGTCCGGCCGACGTTATTATAATATGTCCGCAGCGAACTGCAGTGGGAACGACGACGACGTCGCCATTATCGCGACCGATCCGGACGGATTAAGACGCCGCGTACGAAAAGGGTTCAACGATTCGAGTAATAATTGCGTATATGGTAAACGACGATATCCGCGCGCGCCGTCCGCGAATTCCTCCTCCGGCGCCGGGGCGAAATAACCCGATCGGATTCTTCTGCTGCAATAGATAATTATATTATCGCCGCGGCCGGTGCGTTTTTCCTCTCTTCCGAATCGTTTCGCACAACACTATCTCGTCGGTCGTTATTATATTATTACACTCTGACCATACGCGCCCGCCCGCCGGCGCTTTTCGACGGGTTACTTTTCGGTCCGCGGCATTACACCGTCGCAGTTGCAAACGGCACACGCGAGTGTGTGCAGGGCACACATCATAAGCGCGAATGCGTGCGTACGTTTTTTTTTTTTTTTTTTTTCACATTCGTCGACGGTGAATTTAATTTCCAACGTGTCCCGATGATATTTGAATACGGCGGCCGCGCGTGAGAAAACGCACACGAGAGTCTGTTAAATGTACATCAGCCGCGCGGGCCGGGTCTCACGGTCGCCGGGAACATCAACGGTCGGCCAGAAATGTGCCGATAACGACCGTGATGACTTATTAATAGATATATTATATTATCGTATGCGCATGTGGGGGCACGGTCCTCCCTCCCCCCTACACCCACGCACCCTGCGGAAAACCGTAGTTAACGAAGTGAGATTTTTTTTTCCACCTCGGCCGCCGATGATCGCGATATTTTCGAAAAACGCGTCGAAAACGTATATACGCGGCGAGTTTACACGCGTTTGCGCGTCATAACAACGTGTAATATATTTCAAACGTTTCGCGAGCGCGTTCTCATTGTATTATTATATACGTACGTACACAGGACGACGGCGAGGTATAACGGGCCGACAATTAAAAACGTTTACGCACCAGCGGCGGCCGTGTACGTGATTCTAATTTGACCGTCCGGAGTCTCTCCGCCGCCGCCGTGTAGAGTAGATGGAGAATTCTTCGCTGTCCGCAAGTCCCGTTGGTCTTTGTAAATGTTTTTTCGCGAAAAAAAAATAAAATTATCGGAAAAAAATAGACGACGACGACATTAAATTGTCTTCGACACTTCTCAATGACAATATAATAATAATAATAATATGTTGTGACTCGATGCACGTGCTGCCAATTTTCTCGACTACGCGTGTATAATATATATACATATAATATGCAGCAGTATGGAAATCGAATTTCGTTTCTTTTACTCTCTTTTTTTTTTTCCACATTAATGATTAACCGTACGACGTCGAACAATACCCAATTCCGCATTGACCTATTGCCAATCACCGATCGCGTGTCCCTCTCGAAATAACAATAATAATATATATATATATATATTGTAATGCGCTTGCGCGCACACAAATCCGTTACGTTAAAAAACGACATTTTCGAAAACGTCTCCGAGTGTTGTCGAGAAAAAAAAAATGTATCGCTAACGGTAACCGCAAGCAGTATACCAGAATAATAGAATATACCAACTCGTAGTAAATTGATAAATCGGCAGTCATTCATAACATCAATAATATATGCACGCGGACAACGACTCCATAATCGACCGATTAATTAGGTCATTAAGTGTTATGTATTTGTAATTGGTAACATGCTCGTCGTCCACACGAATAGCGCACGTTTAAAACGAAATAATAATAATAAAAACATCGGCCCGTTCTGTGTTCATCACAACATATACGTATTATTCCCCTAATAGGTATTATCATCGCGCGAGATGACTTTAACACACGATCGGTCGAAACGTATTATTATATCACGTGCACGCGCCCTACTCGCGGAACGCAGTTGGCGAAAAGTAAAACGAACTTGCGGGTCACAGAAAAAAGAAAAAATGATGGTTGGTTTTTTTCACACGCGCCCCATATAACGTATAAAACACAACGAGAATAATAAATTGTACACTTTCCGTGAATAATAATATAATATATAATTATACATATCACGCATCGTCTCCACGATTTGTGCGCCACGTTCGATTTGCCTACACCCATATACTCACATGTATACGTGTCTCGTATTTATCTCCGTATAAATACGACATATATATAATAGTGTATGTGCACGTGGTTTTCCACTCGCGATGGACCCAAATCGATTTCGACGTCGATTACAAACAACGCCGATCCTCAAACATTCGATCGCGTATCATTATTAATCATATTTTTGATATCCAATTCTTTCGAGCACACACGCAGTACTCGGCCGGTTTGCCCGCCGTCGTCGTATAAACTACATGGTATATCCTCGTCGATAGGTATGTACGGTGTGTACTCGAAAACTAGTGCTACTTGGTTTCGCGCGTGATTAATGATCGGCAAACAATAATTAGTGAGTATACAGGCAGTATGTGTGAACTCGTGTGTACGAGACCGACGACGACGACGACGACTGTTTGAACGGACTTCCGCGGCGGAGGCGACCGCTATTAATCAATGTCACATTAGCACCTCGTGTGCGCCGCACTGCACTGCGAAGCAATTCGTTTCTCCGTTACGTCCGCCGTTTGCCCTCTTTCGTTTGATTTTTACCTTGTTTTCGATTGTTTTTTTTTTTTTTATGCCATTACAACACTTCAAACCCTTCGCGCACGCCATCTCCGTCGTTTAACGCGTTTAGACTATTGACGAGCGCGAGTGACTCGAAAGCGCACACCTACGGAGAGGAAATGCACGCGACGTTTCCGCGCGTGTAAATCAGCGCGATGATAATTGCATGTGCCGTTGGAGAAATAAGTATATAGGTGGTTACCGATCGCGGGTTACCGCGGCAGATCCGACGGCGACGCGATTTCACACGCGTTCCACGCACAAAATCGACGCGTTTCTTTAGATTTCGACACGACGCGACGAGAAGTAAACGCAGCAATCACAAAACGCGAGAATATACGTATATCCTACACGCGGCCAATCAGAATTTCCCACAGTCTACCCGAGTTTGACAAATATATACGTTTCGAGCGCGCCCGGCCGCTCTGAATTAGGTAGAATATTTAGTGGATACACCGGTTTTTTTTTTTTTTAATTTTTTCTTAAATAATTCCACTGCACAAGAGAGTTGCACACACGGCGTGTACGTCCGTCTATTACCGTATTACGTATCATGCGTACGTTCAATTTTTCACTCGTCCCGTTTCTCGTCGTCTCGCGCAACGATACGGTAATTACAGAATAATATTCGTTTCGTAATAAATTAAATAAGAAACCATCATTACGCCTATAATTATAATCTCGCACGGTCCGTAATGTTATCCGAGCGCGCGCGCCCGAGAGAATTCCACACGGATTCAATAAAAGAAGACCTCCTGCAAGCCCATCGTCACGCGAAATATATAATATGTACGTATTACACGAGAGAGAGAGAGCAAACGATTCGTTCGCGTTCGTGGATAAACATTTCAAAACATCGGTCGGCGATGGTTTATAATTTTTCTTCCGACTTCTGGACGCGGGAAATATAATCGCGAAATATATGATATTATTTTCTTTTTTTCCTGCGTAAAACAATATCGCCATCACTCGAAACCGTCGCGGGGGTGACCGCGCCGACGACCGTCGGATTCTGACCGGGAGACGAATACGACAACCGTACGGGAAATACAAACAGGAAAACCATCTGTTTCGTGCGGAAAATAACCAAGTCCTCCTCGGAAGGTTGCGCGGCGAGTAACGGTACACGGCGCGGCGGCCGCGCATATACGTGTGAATCGGACAGAACTATACGTCGAGAATTCCTTTCGTTGCAGCAACAAACACATCGGCCGCCGCGACCGTCGTTCAATTGCCTATATATCGCTCGAATCCAATATATATATATAATATTATTTTATTATACTATAACACTCGCGTGCAATATCGACGCGCGTATTTCTCACGGGCGATTAAACCGAATTTCGAACGATAATAATATTATTATTATTCACAAACGCGTATATTCTTATTACATGCTCGATATTATATATCTCTACGTAGTATAGGTACGCGACGGTCGAGTTTTTTTTCTTCTTCTTTCATTTCAGTCGATGCGTCATCGCCGTCGTGTATAATATCAAATATATATACGTAGTATATATATCACAACGCATTGTACATATATAAATAATAATAAAATCGAGCGATTTGGAGCACAAATCGTATAAGTACACGAAAAACCGGTCGCGACGTCCGCCGCTGACGCGACCGGTTTGATGACGAACCGGGGGGATAAAAACGGCGAATAAAAAATACGAAATTCGCGAGACGTTGCGGCGGCGGGATCGCGGTCTTCTTCGCGTGCCGACGGGGGACAACGAGTGTCCGTACTCTCATGCGTTTATCGTATACACTATATTATACGCCGTAAGCGTTCATAATAATAATAATAATAATAATATATACAATAAAGTCGGCGCGAGCGTGCGAATTACCGTGGGCGGCCCGCCGTTTGCCCCCACACACACACGCGCGTAAACGTACGGTTTAACTAGGCGACATAATATATTATCTATTCCTTTGATGAGTCGAGAGACGTACTGCACACGCACAACGCGCGGCGGTGCGTTTCTCACAGACGAAACCTTTGAGACGGCGAAGACTGACGGAAAACAACATGGCTTGTATATTATAAACGAGACGCGCGGCGTTTTTTTTTTTTTTTTTTTTGATCGATACGTATATACACTTTTTTTTTTCCTCGTTTTTGTCCGTCGACGAAGAGTAGACGTTTATGCGCGCGCATACATCGCACACGCACGTATACGCATAACGTCACGTATTACGGCGGCCCGGGGGAGTAGACGAGGCGCGCAGAGCGCATAACTGTATAGAGACGGCGGTATAGGTATCGATACGCGTCGGACCATCACGCGCGTCCGACTCGCAACGATGGCGGTAAAATAATATTATTCCACGGCCAAAATTGTATACAAAAATACCTATAAATCGAAACGCGTTTCCACGGGATCCGATCGGGGAGAGATGGTGCGCGAACGGCGACCGATCGAAAAAAAAACAATAATTAAATAATAAGTTTCAAACGTATCCTCCGGTACGTGGGCGGCCGCCGCCGATGCCGTTTTTATGCGAGGAAAGTGTGTATAATTACGCGACACCGCGCGGGCATACAGCGCGTTGTATTATCATATTATACGGGAGACGCGACGCGCACGTGCGACCCCCGAGAACCAAATAACATTATATACATTATATCTCGTAAATCGATTCTCGCATTTTCACTCGATTTCAAACCCAATTATACGCACAGAAACGCGGCCGACTGCGGCACGCATACCGACGCATGCGGACTATATAACACAACAATATAATATAACGTGTTGAAAACGTTAACTGCTAAACGTATCATTGTGTACGACTCGCTTGGTCGTTGCCCGACCGATTTCGATTAACGCGACATGTGTTTCGCGTACTCGAAAAACCCGCGGCCGCAGCGTATCGTCTCGTCTCGTCTCGCCGCACGTAACATATTTTATTCATTATACGCGGCGGGCCCGAGGACTGTTCGATTGTTACGCGACGGGACGACGACGCGCTGCCGACGACGGCTAGACAAAACGACGATTATATTACATTATCCGGCGAGCGCGCTATGTAACGCGCCAATACACGTCCGCGCGAATCCAGCGACAGACGATCCGTTTCGCCGAGATTCGTCACGCCGGTCTCTCCGTTTTCGATCTTTGGCCCCCGGGAGGACCTCGTCGTCCGATCCGAGTCGCATATAAATGTGAACCGGCTCGTTAAGGACGACGGTATTACTCGGCGCGCGCGTACAATAGTCCTCCGAGCGCGCGCGCCCGCGGTCACGACCGCCGGCAGGACGCGCGCCAAATATCGCATTATATATACCTTCCGTCGTCGTCGTAAATACATAATAACGATGACCCATATTTCTGCATTAGGTATACACTAATAATAATATAATATCATGTCTGCGGCGACCGATGTTTTCCGGTGCAACAATCACGTTTTTACTGCACTACTGATACACTCTCTTAAGCCGACTCGAGCGGATAAACTATACGTACAGCACAAATCGTATTTCGTCGGGAAAACGTCTCTTTGGAAATTAAATTTACATTGTTCGATTTATAAATTTTCTATCGATCGATAAAACTACAAAGTTCCTACTAAATTCGACGTTAATTACGGTTCCGTGCAGATATTTTGCCCCCGACTCCCCCGTTACTCTCGGAGACATCGGAAACGTGATAGCGAATCCGCCTCCGGACGGACGGTGCGAACGCGCGTCAAGAGTATGTACGATAATATAATAACTCGCGAACGGAATGATAAATAGTTTACGACGTGTCCGTACACGCGGCGGCGGGCCCGACAGGACTGACTGCTAATCATATGCAACTGCGCTCTATGCACGCGTCACCGGGAGACTCGACGCCACTCGGGCGCATATCCGACGCGTCCGATAGCACGCTTATTTCTGCGGCGCGAAAACGCAAATTATATTATTATCATTATCATCGTTATTACGGTGCGGCGTGTAATACGGTTTTCCTGCGACCTGACCAGCTCCTCCTCGTCGTCGTCTCGCGGACACGAGTGCAAAACGGCGTTATAATATTATATTACGACGACAACGGACGAGAACACGGTCGCCGCGATTAATTCGCGTACACGTAATATCAGATTATATACGAAACGCGTTGTTTTCCGTTGACACATTTACAGCTTGCGGTTCCCCGAGTGCACACATACGCGACGTGTGTCGCAAAACGCCCGTGATGGCGTTGCGTGTGTACGACCAGTATGCGTGTACGTATATGCACCGCACGTCTTTCTACACTCGCGACGACGACCCACGACGACGATTCATTGTGTTCATCGCGCGCCAATTTTCCTTTTGTTGCCCAATAATAACGATAAAAAGAAGCATTTCTTATTTATTTTTTCGCGCACCCGTTTTGTTTCCGCACAGTTTTTGTTTCTCCTCTCGGAACGAATCGAACACGTACTAGTGGCAGCAGCAACGGAGAAATCTCCCTTCTAATGGAATGCCGTTTTGATTGAGTTGTAGAAAAACGAAATATTTCCGGTCAAAAAAAAAAAAAAAACACCATATTATTACTATTATTATTATTATTATTATCGTCGTCGTCGTCATTGGCGACGACTGCGGCGGACGACCGTCGTTTTGTTTTCACGACTGCTTTTTTTTTTTTTTCTCGAAATATTAATAAACGCCCGCACGAAAACAACGGAAAAAAACACACACACACACACTCTGTCGCTTTCGGCAGAATTAACCGGTCGGCGGTGGCGGCGGTTAGCTGCATAATATTAATTATTATTGCACAGTTATGGGATGTAATCCGAGTGAGAATCGTTTCCCACGGACGTGGCGCGGACGGTCACGGGAAAACTGTCATGAAATAATCATTATCATACAATGTCGGCGTCAAACGACGTTTCTGTGAACGTCTCTCGCGGGTGTCCGCCCGAATAATAATCCATAATTTGTCATCTCGTAGACTAAAGACGGGTCCGATGGTATCGATTAATTCGCGGAAGTGCACTGACGTGTTTGAACACTTTGAAACATCGATATTCGCACACAAATTATGTACGTCCTAATAATTACGTCACAGTCCAAACGCACATCCGAACGAAACGATTTTCGTGTTTCATTTAGAAACCGAGTAAATTTCGTATACAAAGAAAAATTAATACGCATAAAACCTACTTAGTAAATACCATATATCTCACGGAAAAAAAAAATAAAAAATAATAATAACAGTGATAGTAATATTATATAGTTGACCAGTATCGATAATGAAACATTTTGAGGAAATCCAATTGTACGCGAGATTTGTACGCGTCAAATGGACTGCGAGACGAAATAAACGCGTATATTTTTGTCACGACGCATATATACCGAGAACGGGAGTCGTATCGTCGTCACCATGAAGAAATACACCGTTTTGTCCGACGGACATAATTCGCGTCCGTCGACCGGAGCGAGATCATCTTTTAGCGCGCGATCGCCGTGCCGGCCCGCGGGGGCGACAATGCGGAGGAACCGCGAATTAATGCACGACGCGACGGTTAGGTTCGTGACGGCGACGACGGAATTTTCCGTAATAAAATAAGGAAAGTGGGCTTTCGCGTGCAGAATTTTATCGGCGCGTCGTCGCAGCGACGAAAAGGAAAATTAATAAAAAAAAAACATTATACGAGTGTACCGCGCGGGGAGACGAATGAAATCGACCTCAATTATACACTGTATATAATATATAGTGCAGAGAAGACACATCGAATTTCACGACGACGATTTATAATTGCATTTTCGTTATTATTATTATTATTGTACAGTCGAGCATACACGCGTTGTGTATGGACGATTCTCGATTTATATATAATATATATATATATATATATATATATATTTAACCCATCTATTATTATTTGCGCGGAGAAGAGCAGGCCGGATTGTTTCACGTTTTTTTCTTTTTTTTTCTTTCCCCCGGTGACTTTTTCAATTAAACTTCAAACAAAAAGTAGACGAAAAAAAAACAACAACATTCGATTTTTTTAATGTAGGTCAGGAACGGATGTATTAGGTACGGCACAGTCATCGACTCCCAATTTTCCGACGCGTATAAAACATATGGTTATTTACACGTTTTCAACCCGGTAGAAGACGAATACGGCGATTATAAATAAAAAATAAAACAAAACTGGTTTCAGAACGCGTCGGGAAGAACGACGCGCCTCCGGGGTTAAATCGCGCGCCTGACCACCGTTACGTGATAATATATAATATAATTATTTTATTATTAATAGACGCAATCGCTCGTCGTCGTCGTGATATTGAAATAGGTAAAAATATAATAATAACACGAATTCGGCGGATGAAAAGTCGCACTGCACAGTATTGTGCGAGCGAGCCACAAAAGGAATAATAAACCCGTTGACTCGGCCGATAACTCATACGATATATTATATTATATTTTATTACCGCCGCGCCGTCGAGTATGCCGAATTAATAAGCACTCGCGCGGTCGGTCTACCGTTAAAAACAATAACAGCCCGCGGTCGCGCGCCTCGTCAAAGACGAAGCGAAGAATCACGTCGAGTACGGTGATGATCGTCGATAAACGCCGGTCGTTTTTATTCCCTCAAAGTCAAATATTATTACTCGCGCACACGAAAATTCGTTGGAAAAAAATAAATAACGATACGTATATTATTATATATTTTTTTTTCCGCCGCGTTTTTCGTACCCGACCGATCGCCGGACGAGACACGCGGCGGCGCGGCGGTTAACGGTGTATAACATTATTTTTTAAAGTCACACGAACCGTACGGGTACGAATCGTAAAAATTATAATATTGTACGTCCAATAACGTTTCGTGGAAGTCCGGTAAAACAAAAACGAAATAATAATAATCATAAAAAAAAAAACGTCGTCCACTTCGATTACGGCGACCGTTTACCGCACGTAATATTTTGTCGCACACTGTTTATTTCGCGTAGTTACTCACAGTAATTTTTTTTTTTTTTTTTTATTCTTCACCGCGTTATATTAACGGTAAAACGTACACGGCCAGGATTTCATATTCACACACACACGCGCGCGCGCGCGCTCTGCATAATATCGGCGGCGATCGATTGACGGTAAAATCGCATGCGGTTTATGCAGATCTTTCGAGTGCCGACGGCGCGTGTAAGACAACGATATCGCTTCCGGACTCGTTTGCCAGTGTTATCCCTGACAGGTCAGACGTTTACGATATTAAGGCCGACGCGGCCTATGTATACAATATATACGTATATACGCATGTGTACGGGTATAATATGTTGTACGTGTACTGTACCCAAAGCCCGACGCGCGGGGTCGTCGAATCGGGGTCTCGAGGTAAAAAGAAAAATAAAAC
Organism: Drepanosiphum platanoidis; assembly: GCA_948098885.1. Lineage (NCBI taxonomy): Eukaryota > Metazoa > Arthropoda > Insecta > Hemiptera > Aphididae > Drepanosiphum > Drepanosiphum platanoidis. The sequence continues at coordinate 4,510,459 of OX402531.1, forward strand.
TAACACGAACCGGCGTTGGTGTAACACGAGACGGTTTAATAATATAATATTACAATAATACTGCGAGCGGAATCCGTTATGTCACATTGTCGTCTGACCGACTGCGGTCGTATGGAAACGATTTGCAAAAACCTCCGTTGCGGCGGGCCCGTGAAAGTGGCGACCGCCGCCGGTAAACGGAACGTGAAAATATACGAAAATCGAATAAAACGCGGCTCGCCCCGACGAATTAAATTTGATTCGCGCGCGAGTTACGCGTAGGCCCGCCGTCCGCGTTAACGTGCTACCGTCGGCGACCACTCTCGGCCGAGCAGGTATGAAAATATTACAATATAGCCCACGCGAACGTCATTTTTACGAGACGCCTTCGCAGACGTCTTCCCCGCGTTGACCCGTATAATAATATTAAACTCGTATCGCGTGTCTGCAGCAGCCGTCGTCGTCGTGGCCCGTAACACTGCGTAATATGTGTATATTATAGTATAGTCATCGGATCGAGCGCAGAAAAGCGGCGGCGGCGGCGGCGGCGGCGATGATAATATTATTATTACTATTATACGATACACGTTTGCACGCGTTTATGGTTTTCGTGCGGCACCAATTTGCGTAGGAGAATTATTTCTCTTTTTCCGCACACACCGTGTGTGTACGTACGTATATCATTATAATACGCATACGCCGGGATGGGATTTTAATGTTCGCGTCACGGCCGCCGTGGTGTGCGGTAGTCGCCGCTCTAATCCTTGCCCGTCCCGACGACGTACACAACCCCGTCCGCGGACTCTGCGCCGGCGAAACGACGTCCTGGCAAACACGGGCGGCTGCCCGGAGCCCCGGGAATTCGAAGGCCTCGCGATAGCATCAAACGCTCCTAATCACTGTACCTCGGGTCTCCAAAGCGATATGAAAAATAATCTGTAAACCTAACCGCCGCGGTCCACTCGTACGACCGACTGTTCGCGCCCCCGCCTCCCCCCGAGAACGAGCTGTTTGCGACCACCCACCTGTACAACTATTTAGTTCGTGTAAATGTAAACGTTGAAAAAGTTAATAATTTGCCGTTTTCCGCGTTTCAGGCAAGATCTGCATGAGCGCGCTGTACGCGTGCGCCGCGATGCTGGCGATGGCGTCCGCCACGTCTCTGCAAGACTGCGAGGCCGACATGACGGGATTCGAGCTGGTCACCGGGTACGTGTTCACGGCGCCCGACGACCTGCTGGACAGTATACCGGGCACGCTGATGTTGACCGATTGCCTGGAGGCCTGTCAGTCCAACGACACGTGTTACTCGGTCAACTACGAGACCGGCCTGTGCGTGATGTTTTCGTCCAACGCGGACTCTTATCCAGGTAAATATATCGCATAATTTTATCGTCGTTATTACTAGGGCCCGGATTTATAAAGACTATCTAAAATAATACCCTAAAAAGAACGAATTTTATTTTATTTTATTTTATTACCAAGATCAATTACGAATACACGCTTGTGTTACTCTATTCTAGGAAGTCTCGTAATTCTAATAATATACACTAAAACGTTTGTTGCGCAAATCAAATCGTGTACTTGACGAACGCATTCAATCCTAGGCAGGGCCTTAAGAAGAGAAACCCGGGCTTGGCGGTAGTACTGTGTTTTATCATTAACATTAGAACAATTCAATATCGTTTGTAATACCATAATAGCTTTGTCGGGCAAAGACGTTTTAAAAGGTAGAAAAGTTTTAGTCGGTTTAAAATATACGTCACAGACAACGACACGACCGGAAAGAAAATTTCGAAAACCAATTAATCACATAAAATTAGAACGTATACTCCAACGAATTCGCTTGGGCAGCCGCGAGAGGTCGAAAAGAGCATAATTGTGAATTCCGACGTTTTGTGGTAAACGGTAGATTTTCCATTTTTATTCCGAACGGTTTGGCCCCGCGGGGCCTCGAAAATCTCATTCCGCCGACCCGATCGGATCGATCGATGTGCGCACGCGGGCGCGTGATTACCGTGGTATCGACACACAATAGGAGGAGCGACGGGCACGCGGGCGCGAGGTATCGTGGGAGTTTTGCGGCGGCGCTTCTTCCCCGCGAGCCGGTTCCGGGCAGCGGAGGCGGCACGAACGTGCGGCATATAACCAGTGCGTGTGCGTGTGTGCTCCGCGATGCACCCGATGGTCTTAACCTCGAGCTTTATGCGTTTTCTACGCGGAGGTCGACCCCCGTATCGCTACCAATAATCAATATTCGAATTGCAGTCATAATATATATATACACGTTGCAGTCGGTAGCCGAGTGCATGTTGTTAAACGCTGCTGCAGCGGCGTATATATAGAAAACGTACGTATATAGGAACGCGGGTCAGTGTGTTATAGTGGCAGGTGGTCACAGAGTCACTCGCGTCGCACTTATAACCTAGCCCAGTGTTTATCGACTTATTTTTTATTTTTTTTTTACTCCACGCCTCGTATGGGTTTTCGAAAAATCTCACGCCCCTACCGTCTCCTCCTACCGATTATAAGAAAAAACCTACTGGCTTTTGTTTTTTTTTTTTTTTTTTACTGTAGTTAAATACCATATAAATCATGTAGGACGTAGGTAGACAGTTAGATAATAATATATCGTAAATCGTTTTTTTTTTTTTTTATGTTATACCTTCAATCGACCTATATTATTATGTAAAATACACCAATTTTCATAGTCATAAAATTGTTTATTATTAATAAAATATTCAACATATTACGAAACATATTTGAGAATGAGAAATCACTGTAACAGCAGCGCATAAAGATCTCGAATGAAAATTATTAATAATTACAAAATAAATAAATAGTAAAATCGTGAGAAAACGTTGAAAATGGCAAAATGACTTAAATTAAAAAGCCATCGAATTTCAAAAAAACTGCACGATAAAAATTAGCTATTAAGATTTCTATATCATTGTTCGCTATACTTACAGAAAAGCGTTGTCTGAGAAAAAACGTTTCGAAAAAAAAAATGCAAATGTCATCAAAGTCTTACTTATAAATGTAAAATTGTACGAATATGATATTACAATAATCGACCGACGACGTGGAGCGCATCACGAAAACGATTCGGTTTCGCGTCCGAACTCCGGAATGAATATCTCATTATGAATACGTGCGTGCCCGCGGTCGTGTTCGTTTCCACGTATCCGCAATAGTATTGTTTTCCCGCAGAGTCGTCCCCGTTCCGTTTCCATGCAGTTTCCCTTACTGCCGTCTCGTGTACCGTTACGTTTTATTCGAACGTCAACAACTCGTGTGTTGACACATCGGCGGCGTCCCGCCCGCGCGAGATAAAGACGCGACAATACGTATAGGTCCTACGGTGGTGCTACTTATAAGGGGATGCTCGGCAACCCCGCGCGTTGTCTTTATGATTTCCGACAGACGAACAGACAGAGGAGAAAAAAAAGAAGAAAATGTGTTTCTTATCTCGCTTATCGTTCCGCTCGTATATCTGTCGTGTTAATCGTGAGTTCGGCTTCGAAATCTGCTGACAATCAGTACGACACAATGGGTAATGTACGCGGCAGCAGTTTTATGCGTACAACCGACAGACATTTGGCCGATGAAATCGATACCGAAAACATACGCAGCGATTTACGGCGGAAAGTCATAACGTTTCGTCATAATTCTATTCGAAGCGTACAGGAGTTGATGGACGCGTTTTTTCGAAACACTTTGGGGATTTACACGGTCGTAGCGACCCCGAGATATGAAGTCTAGTCGCGCCACCGCGTACAGCAACAACTAATACACGAGGCGAATCGCGTCCGACGGAAACGCAAATGTTTATTACACGTTGATCTACGGGGCGTTAGATTGGACGACAAGAATATTCTGAACAGCGATGGTGGTGGTGGTGGTGGTGGTATTGTATAATAATATAATGTTGGTGAAATCAGGCGATTTGTTGTAGAGTACATGCCGAGGGTTTTTTTTTTATTATTATTCATTTATGTCTGTTATTTGAATTCGTTATTTTTTCGGAAGTCGACGACCGCGAGATGAGCGAAAAACGGGATAACGCGATAATCGGGCCGACGGTCATGTTCGGACACGGTTTAAACCGCCGCCGCCGATGCGATTATTATCATCACGATTTATTATTACGCAGTGTATTCAGGCGCGGATTTTCCTCGTCGAATGATTCGCGTGCGTCCTTCGTCCAATCATTGATTATCGCCCGAACGATGCGCTTCCGCCGACCACGTACATATCTCTATGTATATCTCCTAACCTATCGGGAGACGGACCGGTCCGAAACGACCGTTTTTCGGCAAACGTCGTCCCCGCGGCAGCGACGGGTACCGCCGACGTTTCTCCGGACACGTCCGCGTGCACGGAAAGTCACTCGGTTTTTCAAAAGGACTCGCGCCACGCCGAAGACTGCACTTTTACCACCTTATTATAATAACATACCGCGCCGGCCGCCGTTTCTACGGCTAATACGTACGTCACGTTTTCAATACCGTTTTCTATATAACCATACTAATGGGTGCGCCTCTATCTACACGCCGAAGATATATTATAATAAATATGGTGCTATCGCGCGAGACTTTCCAAACGACCAATAGGGTGTCACGTTTATACTAATAATCCTCCGGGACGCGCGCGTTTATAGATATTATATCTCGACTCGCGTATATTTGACGCTCACGTTTTACCCTTTTTTTTTTTTCAGGAGCGCTGAGCAAATCGCAGTTTCCGGTGTTCACGATATACGCGCAAAAAACGTGCCTGGGCATAAAACCGTGCGAGAGAGCCTGGTGTTTCGACAGAGTGCAAGGATATAAACTCAAGGGTTTCGGCAAGAAGAAGCAACCGGCGTCGTCCAGACAGGATTGCTTGGAGCTGTGTCTAGGCGAAAGAGAATTCTCTTGTCGGTGAGTACCGAGTGGAAATAATAACTTCCTGATTATATTTTCTAACCTTACCACGCCCCTATTGCGGTAGCGTGATGTGTATCGGATTAAAAAAACGTATACTTCGGCGGTCCGAAACGAAACACATACTGTGAGATGGTTAGTACTGTCAATAATTGGCGTGAAAAACCATTCGACATAATGACACAGATTACGTAAACTATTTTATGTTTTATAATAATAAAATCCGTGATGATGACAGTATACATCTGATCGACGTTTACATTGAAAGTCCCAAATTCTTAAACAGTAATAACTAGGACTCGGAAGTTGTAGGAGCTAAAAATTGCAAAATATCCTTTAAAAATGTTAAATATGCAAAAAAAATTATTATGAATTCCAAAAAAAATAAATACATCTGACGTTGTTAATAAATTAATAATATACGCAAAAACTATTTATAACTGAAAAAATACGAGTATATATAACTGGTTGGCATTTTGACATCTTATTGAGAATATAATCAAAAATATTTCGGCATATTAGCGTGATAGACTAAATGCGTATCACGTCGTTGTTATTAAATTAATCGTTGACTGTGACGATGACAATAAATAATACCTTCGTTGATAATTTCGAGTTTTATATTCAATATTAATTGAAATTTACAGGTTGAGAAAGCAAAAAAAAAATCAATTCTCTAGAAAAAAAAATATGAAATTCGCATAATATGCATTTTAAATTTCTAGCTTGCTCTGCTATAAATCGAGAGCATACAGAACAATACGCAATTCCTACAACTTCCGAGCCCTAGACTAATAACCACTCGGATTAAACAACGTTTAATAACGTCCACGTTGACATAATAAAAATAACACCAAATTTACATTGTCGCGTCGTCGTATATAAAATAGCGTGTTTAGAGCTTTCAAGAGCGAATCCACTCGATTCGCTTAATTAACCGAAGAAGCAATCACATTGTTTTCCCGCGATCACGATCGACCAACAATGGATATTGGAAACGACGATTCTCAAAGCGCCTTGCACACGCGCGCGCGCGCATTTCTTTTAACGGTATTCAAATTGTAAGAGGGAGGGGGAGGGGAGGTAAATAAATTAGATTTTCCACTAAAATCACGAGCCGACAAACAAGAGTTTTTCTACACACGCGCAGCACACACACACCGCGACCGACGGTTTTGAAAATTGAATCGTTTTGCACGTAAAAATATTGTATATAAAAGCGATAGGATTAGTCACGTATTATAGAAACTTGAAAACGTCCGAGATATTATTTTAACGGTCTTATAATAAGAATGCCGTAAATACGTAAGATCGGAATAAAAAAAAAATAAATATATATAAACTTCGCGTTTTCATGAAAAACCCCGACGGCATTACCATAATAATAATTATAACTGTAACGCGCCATAATACGAAAAATAGGTACCGCGGGTACGCACGTTCACCCACACGAACGCACAAAACGAGGACGTCCGACGATGATAATAATAATAACGATAATGTGTAATTGACATTCCGCGACGACAGACCACCGTGGACGACGACGACGACGTAGGTGTATATTATAACGTGTGTGCCGGGGATCGATTTACATGTGCGCGATGATTTAATTATTGTCGCCGGATCGGCTGGGAACGAAGACGCGAGGGAAACGGTAATAACAGTCGCACACACTGGAAACATTCCGCTTATTGTTGTCGTCGACGAATATGAAAATCTAGGCGGATTATTACAATATCGGTGGTGTATTATTGTCGGCCGAATATTATTGTCGAGCGCGCGTGTTCTCGTCGTACGTCCGAATCGGATCGGGGAAAGAAAAAAAAAAACGTCTGCGTACACGGAAATTATTAAAACGTGTCGTTGACTCGGCGCAGCCGCATGACAAATTCAACGCGCGCGCGCGCGCGCGATCGCAAATATAATATTTTTCCGTAGAAATTCCTCACGACTCGTCGCGCGCGGGTCGTCTCCGCGTGCCGAGGACGTTACACGACGACGGTGTCTCGTTTCGCGAACAATAATTTGCCATCGTTATCGGAATTAATGAGTTTATCGGCCTACTAAACGCGCGGGCCCCGCACGAAATAAATTTACACGCGACATCGCGTACCCGCCGTACGGCGGCGCCGGGCGCGCCGAGGGTCACGCGGACGAAAACGATTCTCGGGTGACACGGCGAAACCGGTTAGTCATCGTCGTCCAGAGGCGGTTCACCTACTGATCCTTCTGCCCTACTGGCACGCAGTCGTCCGTAGGTACTGCGTACTATTATTACAATGTTCTCTCGTGATCGCGAACCGCCGGATTTTTTTCTTTCCTCGTGTTTTTTTCCGCACCGTACGTAAACCGGAATTTTCGGAATGCCATTTTTTTGTGTTTTTGTGTTTTTTTTCCATCTTTTATCCGTTTGCCATTAAAAAAATGCCCGACTTTGAGGTCAACGCACACGACGAACGACTCTACTGATAATAATTAATACATCGAAAAAGAACGTTTCACCGTTCATTCGGTTAATTTATTGTTAGCCGTTCTGCAGTGTGTGTACAGACAGTCGTCTGAACATTTCTCCGATGAATGGCGGCGGCGGACTCTTGAATTACATCTTTATAAACAGTCTACAACGAAAACTTATATATATATATTATGTAGTTATTATTTAACCGTTACGTTCGACTATGTTATATAAGGCAATTGCCAGCGAATACATGTATATAGCATTTGATTCGTTTAAGACACTTGCTTTACTTATTATTATCACATTATTTTTCCAAATCGTTTCGCTACTCCGATGACGTTCGCCGGTATCCACGTTCGACGCTTCAAAACTATAATGATTCTTTCACATAACAGTTTTTTAACCGTCTTTATTTTCTCCGAATAATCGTCGTTACAGTTTCGTTTGGCAAAAACATTTTAAACGCGGTCGGTGACGGCAAACGTCGTCGTCGAGGACAACATTTTCAAATGTCCCGTCAACGTACGCGCGCGCGCGCGCGCGCGAGAGTGTAATAAAATCTCGGCAGATCTAAAAAGAAAACCATTCCGTAACTAGTTTACGAACATACGTCAAATTCATTTCGACCGCCATTATTCGTACAGAATTAAAACGTTCTGTGATATTTCAAACGTCTGTTATATAATAAGTATTGATATTCTACAATGTCATCGCGTAATTAGGCGCATAGTTATTGCTGTGCGCTCACCACTACACATTTTAACACTCCTAATATGGCAGATTTCCAAGTCACACGAAATTGGACCGTCGCCACGAGATAACGAATCACCGACATGCACGCCTGCCGGCCGATCGCAATGACTCAATACGTTTGCGAAAAACAATTAAACAACTAATCACATCGTCCGGCCGACACTCGAGTAAAACAGTTTTAACACGTCGCGTCTCCGTACGGATAATATTTATAATCGCGCGCGCCTCTTCCATACGCCTGTATAATATTATAAACGCACAAGATACGTTTGATTTCAATTCGTGCGATCCGATTGCGCTGCGACGGTAGCGATAATTGAAAACGACAGCGTTTAAAAACGTCGATGCAAGATCGCGCGCGAGTGGTATTTTCAACGGCAAAAAAAAAAAAACCGATCGTTTCGGAATCCTTTTCGACGACTTATTTTTTTCCTCCACCGAAAGAGCGCGACTTCGCGATAAATCATCATCGTGACGTTTTTTTTTCCTGTGCAGGTCGGCAAACTACAACAACGGTACGGCCGAGTGCGAACTCTCGGACATGGACAGGTTGACGGTGGCCGGCCAAGGAGTGTTCGAACCGGCCAGCGGATTCGATTACTTGGAGAACAACTGCGTGGACGAGCCCGTCAAGTTGTGCGAGTTCAAAAAATTCCCCGGCCGCATTCTCAAGACCGTGGACTCCGTGTACCAGGACGTCGGTTCGCTGGACGACTGCCGAGAGCTGTGCCTCAACTCGCCGTACAGATGCCATTCGTACGATTACGGCGACACCGGCGAGTTCGTCTGCAGACTCAGTCATCATTCCAGAGCTACGCTGGCCGACATACAGGTGAATAACGTATACGAATAGTAAAAAAAAAAAAAACACCCAAATTCCAGTGTGTACGAATAAATTACGAAAAAAAACCACGCGGTTTTTTTATCGACTCTTCGACATCCTACATAATATTATGTGTACGTCTAACACGCGATTCCGTCAACAGAAACACACGCACACATATTTTAAAACGAGCGCATTTCTCGATTTCTGGGTAGGTAGACGATATTTCTTCTCAAAAGTCTGTTGTTTTTTTTGTTTTTTTGTTTTTTTTTTTGACGCATTTTTCATTGTTCCGCGCGCCATGCTATCCCCGGTCACAGTTTATTCAACCGAAATATTCATATATTTATGTAAATACGTGATCCCGGCTCTTTTGTGTCGCGTGAAAACGAAAAATAAGATTTGATTGTTGACCGAACTTCAATAATGAGGCAACTATAGTGTTTTTTTTTTTTTTTTTTCGTTACCGCGTGCCGTATCCTTTCCCGAACACGTTTGCTTGTTGTAACCCACATTCGAGTGGTGCCAAAAACGGAATCCTTCCACGCGCGTGCGCGCACGCGCATACACACGCGGCCGGCCGCTCGCGCGCGCGCACACACATCGTACACACAATAATACTAATAATAATTGTAATAATAACAAACCGACGCCACGGTACGTTATCCCCGGGATGTCGATGTTGTAGACCTTCTATATATCATATTATGTCGACCCAGTTTTCGGTTGATTAGAATCGGTATGCCGATAAAAATTATGACACAGACGGTTTTATTTTTTATTTTTTCACCGCGATTTTCCTAGGGGAGTTCTATGATCTGTTATCATCGTGATTTTCTAAAGGTGTCTGCCGACTAAATAGCCGTCGGACGATGAATCTCGGTATTTTCATTTTTCAACGATTTCTCCATCGATTAACCTTGAATGTTATGACTTACGCGCGAATGGAAACACAAGTACTTTCGTTCGAGACCGATTCGGCCGGTAACATGAAAATCACCATAGGTCACACTTACTATACCGGCCGTCTTCGATTTCACGATTTCCGGTAAACGCACGCGCTCCGATCGCGATTTATTCCGAACTAATCGTTTCCGGGAAATAGAAGTTTACTCGCGCGAAAATACAAAGCTCTCGTCAAAACGAATAGAGTACCTAGGTAAATAATATGCCTATTTTTAATTGTTTTTTATGTTATATTATTCTATATACGATTATTTTTTTTTGATTCGATGTTTTATTTAGCGCTTAATAAAATATAAAACGTTTTATTATTTCGTTCATAACATTTACAATTAAACATGAATACGATTCGTTGTACTATTAATTCTTTTACAACTTTTTCATATTCTAAAGATATATTATTCGTGCGCCATTTGTCGGAAGTATTCAAAATTAGAATTATTGTAAAAACGTTCCGTTTTCCTAAATTCGTGTGCCGAGCAATATCAGATGGCAATCTCTATCTAATACGAGGTAGCTCGATAAATAGATAATTATGTTTAGTCGCGATTAAAAAAAAAAATACTAAAAGAAATGTGGTTTCGGTAAACAACATGAAAAAAAAAAGGTAATTGTTAGGAATTTCATAACGACGATTAAATAATTAACAGTAAATACCATTTGAATCGTTTAAAATATTTGTTGGACGCGGAAGTTTGACAACGAGAAACCTGTCCACCCGCATGCAGGTCAATGACATTTAAAATGATACGCGCGTTCTAAATCTACGGGCGTAAAGAATACTAATTTGTTCGTAATCCAATGCACTAATGTAATTTATAATAATATTTTAGGATCCCTACTTAGAGGTGCCAGAAGCTTCTACATATGAGCTCAACTCGTGTTACAACATAAGTATAGAATGTCGTTCGGGAGACATGGTCGCCAGGATTAAGACCAGCAAATTGTTCAACGGGAAAATTTATGCCAAAGGAAATCCAAACTCTTGCGTTCAAGACGTACGAGGAAGTCTGGACTTCGAACTCGAAATGGCTTACGACGACGTGGAGTGCAACGTGAAACAACAAGGCCTGGGTAGGTACATGAACGACGTCGTCATTCAACACCACGACACGATTATCACCAGTTCCGATCTCGGCGTGGCCATCACGTGCCAGTACGATTTGACCAACAAAACGGTTTCGAATGAAGTGGACTTGGGTATACAGGGCGATTTAAAACCCGCCATGACAGAGGAGGTCATCGTGGACTCTCCGAACGTCGCTATGAAGATAACGGACCGTCAAGGAGCAGACGTAAAACCTTCCGCCGAAGTAGGAGACCCGTTGGCCTTGAGATTCGAAATTTTGGACCCAAACAGCCCGTACGAAATATTCGTCAGAGAACTAGTGGCCATGGACGGAGTAGACTCCAGCGAAATCGTACTGATCGATGCCGACGGATGTCCGACTGACCACTTCATAATGGGCCCTCTCTATAAATCGGCAGATACGGGAAGTGGAAAGGTAAGACTTAAAAAATTTACTAATTTATTGTACCTAGTTGAATATTTATTTTTTCAACTACGTTTAACGCCTATGAATAATACAATTTGACATTGTTTAATTCGATTTTCAGATTCTATTGTCATACTTCGACGCGTTTAAATTCCCGTCGTCCGAAGTAGTGCAATTCAGAGCCCTGGTCACGCCTTGCATGCCGACCTGCGAGCCTGTACAATGCGACCAAGAAGATGCGTCGGGAGAACTCAGATCGGTACACTCGTTCGGTAAGAGAAGGCGACGAAGGTCTACCAAGAGCAGTTCGGACGCCAGAGACGACATGCTACTCGTACAAAGCATTCAAATTACCGATAAGTTTGGATTTGGGGCACAGCAGGCATCGCCAGAAATGAAACCGACAGACGCGACTACTTACAGTATAAAACACCAGGACTACAACATGGACAGCTTATGCGTTAATTTGTTCGGCGTGATAATATCGTGTCTCGTGTTTCTGGCCGTTCAAGTCGCCGTGTTGATAGCATGGGCATACGTTTGGAACAAAAAGAGACACGTCGACAAGTATCATCAACAAGATGGGCTTTCGGTGAGCATGAGCATACCTGTGGGACGGACAGACAGCATGTGCAAGCTGTACGATTCGGGGTATGCTAAACGATACTAAGGGATTGACTTTTAATGATCCCTAATGAGACAGTTTGCCATGACAGATTTTTTAACCTAAATTAGCCAGATACAAATTATGTATTTGTTAATCATATTGATAAATAATCTTTTTGAAGTGACATCGCGCTCAAATAGCCTTAACGGTCACAATAAATTTAATTAAGCATATTTTATTTATTTTAGGACCGTTAATTTTTACATAGGCTTGTAAGTTTGACTCTTAAGTTTTAACGTTATTATCAGATTATAAATATAATCAAAACAGTTAAAAGAGTTAATTTTCCAGTCGCTTATTAGAGAGAATGAAACAATCTGATTTTCTTAATACCAGAAATGATTCCAAGTATACATAAATTAAATTTATAAGCCAATATAAATCATAAAAGTTATTCAATAAATCAACAAAACCGTTTTAAATTTGAATCATAATTAATTTGAAATTTCAATAAGGTAACTAATGTTTTTATCAGACGGTCATGATAAATCATTTCAATAAAACAAATAATCAAAAAGCTAAATACTTGTAGAATCATTTCTAGTTTCATTTCCAACTCAAATCACTAAAATATATAGTAACGACCGACCGTTATCGTATCAAAATAACTATTCAAAAACGATTCAATAAACATTTTCCGGAGACTTAATAATGATTTCATAGACAAAACAATAAAAAAAGGTAATTAAACCATTTTAAATAATAAGCATGTAAAATATGCAATGTAAATTCTAATTGTTAGCCACCTCCAATAAACAATATTAATAACTAATACTATGATTTAGCCAACAAATTTAATTTATTTTAGAATTAATTAAAATTTAAGTATTTATTGAGCTGAAACGTAGACGATTTTTCCTACGATAAACACATGTACGTTTGATGTTATTCAAACAAAATTTATATTTAACTCAAAATTGTTGGAGTCTTGTCTACGTTTCTCTAAGCTTAATTATGACAACTTTCCCTTATCTTGTGAAATAAAATGTATTCAATAGTTTATATTTATAATTCGCCTTTCATATTTTTTACCATGTATGAATAAAATTAATTAACCATAGTGATAATTAACCAAGAAAAAGGGAATTAAAAGTCAGTAAGTAATCATATGAGCATAGGAGTAGAACTTTTTTAAATGTAACTACTCATTTATGTGTTAAGATTATTTTTTTTTTTTTTTACTTCAAATATTATTATAATTTAGTCCCTAATCATTTATCATATATTTATATATTTATATATATATATATCAATATTGATAATAATTAAGTAATATTTGTATGGTAATTAAAAGTAATACGATAATAAATTTAAAAATCGAACAAAATTACACCTGTCTATGTGTTTTCGCTAACATTTTATTATTTTACCAATAATTAATGTACTTAATCATATTGACTTACCCTAAGTCGTTGATCATTTACTGTCCAAACACGAGATGCCAAATCATTGGATGCTGCCACTATATAACCGCCAGTGCTGTCAAACTCGACAGACATAACACCAGCGTTGCTGCCAATCAACATTCCTTTACACTCAGCAACACCTACAAAAAAAAAAAATATAATAATGAAAACGAATTGCTTAGCTACAAAATTTTGAAAATTACTTGTAAAAATTAAACCATTTACCTTTGGATACATCCCACAGCTTCACTTTGCGATCTTCTCCTCCAGTAGCGACCATTCGATCTACTGGACTCCATTTTACTGCACTAACAACACCTTCGTGAGCATCCTGAGTAATATTTGAAATTAAAATTAAATCATTATTAATAGACTATAATCATAAAAACTTATTTGATCAGATCTTCTGTAGGTGTGCAATTCATAAAAATACATAAACATATTTAATGAATTATATTGTTTACAAATGTACAAAGAAAATCAATTGTCGTTAGTTTGAAGTCAATAGCTCAATGGACACCCCCAATAGTTCATCGGTAACAAAATAAAATCAATTTTTTTCCCCCAACATATTACACATGTATTTAAATTAAATTCACTGTTATTGGTCTATTGCTTCGGGTAGCTGAGGACTTGATGGTAGCCACTAGTCAACCATATTACCAACACTGTAATTTGGGGCTTTTCAACAAAATCTAGGATATCATTTTCCATTATTCATTTAAAATGCACATATTTTAATTTAAAATTTCTAACCGTTTTATATTTCAAGTTGATTTATGATTTCTAACGTAGAATGTACAAAAATTAAACCCTCTGATACTGTCGAATCACGGTATACCTTTAAATGTATGTTATTTTTAAAATAATTAAGTTCATCGAAAATAACTTAGAAAAGTCTTAGACTTTATATAAATTTAAAAATTCAAAAACAAAATAAATTTCATACCATTCAAAGATAATATACTATTTTCAAACCTATCCATAACAAATAATCAATAAATCAATAGAATTTTCTACACTAAATTATCAACACAGACAATGATCAAAGACTATTCACAGCTATTCGTGTGATAGAAGAAAACACTTCAGTTTAGCACTTCAAAAATACTTACAAATCGAATGGTTGCTTTACTAGGCATAGCACATGGAGATGCCATAATCGGACCAACACTATTGCTAACGGCTGTTGTCAAGCATTCTGCCGTTACGCCTCGTGTATCGCATGCAGCTTCTTTAAGTTCATGTTGCATGATGGCATTTCGTTTTCTAAAAAAATAATAACATTTATTTTAGTAAAACAATAACAAAATTAATCATACGACAGTTATTAATGTCAGTAAGTTTCAAGATAATTTTCATCGCATAAAACAAAGTAGGTGAACGAATGATGAAATATTTAAAAAAAAATCGTATGGGCCTATTGACTATACTTTTCTGAACAAAATATGAATAATATTTTTAATTGTTCTAATATTGAAATAATACTAACACATGTGTGTTTTGCTCATAATTTACAACAGTCTTAAATTTTTTCATTTTTACTTTTCAATTACACTTCAACAACTATTTCATTGTTATATTAAACACTATTATATATTATTACACATAGTAGATGTCGTAACACATCATGTGGTCATAATATTATGATGATTGTAAATTGTGGTAATGGCAAAATTTGTGGTCGCAATTGAGATAGGTAATGACAGTTGAAAACAATTTTGCTAAGGTGGTTTATTTTAGTCTGTAATTGGTATACAAATCGAAATACGTGGACTTAGATATTAATTTTCTAGCCTGCAGTGGTTTGTGAACCTTGAATATGAGAAGAATATATAATAAAGAGTACTTTGTTGCGATCCTATTGTTGTAGTTTTTGTGAAAGGTGAATTAATTTTGCTCGAAAAAAAGTTTGGAGTTTTTAATTTAATTTTTTTTTTTTTTGTATTCTAGAGATTAAAACCCAGTATTGTGTGTTTGCACAAAATGACCTTAACAAAGTAATATTTAAAAGATAAATTGGAAAAAAAAGACTACAACAGTCTTGAGCAAATAAACAATCAAAATCGGTCTACGAAAGTACTAAGGCGAAAATTAAAAATAAATAATAATTATTCTGTGGAGATTTTTCACAGAAAATTATTTTACACTGTATAAAGTAGAAATTCAAACGCTGAATTTCAGAACTTCAAAACCAATTAAATATTGTACAACAGAACACTACAAATCTAGAAAAACAATTAAAACAGGAATCACACAGTGAAATCCTAAAAAAAAAAAAATGGTTATCTCTGGAAAAATAACTGTGCTGGAACTATTTCATAATTATGAATTATGACCACTTCTGACCACCGCCTAGTCGGGGATATTAAAGTAAAAAAGTATTGATACGTTTATATAGTACTTAGTTAGTGATAGAGAAACAAATTTCAACCAAATCGAGAATAATTTTTATCTTTCAGGTTGCTGGAAGTCATCAGCATACAACAATTAAACTTTGAAAGAGGCGAAAAAAATATTGAAATCTCTTTACTAAATAAAATGTAAAAATTGTATACCTCTCCGTCCACATGGGATACGTATGTGTGATAATCGAAGATATTATAACCTAATCTCAGTCGTTTTTGGAAATAGAAAATAAACAATATATAGCATAAAATTGTGTACGTGTGTAATGTCAATGTTTAATAACCTAAAATCAAAATATAACTAATAATTATTTATTCTTATTCCTAGGGCTGGGGACTCTGTGCCCTTAAAAACATTGAAATATGACTGCCATGTCGAAAAAAAGAAAAAACACTTAATAATGCTACTAAAATATTATGCATTTAAAAACCTTAATGTCACATATTTCGCAATACAACACGGATTTATCAGCCGAAAATATTGTTTTGGCGAATTCTTTCGCGAAATCGTCGAGCCGATCATAACGTTTTGGTCTAGGCATTTTAATTATTTCATTATTTAATTTTATAGTTTCACACGACACTATTCGAAAATAAAAAATGTACAACACGAAAACACGACACGCACCACGAATAACGCACAACACAGACTGTCGAGTTACGGAAAACGAAAATATTCGATAAGGGAGTACAGGTCGTAGAATGTTATTTTTGTATCATTATCAGGTATCGGTCGATCGGTATACCGAGAAGTAACTAAGCGAGTGATCGGCGGGAAAATACAAACGCTAATTTTATATAAATAAAACCACCAGACTGATATCTCAGGTCCAGTAATTCCGTTTAAAAAAATGTTCTTTTATTTATAAAAATTACACCATTATATCGAAAAAATGGTCAAACGCGCAGTGATAAATGAAAAATGGTCGAATTTGCAACTATAAATTTTAATTATAAACTCGAAATTGCTCTGGAACAGATTTCTATACTACTCGGCTATGTTTTGAATGATTATTGAAAAACATGCAAACTCCTAGAAGCCCCTAGCCCTACTTATTACCATTTAAATGTGAAATATTTTAAAAAACATTAATTTACTAATAAATAAATCTAAACGTACAGGAAAATAAACGGTACTTGTTGATTTTGTTAAAAAATTGAGCGCTATAAATGTGACTAATTTTTCGGTATTTTTTCACAAATTGGCTAAAAATACGATTATTAAAAAAAAAACTCAGTGTTTAAATCATTAATAACACTTAACTCTTTCAGTAGCGTATGCATTATTTACCGATGGCCTCGTTAGACCAATAATTAAAATCAAAATATTTGTAAAAACAATGTTAAAGCTGTCGACAAAGTTGTATGGTAAACGATGTTTACATAATGTCTTAGACAAAAATATAATCTAAATAGTTTCTCGTAATAAATTATTATAATCACATAAAATGAGAAATATTTTTTTATTTAAATTTTTACATACGAAAATAAAATTAACAAAATACGATTAAAGTGGCCAAACGTGTTCCATTAATTTGATGAAAACTAAAATATCTTCTATAGCGTTTAATATTAATCCTATTCATATATATATATTAATTGTTTAGATTTCTCATAAAATTTTCTAAAATTCGTCAATTTTACCCACAACATACAACTAAAAATATACAATCACGTGTATTATGATCATACTGTGAACCTAGTAGTACACCAGCGTTTCTTAATGATTTTCATCGGTGGAATCTATTTCAACTCCACTTTTATCTACTCTGTTTCAATAGTGTTCGACTACAAGGCAACTGTTCTATAAGAGGATAATTTGCACCAAAAACCGACAACTACTTATTTCAAATAATAATAACATTTATTCAATTCATAATTTCAATATTATCCACAGACAATTGAATGACAGGTAAAAGTGAGTGGACGTTAGATTTTTCAAAGTAATTTTCTTGAACGTTTTGAAAAAAGGAGTACAATTTTCACCGGAACCCTTGAGTGATCCCACGGAACCGGGTTTAAGAAACACTGCTGTACATACTCTATAAATGAATCATGTGTTTATGGTTGTGGCATTGAAAGGGTTAATTTTTAACTTATATAAATAAAGTTAAATAAAACTTATCAGTTCAAAAAACTAAAAAACCAATAAGTATAAAATACCGAAACAAATAGTAAAATAGGCGCATTACTTGTTCCACTCAAAAACTAAAAATATTACTAAACAATTATAAAACAAACCAATAAAATTCAAAAATAATTAAAACAGCATTTTGATTTAAGTAGAATAACAATTTGAAAGCTCTAGAATATAACTGATGGTATACATGAAAGCATTTGTAAATCATCTACCTACATACATATATATAAACAACAAATGTTCTAAAAGATTCAAATCAATAATAAGGCAGGAATGCAAATTTCAATATTTTTAAAATAGGGTTAATAAAAAAAAACTAATAAAAAAGGGTTCATAATTTAAATATTTATTCTGAATTTTACTACTATGTCATTATCAAATTACCTTTGTCTTCAGTAAATGTTTATCTTTTGATGACCTCGGTTAGATATCCAATAGAAATCATTATTTAAATTTTAACGAAAACATGATATTCATAGTTATAAAATAGAATTTAACTTCATTGAGTTTTAAAGAAAAAAACTTGTAATTCATATAAATAATACATAGTGGCAATCAATTTACAATCATTACAATCAAACAATATTTGTGTCTAATTTTATCATAAAATGCATTGAATTACAAAAAAATAATAATAATAATCATATTAAAAGTATGTCATTAGACTATTATTTTTGTCGAGTATTATTATATTCTAATATTATAAGGATGTGTCCTTCAAATAAATTAAATATAAGTTAGTGTTTCAGCATGCTGCACTCCGAACGCTAAAAATATGAAACCATCATTGTATGAACCGTTGTAAGCTACACACGTTATTATTGCATTTCTATCATGCACAATATAAAGACATGCGTCTAATGAGTAAATATGCTAACGGAAAAATATTAAAATACACAAATTTCTGTTACCTGACTAGATGGTCGTTTTCCTCGTTCAGCTTTTCAGCATCCTTAGATTTGTAAGTCATTAACCTGTCCACAAGTTCTCTGTTTTCATCCTGAAATGAAAATCGACGACGCGTTAGCTTAGCAAACATTTTGTGATTGTGTGCAGTGAGTGTGTCAACTGACTGGCATGCCAGTGGGGGCATATTCTCATGCAATATTATAAATAGACCCGCCTCAAGCGCTATGGTTTAGGTCTTTAATTGGCATTACTAAGATATTTTATTTTTTTCAATTTTCATAATCTGTAAAACCGTTTTCAATAAAATTAAATTTTATGTGATACAATTTGTCTAAAATACAAATTAATATAGGTCACTTGGAGGCGATACTTCATACATTGATAATTAAATAACAACTGTCATTCATTGGATTACAATTTACAATGCAATATTCTTGTCCCAAAAACTATGATATCAATCAAATTACTGTAAAAATATGTCAGTTAAAAGAGAAAAAGAAAAACGTGTCTTTTTTAATCATTATCATCAGTAGGTACTTGTAAACTTTTTTTTATAAATAAAAACGTAGAAATCAAAAACTGATATGAATCTAAAATAGTTGTTTATCATGAACAGGATTTGTAATTATCATCGTGAAAACTTGCTCACATTCAGGCATAACTCTTAAAATTAAAATTAAACTCCATACTTAGTATTGAAAATTAATTAAATTTTTTACTAAATGAGTAGTTTTTTTTTTTAATCATAAAACTATACTAAGAAATAAGTACAGTTCAGATGCAAAAACACAGATTATAAATTATTATTATTTTAGCAATTAATTAATATATCAACACTTTATTTTTTTACAGATGTCATTATGATATATAGAACTACATATTATAATGACATGATTGCGCTTTTCAATTAACCAAGAAAAAACATGACACAATTGTAAATTAATAAAAATAAGAAAATTTACGATTTATATATATATATAATACTTTAGTTTTAATTAATTTTTCCAAACATTTCTATCCAAACACTTCTATAATAAAATTATAAACACTCAAAGTTTACTAATGAGATAGACAAACTTAGAATTTGAATGTAGTTATTCTAATTCCCCACACGAATAATATGGAAAATTTGCACATACCTATGATATAACTAATCTATACTTGAGCATATAATTTAAACATAACTCTAATCTACTTATGATATGACTTATCATGGGCATTATTATTCTTCAATGTTACTCTAGAATACCGAGTTTCTATTTATTTATAGTAAAAAATGTGCATAGATTTTATTGAATATAAGCCGCCTCCCAGATCATAATTAATACATAAATTACATAGACGAATTCAAAACTAAACATCCGAGAGTGTTGAAAAATTCAAAAACATAAACTTCAAAATCATAATTAAATAGAAAAGTCGAAAACTATATGATTCCATGAATTACAAATAATCATAACATGCAGTATATAACATTTTAATATAAGCCACTTTATTATGTCATTCAACACAGAATTTCTTAAATCAAATGTATCTTTGTTTATATTAAGTTAAAAATAGGCTGAATGATTTTCTTTACACATTTATTTTGGATAATATTTACATTCAGTCCTCTGAGATGACGTAGTACCATGATCGGTACCTTTTGCCAGGGTCATCTTTATATTTGTTTACTTTGGTTAAAAACTAATACAAATTTTGAAGAAATAATAATAATATGTAGTTTGTTGTAGTTTAACTGCATTAGAGTAACTGCAATAAAATCTTCTTACACATAAAAAAATAATAATTAATGTCAAAGTTTCTGAGTAATGCTCAACATATTTTGTACGAGAGCACACACAGCGATCATTGAAACTATAATAGATACAGATGCTAGATGCATAATACATTCCCAACTAATTTTAAAACATGCAAATCTAATTATTTGAACAACCATTTTATTACTTTACTACTCAGAACTACTATTTTAAATTTATAAATAGAAGTACTTCACATGACTAATTATAAACAAATTATCTAATAAATTTTATTCTTATAATTTATAAATTGATATATAAATATTTAAATACTCAAAGGCACAATTTAGGCAACCATAACATAACAAAATGGATATTATACATTACATAATCAAGATTTTATAGCAACATTTAATTAATTGTAATGAATTGTAATCAGTAAAACTTTTAATATGCATTTAAAATACTTTAGATTTTAATTATTTAACAATAAGCACATGTACTCATATATTAGAAATCAGAACAAAATAAAAAAAAACACTAAATTGTGCCTATTATTTGACTATATATATATATATATCATATTAGTAAACAATAAAATAGAAATTAAAATATTAACTAAAACTATTTTAATATAATAAACAAAATTACTTGAGATTTGCGTAATTTTTCTTCGAGTTTGGTAAAAGCCAACTGTAACGCTTGGTGTTCATCTTTTAGAACTTGATTTAATTGTTTCAACTCGAAGTTATTTCTCTGGTACAGCGAAATTTCAGCTCGTAAACTAGCAACTAACTTTATATTTTCAGTCAAACTGTAATCATAAAACATTAAAAATTACTTTTCATAATACATATCTCCAAATGACAGATTTCTATACTACACTAGATAAGTAACTTAACATATAGAAATAGTTCATTTTTTGTCAGCCATGTTTTGGATTGGCAAGAAACCCATAAATAAAATTTACTATTTAGATTGAATATTACACACCCTACAATTTACAATTAAATTATAATGGTTTTGTTTTTTTTTTTTTAATTTATATCTATGCCTGTTTGTCAACTGAGGAATGATCATATAAGGCTTCATCTAATGAACCAAATACTTTATTTAATGTAATATAGAAGTCTGCGCATCATACACCAATATACAATACTATAAACTATTCATTTTTAATTACAATTGTTTAACAAACTATTCATAACAACATCGTACTAAGATAGTTGTACTTATGTAACAATTTTACTAATTCTGTAGGTAAATAATTGTACGTAGTAAACACAATTAGTAAGATAAATTTATACACAAATAAATACTAATTCTGTCATATACTAAAAAAAAAAATAGCAATATTTTTAAACAAGTTATAAACCAAACTAAATTGATGAATTCATCTTTGATACAAATAATTTAAGACTAATACGTATGGTATGAAATATTGCAATCATAAACACTCGAAGGTTTTATAAGATCAGTGATTATATAAATTATATAATTTACAAATTATAAAGCCATAAAAGCATATTGAAAATGATCATATATTTTAAAACTATGTAAGTAGGCGAAGAGAAAATATATCTAATTTAAATGTTACTAAATAAATTAAAATTATAATGTACACATTTAGAAAATCAATCTTCAACCTTAATAATAATTTTAATGAATACAATAAAAATGGTAATTATCAACAGATACCCAGTGTTTAATTTCAAATTAATAGAAATATGTTATTTTTTTATTTTTATTTAGGTATGTAGAATATTGATGAACATTTACAAGTAATATTAACACGACCGAGATGACAGAGATTTATAAAAGAGGGATGTCATCTTAAAAGTCGATACAATAACCCAAACAAATAATTAGAAATTAAATTATGTTACAGTAACAAAACTAAAAACTATAAAGAAATATTATGTTAAAAATTTAAAATAATATTCACATTAAAATCCCTATCTCTGATATAATGGCCAAGAGCAATGTTTTAAGAACCGAAACTACTACATTTAAAACAATAATTATTTTCATGTAAAACAAAATTTTGAAAAAAATATTATACACATATAATTTTCTAAAAGGTTCTTTAAATCTGTACTTATTTTATAAACAAATACTACAATATTACAAAATTAATTTAAAAAAAAAATAATAATAATAATAATAATTTGCACTATGTACATAAAAAATAAGTTAATTTTAAAGTAGGTATGTTTTTGTTTTATTTATTACATAAATTACTAACTACTGGAATTAAATTAAATTACTAAATATTTATATTATTAATAGTGTTAGTTTAATTCTAATGGGCCCCACTGAACAAGTTCGTGTTAAAGATGTAACAGGTTGTATAAATCAAAAAATCTTATAAAAATAAACAAACTAGACTATGTAATAGTTACTAATTATGAAAACATACCTAGGGTAGAGAAAAATGATATAATTAAATAACTTAATTAAATTTTAAATTGTTATAATAAATTAAAAATTATAACTTCATAAATAGATATAATAAAAATAAATCACTATTGTTCTTGCAACATTACAATACTTAAAACCAATATAAATTAAATATGCATAATGAATTAAACAATCTTGATGATGATTATTGAATTTATACAAAGGTTAAATTTTATAGCACCAAATTATTTGATCAGTAGATATTTATTATAAAGGGCATGAAAATCAAATATATTAATATTTAATTCATTCTCCTTAGTAATGCGCGCAATTAGAAAACAACACACGCTCAACAATTAGCTTTAAATTAGGAATGAGAAAGTGAAATGTATTCCTAATAAGTAATGTTTACTTAAAAGTATAACTTTCATCACACAGCACAAATCTAAGAACAGGTTTGATAAAACAACAATAATGTATACAAACCGAAATTATTACACAAGTACCCAACAATAAAAGTAACTATATTAGAAAATTGTACAAATAATCTTAACTATGATAGTATACCAAATTAAACATATAATTAAACCAATTAGTACCTAATTAATATCAATTGGATGATATAATCCAACATTTATAACAGTCACATTCACACGAGAATAATTAATCATTACAAAAATATGCCATCAGTGTTTATAACAGAACTGTGTACAGAACTTAACGATCGAATAATATAATATAATATTGAAATAATTTAATACGCAATCACCTGATGTTTTTACTCGCAACTGCCTGCTCGGTCAATTGTAATTTTGCATTTAAATCTATAATCATCTGTGCGTTTTCTCCACGTCTCCTGTGCAATTCGGTCAGCTCTTCCTGTTGCGTAAGTACTTTTTGTTCCAGAGCCGATATCTTTTCGGTCAACAGCAAATCGGTGCAGGTGTTGCCGCGCAATGCTTGCGATTCGAGCTGTATGTTTTGCGCTCGCAACAGCAACGAACTGTCGTAGAGCTTGTTGTCTAGAATAACGGCATAAATAAAAGACCATTGTCAGATACGTGTACGTAACGACGGCCGTGAGCACGGTGCCATCGGTATTCTACTACTCACAGTAATTGATCAGGTTCTGAAAGCCGGCCGTCTCCCTGGCGTTTCGGCTCTCCAGTCGCAGGCGAATCACTGACTTCCAGTCCATGACGGTGCCGGGCGCTCACCAGACAATTAAATGAAACCTTTCGCGTACGCTGCGGCGCGCGGCGACGACGACGACGACGACGACGACAACGACGACCTTTGTGACGGGCCACTCGCGTTAGACCAACGACGGCGACGACCGTTAGGACACATGGCCACGGCGGGGCATGGTGTGCCACAGCGGCCGGGAGAGAAGAACGGAAATTTCGACGGACACAAAGCGACGTCTTATCGTTACGTTACAGCGTAAGGCTCGCGATCGGCAGTGCCGCGGAACGTTTAGTAGACGAACGTCTCGGGCTTCGTCGGTGGCTACGTGCGGATCGCGCGGCGGACCCTACGGTCTCGGGAGGCAACGCATCATTTTGTAATATTATTGTTTCGTTATTATTGTTCCGCGACGAGACGAAGTATTTTCAAAAAAAAAAATGATAAGAGCCGTCCGAGGGGTCCGCGGCGCGCGGGCAATAGGTGCGACGGCGGCGCGGAACGCGCGCGCGTGACGTCACCGCCGTGCCACGCGGTTCCGGGCGACCGGTGCCGAGGACGGCGCGGCCGCGCTCACCCGGCGCTCCGCGACCGCCGCCGTCGTCGCCGTGATAAACGACAACGCGCGTCGTTATCAAAAAACGTGTTGTAAAACATAATAATATAGAAGACGATCCGCAACCACCTATATAATGGCCGTGTCTCGGTTGGACCGAGGCGAAATTTCTACCGGTCCGAAATGCGCGCGTTTCCGCGGTATTTCACCGCGCGCGCGCGTTGTCGCTCCGCAGCGAAAACGAACGAAATATACCCGCCAGAAACGAACGACACTCGATCCATTGCACACCGGGCCCCACTCGTCGCCGTCTACACGGGAAATCAATTTCGCGTCGCGAATTCGTACGATTTCGTGCCGTTTCGTGTTTTATTCATCGTAAAACACGTTTCAGAAGTCACTCGACGCGAAATAGACTTTTCCATTTAAGCATATTATTATAATAATATACAGTCGATCGAACAATTTTCTCCGATTGTACGTAAGCTAATTGCGAAATAAAGAAACTCAACTTGTACCCGAATTTCGAACGTCAAACAAAAATTAAACATAATAACTTATATTATGACGTAGTACGAGCATTGTATAGCGAGTCAACGCACGTTTTTACACTCACAATAAGTCGTTTATGGACGTGCACCTTAACACTGCGGACGGTTTGGCTATCTATATTGTAAGAATTTAAGGAGTCTCGGCCCTCGACTCGACTCGAGCGATCCGTAATATTGATATCGTATACCGGTAATACTATATCGATGTCATTATACGATCGATATTATATTTAAAAACAAATTTCAAACTTTTTGATTTTTACTGACGTGTTGTTTATTACATTTTACCTAGGTGGGCACTTTCAAATAACGTCAACAATCATAATCGTTCTCCGATAAATATCAACGATTTCGTAAGTCATCCGATTTTACTATAAATTCGTAGATCAAATAAATTGTTTTTACAATTTTGCACTAATTTACGTTTTTTTCGTCACTTTTTAGCTCAAAATCTCTACTCCAAGTTTCTTTTTTTTACGAATTTAAACAACGAGATATCTTTTAAGTATTGTTAGAATTATCAAAAAGACTATTCGTTGTGAAATTTGTATTTCATATATGATTATAAATTGTTAATAAAATTTTTTTTTTTTCGTAAACACTTATCAATTAACTGTAGTCACTAATCGTCTATTATGCGATTGTTGATCAGCTGAGATGATTAATGATCAATATAAATTAATCGTGTATAGGTTTTTTTTTTTTGTCAATATAATCAATTTTTTTTTTTTTTACAGTTTAAAACATTACTCCGCATAATATTTAGTTATCACATAGCAGTCGTAAATATCAACTGTACGATAAAAAGGCAAAAGTTTATTATTTTTGTACAGACAGTTAATATTATCATAGTTGTCGTATTCAGGTCAATAAAACAATTTTATGAACGGCAATTTTATTCGCCTGTATAATAATACTGTCACGTGTAGGTCCAATGTACAAATCCTCTAAATAAAGTATAATGCTCAACTATTTAATTTCAAGTACACGTCAACAATTTAAACCGTGTTTTTGTGTCAATTTAATAATAAATGATCAAATACAATTAATATTTTACTGTAGGTAATTTATAGGTACGTACAGAATAATCCTTTACAATTTTATTTATTAAATAAATTGTTTCCTTCGTACATTTTCAAAACTTAAAGCTTAAAATGTATTTGTACACATGTTCTTAACATTTATTAGATACCCATAGATACGTAAATAATTCGAATAATCTATAGGTTGTCGAAAAAAATATATTAAAAATAATTTCAAGAATAATAATACCAGAATTGTACTGGTGAAATATTGTAAAATTCAATTTTAAAATCTAATAGGGTCGGTTAAATTATTATGAAAAAAACAGAAAACATAAAAAGGATATACAAAAAGTTAGACAATATAGAAGAACATATATATATATTTTTTTTTTTACTTAAAATCTCTTTTTAATAAGTCGTTGTGTATTGAACTTTCAGAAGCCGATACCGTTCAGAACGAAAGCGAAAACCGTTCACGCAACTACACGATATTGTAATTGTTTTTGTTTCGGCTGATTAAGAGAACACGCGTTTTTCCTCTTACCAAATATGATTATCCTCATTCGATTCGTACAGTGTATTATGATATTATATGTCTCGGCTACGGACTGAAATTCGTTAATTATACTGACCACCGCCGGGAGAACCTTACAAACGCGGTTTTTCTTCTTCTCGTTGCCGCGTGGCTTTGACATGGGTTCGCATGTCATCATATTTTCCTGAAACCTTATCGGCACTTTTTAACAGTCCTATAGATGTCTCGCGTATTCAGTGTAAGTATTCGCTCTCCGTTCGTATATCGTACACGTGATCGCGGTGTGCAGTTATGTAGGCGGTTCGGTATCCGTAGATATAACATGACGCACGATACGGTTTGTATTATTATTATGTTGTTTTCGAGAATCGCTGTTGTTCAACAATGTTCATTAATCATTTCCACGATCGCATTACATCGATCTAAAAGCCTTCGCGTACCGACTTACTGCGTCTTAAATGTTATCAGTTATCACCGTCGCAAATACGACTTAGGTACCGACGAATTATTATTACGATGTACGGCGAAAACCGTTTACGCCTTGACGACGACGGGCCGTTCGATTGACGTATCGAGAATCATTATGTCGTTTAATGACTATGGGAAATTAAAACGAGTTCTACGATTTTCAATATCTGAGTCATCAGACAACGAGCGAGCAGCACACTGCAATTTCGTACCACTCGATTTGCCCGGCGCTCACGCAACGTATACATACACCCATCAATGCGTTACTCGCGCATTCAAAAAACAATTTTTTTTCATCAAAGGTAAATTTAATAAAATTTAATTCATTCGATTAATCAGTATACATATGTATTTTTGGATACCACATTAAAAAATATTGATGTTTGCTACACTAAGATTAAGACGTTATGCAGGTATCTGTTTTTTATAAAAAACTTGAATTTATTTTTCATTCAATATGACCGAGTGCAAACAAAAAAAAATATTTACAACTAAAAATGTTTTTTTGTTATTTTTAGCGAATTAATAACAAATCATTTCCAAGTATGAATGATTCTCTATAATCAAGAATTAAAGCGATACATTCGAATGGAAAATATGAATGGATAATGTGTAATAATATGTCTATTCAGTAGATAATGCAATTATTATGAATGTACATTACCTTTGGGCATTGGGCAATAGGCATTCATAAAGTTGTAAATTACAATAATTGTTATGCTTTATGCAGCTGAATAATAATTGTATTACAATCAATCTATTACTAGTAACATACGAGAATTGTAACTAGTTTTGTAATTATAATAATACGTAGATTAACCTATATATGCGTATGAAATATTTACATTGCAACACATTTTTTCATGAATAATAATAATATAAGTTTAAGTTACATTTGCAGTAACAACGTTTAAGCTCGCGCCTACTGTAAAAATGACGCTCGCTCCATTCGTTATAGGATTCCGACCGAAGACATAACTTGGCGAAGGATTTGGAAATACTTTTTTTAACATAATCTCATAACTCTTATCAATGATTATATCTATTGTATTGAAGTTACGTTTTTCTCTGTCACAGACTAATAATAATGTACCAACAATGATTTAGATTTGGCTTAAAGTTACGATAAAATTTTATAAGGTTTGGCAAATTGAATATTTGTTACAAGGTAAAAAATCACGAAATAAAAAAATAATAACACGTGTGAACACTATTGATTTAAATCTAATCATGTTCCATGTTAATAATTTCCATTAAAAATTACCCCTTCCTAGTTTATAATTATATATTAATCAATATATGTTTTATTGTTTTAGAATTTTGAACTGTCAAACACAAGTTTATTATGACACAACACACACCGCGGTCGAATCGACCGATCGAAAGACAACCGTTGAAAGATAAACTTTAAAATCAGGAAAATCCAACGACTTTGATTTAAAATGTTAATCGTCAGTTTAGTGCAAAGACATATTATTATTATAACAGTGTTATTATTATAAATCGTGTTACACTTGTGGTTCGAGTTCATTTCAACCACTTGACCGTTTAGTGTTGACCGTCTATGACATTAACACCGGGGTAGGTATTAATCCAGACGTTTCCGACGGATTTTTTCGAATAAAACGGGTTTACGGTTTAGGAGCATTATAAATAATTGATAATACGACTGACATAGAGTCATCAGTGTTTAAAAGTAAAGCGTGTGAATAACAAATAAAAAAAAAAAACCACGAATAATTTCGTCATAATAAAAATGATTATATTATAAAGGCATCGTTCGTATCTATCGTTGGTTTGTACATTTTATTTAGGAAAAATTTGGGTATTGCATGTAATATGTATTTATTTAAAAAAAAAAAAAAAATCATGTCGATTTGTAGCTTTTTTGGTTCAAGAAACCCCGATGGTTGTCCACCAAGGACATCTGAGACACCAGATGCAAATTTCAAAATCCGTCTTCGAATTTTACGTAACCGTGTCATTTTTCCCAGGAAAATAATAAAAAATTAATATTAAAATCCATCGAAAAACAATAGCATTGGGGAGGATAATTCGATCTGATAAAAATTTGCGACTAACGTGTTGTTTATACAATGATTTTAAATTATCTTGTTTTAATCTACATGTAGGTACATGCTCGTAGTTTACGCGCGTTTTATCTCAAAAAAGTTGACTTGCTTACAGTGTTCGAACGCCTTAGATAATATCTAACTTTGTGTTCTATTGTTTTTTATTTATTTTATTTTAAAATTACGTAAACTGATTCGATATACTTTTGATTTCAGAGACTATATTTTCATCACTTATAGTCAAAATGTCTGAACTACTATTTTCCTAAAATGCTGTAGTTGCGATTCAAAAACATTAAAATAATTATATATGGGAAACAATTAAAAATTATATATTTCAAATAAAATGTATGTATTATAATATAAATATATATTAGATTTCTCTACATAAAAATTCTGAAACGTTATGATTTTTAATATTTCAATTCTAACCTAAATGTAACTTACAATATTATGACTTTAATTTTGAATTCTCTAGAATTTTAAACTATTGTGATCTACATATTGTTTTCTACACATATTAAATAATATATAAAAAATAGTACGAGCTATCAATTATAAACTTTAAACAATTTGACTTAGAAATACATATTTAACTGTTGTTAATGTAGTCTATCATTCTATTCTCCGTTTGAACTCGAAATGATTTTAATCTTAATGTATAGATAGGTGTACCTGACGAGTCGGTATCGAAATTATACTTTTTACAAACACAATCATTATAACCTATAAGGGTGTTAAAGCTATATCATTAAAAAATAACTTTATTTACGAATAAATTGTATATAAACCCTGAGAAAAGGGATTTTTCTGAATTTCATATATCACGGTATTATAGTTTTAAATTTTAAATTTCTTGAAGTTTAAAGAATAACAAACCCATAAAAAAAAAGGATAAATATTTTTTTCTAAATACCAACTCGGACGATTGTGCAAGGGAAGGTATAACTCGTGCACACGGTATAATTTAGTTGACTCTCCGACAAGGATTTAAAATGCAGTATGCATATCATAATGTCACAACAATCATAACGATTTGTCTCTCTAGTTATCTAATTTTTGATCTCACTTATTTTACATATTTATTAATATTTTAAAAAACTGACCTATTATTTACTCGCATTAATGCCGCAGACTGTACCGATACTCCATTACTCATTATGATGAAACTATAAATACATTTGTGCCGAGTAAAAATAAAATTGACAGCATATATCACCTTCTTATAAAATGGCGCTGAATATAATCATTTCTACTACGTCGTTGTTTTTTTACGCTTTGCTTTATTATTCCAAAGATATATTTATAGCATTTTGTATACAGTTCCGTAATGTCTACAGAAAAAAGAAAAAAACGAACGAACGATATGCTCTCGATTATTCTTTATTTATTTATTGTTCCCTTGATTATTTACAGATCATACGCACGGATGATTTATATTGATGGTTGGAAAAAAAAAACGACGGCTTGGTGTCGCGACTGTAAAACATTTTCAGTCAAAGCTGATCGAAGAAGTATATTATTTACTTATATCGCATCAAGTGCGTGTAATTACTATAAATACACTATACAGTTTGATGTCTATCTATAGACGAGTTGACGGTTAACGTCATAAATAACAACTTTTCGGGGTGTCGCTGAACCTGTGAGTCGTTTTATAAAAGATCGTTTCCATATTATAATCATGTAGTTTTTTATTAAAAATTAATCGTTTATGTTTCGACGCAGGTACCTGGACGTGTATTACATCTTATTTTAATATAACATGTGTCGATTAAAATATTATATCGATAGAGACTAAAGACGTGGGCGTGCAATAAAAAGTTTAGCGAGTTAAACGAGGATAGTATCGTTGGACCATCGGTCTTACGATTCGCGCGGAGACGTATGAATAATTGATCGAATAAGAATATTGTCAATTCGCTCTCGTCTTGTGGATCTCGCGTAAATAGAGCCGAAAAAAAAAAAAAAACACGATACGGTGAATATGCAATTGAATACGTAATTTTTTGTGTGTTCTCATAAGCATTTGTTTATTGTTTTGATCTGGCTGGCAAACAAGAAGAAAAAAAACGAAAACCCAGACGGCGGCTGCGTGGAATGTATACACTGTATAATGTAATATGCAACAGAGATTATCTGCGTTCTGTGCACATTAATACATAATAGAAACTATTATACTGAAATATTAATAGTGTCATGGAAAGTAAACGGACAAGGTTGTCTAGATGTCAATAGGTAAAATATTTCGGCGCGCATAATCCAATAGTAAATCCCGTGGTTTTTTTTTTTTTATTGCGTCGCGTCGTCTAGTTTTGTTTTTATTTATTTTGTTTTTTTTTTTTTTTTTATCGGTGCGATCGATTGTCTGCTGCGTCTCGCATTTCGCCCGATAGACCTATTATTTTGTATGCATCTCGGAAAAAAACAGAAAAAACGAAGGGAAAAAAAAAACGAAAATTGTATATTCTAGTTTCCAATTAGAGTAACAATAGTCTATATCTGACGTCCACCGTCGCGCACCCTAAATCGCATTGTCTAGACTCTAGACTATGCCGATTATGCAACCGTCGTCGTGCCGCCGACACAACACGATGATATATAAATATGCCCGATATGTATAACATGTATTTTTATATTGTAGGTACGTGCGTTAATGCAACGTAGAATGATACGATTTACATACGCGGAGCTGCGCAGCAGTGATTTGTTGTTCCGGTTTAATGTTATGTATGTTGATGTCGGTTTGTCTAGCGCTTATCTAAACCATTGTATATAATGGGTACGGTGCGTACCCGTCGGGTTCACTTAAAAAATTTATGTATATAGACCCCGATATGCACACTCACATTGCGCCGAAATCGAAAAATCATTGTTTTAAATCGCTCTCGGCATAGTCGTTGGTTGCACAGCATTCTACACAATATACGAGTATTTTTTACTATTGTAGTTACTATAACAATAAGATTAGATTTTTTTGCTGCAGTCTGCAGTACAACTATTTTAACGATTTAAAGATAAAAGAATGCACGTTAGATCTGCAGAAAAAAAAAAAAAAATCTTCACAATACGCTCGTCTATTGTTGCTATTTAGTAGGTACCTACTTACGTACTATATATTATGCACTGTAGGGGAATATTGTACTATAATATATAAATATGTATATATAAAAAAAAAAACTCAAAAAAAAAACAAAATAACTGATTGTATATTTTTAATTACAATTCATAAGAATTTCGTCTGATTCTCTAATAATTTAAATCGATCGCATTTATTTAACATTTTTACCATACACATTCAAAAGAATATTTCATTTCAAGTTAATTATAGATTTTGCTGAATAATGTTATGGTTTAAATTTAATAACTCGCGCCATAGCAATAGATAAAATATGTACGAGTAAGGTATATCGACGTGTGACGATAATATTATTTAATATGGTTCACAGATATTCGCTGATGTTTTTTTTAAAAATATCGTTTAACTATTGGACATAGATTAATATTACTCGTTTACTTTTATTAGAATGTCAGTTGTCGATTTATCATTAATCATTGTCTCAACGTTTGAACAGTAAAATAACACGAGATGCCAACGTCGCGGTGTACTTGTGATGCAAATTTTTCCAAATGATATCGGGTCGGTCGCATTAAACTAATTCGTGTTCACAAACATGTGTGTGATACGATGAATCGAAAAAATCGAGAGATTAAAAATATTCATGTCCAACAATACTCCGTTAAATTTGTAAATTATAATTAAAAATAGGACACGAATTTGCCCGGACGTTATCAATTGTGATTTATAATACTCGTCCAAAATCCCGACAGTTTGTGAATAACGTCGGTAAAAGCGTACGCGCTTGTTGTACGCAATAATATTATTGTGACCGAACGACCCGATGTCAAGTGACTCAGAAAATATAATATCTACGTGCAGTTATGCTAGGATGCAACTATTATTCATAACACTCATAACTGATTAACAATATATTATCTAATAGATCCATTTATCAAACACAAACGATAAATCTGCAGTTGTGTTTATGTCGTCCTGGCTAAGCAATGTTTATAAATTCATGAACATTCGATTAAATAAGACAGCAAGAGACACTTTTTTCAATTTTACGTGCTCCATAACGGACAGAAGAAGTACGATATTTTTAAATATAGAATCAGTCTGCGGTTATAAACTCAACTTTGAAAAACATCGTCACCTGCCAGCATGATATGTGGATAACTTGCAGTTTAATAATAATAATATGCCATCGTTGTTTTATTTTACAGTATAGGTCAGGGGTGGCGAACCCGTGGCACGCGTGCCAAAGTTGGCTGAATTTCAGCGGCGCGCAAATAAATAGAATTTATTAAATATTTCATATGAAAATCAAACACGAATAGTAGTGTCATTTGCTATTATACGAGTATTTTATTATTTCGAGGCACGCGCACAGTATTGAAAATCTCGATCGAAAAATGTCGACACTTAACGCGCTAAAGGTTCGCCACCCCCGGTTTAGGTTGTACAAGCATTCACGTGTTACTGGGTCATGTCATTGTGTGTACCCTGTTGTGCACCTGTCACACGATAATACGGCAATAACGCATTTGGCGGACGACCGAATAGTTTTTCCTGAAAATCATTTACATTGTCGTTTATTATTATACGAATGGTTTTAGGCTCGGCACGCCCAGACACCCGGACAGGATTCTAGATTCGCCAACGTGACGAGCTGTAGCCGATGTTATTCGTGTACCTACTCGTCGACCGACGGAAATACGCAGCAGGACGATCGCGCGTAACTCAAGACGAAGGATTCTCGAGGAACGCCGCAGCACAGTCAGTAGGCGGGTGGGTATTTACGATACGCGCTGCGGGGGTCGCGTGATCCAAGCCGGCGGCACAATGATCGATATACGATAATAATAGCTGATTACGAGGGTCTCGCCGCCGCCGTCGTCATCATTCCCACGTTCCGAAACGTCCGTTTCGACTTCGCGGAATCGGCCCCGGGAGTAGTAGGTAGGTAGAAAATATTTAGATCGGCTGCCGACGCGCCACCTAAGCAAAATGCTCGCGCCAAAACTCTCGTGTCTACGTTTTGAATATCAGAACAATAATTTTCTTTATTGTCCGTGTAAACGAAAAAAAACAAACACATCGATGATCTATTTATGATCTAAAAAGGAAATTGACATTTAACACTTTTTGGACCATTATATACTCGTGTAGTGACCGCGAATATCATTTTATATCATCGACATCATTTGGGTCGGTGATGTAATATGTTTGATGACGAATTACAATAATAATATGCGTGAATGTGTGATTCACGCGAATGAATAAAACGGCGATCGAATCGTATAGTTCACAGACGAAACTAACATTTATCTACTTCCTGTATTTTTTTTATAATTTCATATTGCCGTCGCGGTTATTTTTATTAGCTCGAAAACAGTCAACAAACTATCGGGTCATCGATTCGCGTTCTGAGTAGCTATGAATATACAACATTTTAATATAAAGCTGACAAATGCTTTGCTTAGTCGATTCCGGTTTGAGCCAATTTTACACCATTGATATACGTATATATATGTATATATTTGACATATTATATGAAAAATCATCGAGTTCTACTAAAAACAAAAAAAGTCATAAAAAATAGAAAATATATAAACAAAATAATTATATTAATATCAATAATATCTAATGGTTAATGCTCATAAATAAAAAACATTCAGTTATTATATAAATATATTATTTAAAACAATTTTTTAGTTGAGATTTTCGAAATACTGATATTACATTTTGAGTACATAATATATGTATTATATGTAAACTCGCATAGTAATAACATTATAATATATTAATAGGTTTTCTAAAATAATTATTACCTTATAATTACTCGTAAATAAATAATCGATGTACATATCTCAAATAAGTATTACATTGTTTTTTTCTGGACATTTTACCATTTTTTCGCATCGTTATTAATGCGAGTAGATAACGGACCGACGAATTAGTTTTTCTAATTATCATTTCGTCTGCGACTACAACTATGACCGCCACGATCATAGTATATTTGTGTTTGGGGACCAAAATATAATTTGATTACTATGCTTTTATATATCTTTAATATTTTTTAACCATCTAATAATCGCTATATGCTTATGATACAAAAGCAAAAACAAAGACATTTATTAGACTAACAATGCCGTATTGTCTGTTGTGAAAAAAACCGCATTACGTCGCTCAAAACTTCCAGACTAGAATATAAACGTATTCATAAAAAATGCACATCATCAGCGAAACACAATATATTATATGCACTAGAAATTTCGTGACGAATAGAATTAAATTATAGCGCAACCGTAATGTTTAAATATATTATTCTCTGAAAATAATTTCATAACCTCGCCCCCGTTTCTTTTACAATTTTTAGACCGAACATACAAAATAATGTTACTTCCAAGTCAAATATACCAATTATTAAAATATTATAATATACTATGACTAGTAAGCAAGCGATTAAAGATATAGAAAAAATCCTGGCTGAAAATCACTCGTTCAAGTGCAAAATTATACATATTGAACATCTATTTATTTATTTATCGGAGCCGAAATATTTCAAACCGTGTGAGAAAAGTATATTGTTTACCTACTATAATATTATGATGACTGCAGTAACTCAATAAACTTTATATTAGTTTATTAGCTTAAAAATGTTGATTATAAAATTATTTTATTTAATGTTTTAGTTCTGATTCTATTATTAAAAATCAATATTTGTCCGGATGAAAGAAAAAAACCGATATATTTCTGAAACGATCAACACGATCTCTAAACCCGAACATATATTTTTATGCAGTATACAACCCCATCGAATAATAAAACGCCTATAAAACGAACCCAAACACTAAACTAAATCTACACTAGCTCGATAAAAACATAAAAATCCTGTCTCTAATTTTTATTACTGCGTATCAGATGACAAACTATTTCGCAGTGGATATTCGCGATCAAGACGCAAAAATGGTGAAATGTCTGCGACCACGTTTTACCCAAACGGACGTTTAAATAATGCTAAACGATTGAAAATAAATCTATTACGAACCGTAGTTCAAAAATATCCGGCAATACCGGATTATCACTACTTATTAAAGTTTCTATTCGCTTTGTCTTGTATCGTAAACCTCTCCGTATCTCTCTTACCAGTTTTAAACAATTTTCCCGTAGAAAATATTTAAACATCATCTCTGATTCTTATTTGTAATTACTCGTTATACATAAGCAAATACGTATCTATACAATCGTTATGATTATAATATAACGTTTTATAATTATTATTCATAATGTTTTCTAATCTGACAGCTATCATTAGTTTGTAATCGTCGAGATTAATAGGTTTCCGCTGAACTTGTAATAAAACAACAATAGCTATAGAATAGTCAAGGTCTCGTGTACACGCAAAACGGAACATTATACGTCGGGACGGCGAAACAGTAAATGTCGATTAGCGGAACCACCCCGTTCTTCGTAGCCTATGCAGTTTTTCATCGTCGGAAAACTCTGCGCGTATCCGAGATGTGCGCGCCGCGTTTTGATTTGATTCGAGTATCTGCGTGTAAAGACGAAATTAGAAACACTAGCGATTTCTCGGAATTCTATATAGTTGTTCATATTGGTCTTAGCGCCCGTGATGTTTGGGAGACTATACGATATGAGACGGGATGTCACTCGGCGGCGCCTCGTGATCGAACGCCCACTAATGTGCAAATTAACATCAATACGGGACACACGCGCCGGCTATGTATGTGCGAAAGACGACAATCAAGGCGACGCGACGAGAAGAAAAAAACAGCAACTTCTCGGAACGTTCGGTTTGCGAGCCGTCGATTTTCAACGGTA
The DNA here is from genome assembly GCA_948098885.1 of Drepanosiphum platanoidis. Lineage (NCBI taxonomy): Eukaryota > Metazoa > Arthropoda > Insecta > Hemiptera > Aphididae > Drepanosiphum > Drepanosiphum platanoidis. The sequence continues at coordinate 4,547,826 of OX402531.1, forward strand.
CATTTTTTTTTCAGACGTCAATCCGCATATTACGCGAGTGCGTAATACTATTATGTTGTTTAGTGTTGTTTTGTCGTCGTCCGAGCAACGATCAACCGCGATGGTACCGCGGCCGCGTAATAATACGTCGTCAGACGCGTAACGGTAACTGCATTTTCGGAATTCATAAACGATATTAGGTACCTATTTTTTTCTACTATTAAATCGCCGGATGTTTTTAACTTTTGAACAGTGGCTCGCGTATTCGCGCGTGGCACCGATACACGTTTACTCGTTATCGAGACGTATATTTTACAATAATATTTATAAGTTGAGAGTGCATTGATCGCGTTAAATGCATAAAATGGTACTTCTTTTGTTTTGATCATTTGCCATCTGTGTTTAAGAATTAAAGCATAACACGTAACTATTGGCAACGAGTCAGATAGTATAGTAAACAGGGTTCATGGTGATTATTGAAGTTCGTTTTATTTTCAAATGCAGGACGTTACCTTGTCAAATAAGACGATTATTAATAGGCGAAAATGTATAATGTATCGTTTAAAACAAATAGCTGATTTGTAATTTTAATACAATGCTAATATGTATTATAATATTGCTAAATCGCTTGATGTTTAAGTTTCAAACGTGTTTATAGTAAGTAGTGTTTTCCGTACACTATAGATTTTTAAACGAAACCCGATTGCAAGTATTTCCTTCCTATAATGCATTTCATTATTTCGAGTTGTCTAACAAATTGTAAAACGCATGGGTTCAGTTCAGACATTTCACGAGTTCATCGTTATCGTTTACGGTCCGATGACTGTAAAAAGATACGAACTCTTACCGATTATATCGGATATAGAATTATAAAAATATAGTCGAGACTAATGGCCACAGACGTTGAAACCTTAATCCTCTAAAAAAAAAATAAAAAAATATTGTGACTTCATTAAATAGTACCTATATTTTTGATAAATGTAGATTGACAAGTAGTTAAGTAGTTCACGCATTAAGTGTTCTTACGGACTTGACAAGTTACAACTTTGACAGATATACCAATACTTATGTATTTACTCTTTAATCGTGACATATAAATGTACCGTTAATTTTTTTGGAAACGATCAAAAGTGATGAATATATAAATCGTTCATTATTCCTACGATGTAACAAGTATGTATTTACAAGTGGCAACAATAATCGTGATGTATACCAGTCGTGAGACCAGATTTAACGTGCTCGGAAAAATGTTTAATACTCATTTTCCCATCATAACACGATTTCGATACGATTTGTACGATCTATTATTATGGTCCTATGAACTTTGCCTACAATACTGATTTCATTGTTTTTAATTACACGCTATTCTTAACATTACCTTAACGTTCATTCATACTATAGCAAACTCTTTATGGTACCCCTCCCACAAGGTCTAAACTATATAAAAAAAGTTTTATAGATTTTCCCGTGCTCAGGATCGATTTCAAATACATATTTCAAAACCCAAATCACAATTATTATCCTGTCAAATACGCGAATATTTCGACGCAAACGTCCTCACTTTGTACTCCTGTAATTTGAAAACGCACACAAATACGACGAAGGTAAAGAATAACGCAATCAATAACAGCTGGTTACGAGCTTTTCTCCAAAGTCCATTAACTCGTAATTGAAACTATTTTTTTGGTACAGTATTTTTTTAGTAAAATTTTAATTTTTCTATCCAATTGGATATTTTATCGTTTCGTCATCACAAAACGTTCGTCAGTAACTAATATTTACAGTCGGTAACGTAGTACTACACACAGTAATAATATTACACGTTCGACGCGTCGAAATCGACTTGAAAACTGATCGAAAACTACAATCGATTCACTCGATTTTTAACTCTCGTCGTTTGGTACAACACTTAATTATTTATATAGTGTCATATAATCGTACAGTCGCGATGTTATATATTATTCGTATCGCGATCGTGGTTTTTTTTTTTTTTTTTTATTCACTCTGCGCGAGAACGTTCTCCTCCGTTCGCGTTACCGATCCGGGGGTTGTCCGAAAACCGCATTGTTTTTTTTTCGTTTCTCCTTTTTCGGCGCGCAGAGCTGGTTTCGTCGGGCCGACGCGTACGAGAAAAATCGTTTTCCGGCGCGCGCACGCGAGCGAACGAACAACACGTCCTCCGAGTATATAAAACCACAACAGTGTTGACCGTGACGGCGGCGGACCGGGCCGGACCGGGTCGCCGCGTAAGGATTCGCCAAAAACAAAAAATAAAAAAACTAATTACGTCCGTTTGGTATGATATTATCGTAGTCGTACGGTGCGGCGGCGGCGGCGGCGACGGCGACGACGACGATAAATCGGCGCGCGAAAACCCACCAAGGACGTCGTCTGTCCCCGCGCACGGCCGTCTAGCGCGAGTTAGACGCGACGGCGCGCGGGGACACGCCGCGCCGCCGCCGCCGCCGCGGCGAACACGAGCGCATGGACCGGTGCGTAGTGCGTAATAATATTATGATATACGCGCGCGGTCTCTCCGACGGCCGTCTAGACGATTTTATATTATAATATTAATAATAATATTGTTACTGTTGCGGTGTTGTTTTTTTTTTTTTTTTGTTTCATTTCCGCGCGTTTCGTGTATCCCGCGCGCGTCGTGTTTGTTATGTAATGTTTTCGTGGCGGATCCGCGCGCACGGAACGTGGCGCGGCGCAGACCGACGCGGTCCGGCGACCCGACCGGTATTCTTACCGAGACCTCCCGAAGTATTAATACAACCCGCAGCGTCGAAACTTTGTTTCGCGGTTGACAATAATAATTATCGTCCCGAAAAAACCTCAATAATACGTCGTGTATTCTATTGGGCGATTGTTTTTTTTTTTTTTTTTCATTTCTGAATATGCGACATAAATAAACGCGTGAATAGAAACGACAAGACGTTACAATAGAAGAAGCGACCTATTGCGGGGACACTATACATTTTTGTATTCGATTTAACGATACTAGTCGAAGTTTTTACACGGAACGAACCTCAACGCCAGAGCCGAACTCTCTTGGCGCGATGTCGTTAAATGATTAGAACAATATTATTCATACTCGCAACGCGGACAGCAAGTAACGCGAGTGTTTTACAGGAGTTTGGCCAGTTTGCGGTCAAATCTACCGTAAAAAGTTACTACTTGTTCACGTTCGGTTCTGATTTTTACGAGTAGATAAAACATATTAGATTAAAGACTGAAAGGCGTCGGGAATTGTACGCGGGATGTTATTTTTGAAAAGATTAAACTTCGCTTGGATTCGGTTTAAAAAAAACATCGATCCGAAAGCCAGAACGAAAGACCGCAAGTCGTCTACACATAGTCGGCAAAAGATTTATAAATATAATGTTTATCGAGTGGTTTGGTGTGAGTAAAAATTCCAACACGATTTCGGGTTGATTTATCTTCTTTTTCGTTCGTACGGGGCCGGCCCACCGGTATTGATACCGAATTCGAATGTTCCCATATCGGCCCGAAAAGTGAAAAAAAAAAAAAGGTCGGCGGGCCGCAGTCTGGTCGGCGGACAAAAACGCATTTATTCTCGTGTCGTGCTGTGTACGGCGGCGGAGACGAATATTTCGCACGCAGTCTGCGGTCGCGGCGGCGGCGGCGGCGGCGGCGGCCAGACGCGTCCGCGACACCCCGAAAATTCCAAACGCACACATACTGTCCCGGCGGAGAGGGAGTGAGCGGGAGGAGGAGGACCGACGGAAGGACGGACGGACAGACAGACAGACAGACAGATTCGTCGTCGTCTGCGCGAACAACAATGACTCACGTTATTGATCTCTTTTTTTTTTCTCTCTCTCTCCTCGTCCTTTTCTTTATTTGTTCACACCTGTGTGTGAAAAAAAAAAAAATAAAAATAAATATCGCTGCAAGTCCGTTGTAATAATAATAACGAAATGCAACAACAACAACAACGCGTCGACAAAAAAGAAAAGAAAAAAAAAGGTCCTCGCCGTTCTACCACCAGAAACCGAACAATTCTCGGAAATCTCACGCCCATGCGGTACCTGTGTGGCCGGAATATAATTAATAACGGCCGCGCGGCGTCGGCGTCTGGGCGGCCGCCACCTTCCGAGAACGCGCCGCTTCTCGTCGATCCCGCCCGCCGACTCCCCCGCGGCGCTTAAAACCGCGGCGCGCCCGACGCCCATTGTGACGACAGCGCGGACGGTTTAACATTTTTCTACATAACAATAAACACGTTTTCGATCCCTTTGTGTTTATCTTCTCGCCCGCCTCGCCCCCCGTTCATTCATTATTGTCCGCGTATTGTGTCGGCGGCGAACATACCAGAGCGGTGCGTAAACGTATTGCCCGCGTATTATTCATTGACGGCGAAAACGCCCGAGGTCGGCGCGGCGGTTCCTCGCGCGCCGAAAACCAGCGAGCATTCGGCGCGTCGTGTTATCCGTATAAAACGTCTCGGAGCGTGGGCCCCGTGCCGTATGAGACCGAGCGGAAACCAGAAGATATTCGTCTCGTCCGGGCGCGCGCCTTAAAAAAGAATTATAAAACGGACGGTTTGTTTACGCGATTACCGAATGACGAAAGTGTTCGGGGGGAAAATACGAAAAAAAAATAATCGAAAATAAATCGTTATCGTGACTATTTTTATAAACGATTCTAATTTACAAGTGTAAGATTCGTATTTCTATATTCTCTTGAAAATTAATAATTTTACGAGTGATTTTATTTTTTTAGACAGCGAAAAATTCACTGATATTGTTCAATCAAAGTTCGTCGAAATACCCATTAATATTCACCAATAGCTATTAATAAAATCGTTTTTCGACTTTCCGGTGAATTTGTTTTTTTTGTTCGTTAAAAAAATCAATTCAATATTTATAATGTCCGGATGAGATTAAAAATTTTATGAATTTTTCATAAGTAAAAGTTTACGTTTTTTTTTACCAAAACCTACCCATGATGATTGGATCAAGTCTTCTGGCCGAACACGTGTACACAGGCTCAATGAAAAAGTAATAGAAAATCGAAAAAATTAATAAAATACTCGTAAAAAAAATAAAAAAATAAATCAAAAAACACTCGCGGTGTACCGTGTATATATTCACCAATATATTCCTCTTTTCGTCCAGAATATATAAAAATATCATTAGTCTATGATGTTTGTATAATAGTATCGTAATTTATTGTTGGCCAATTCGGACACCGAATTCATTCGTATCTCACGTAACGACGTCGTTGTGTTTTTTCGTTATTATCTCGGATTATTTACGACGCATTCTAATCGGCGCATATCTTCGACGAGATCGTGTCTTATTAGTCTTGTCTGGTCGAATAAATCGTTGAATTTTCGTGTTAAAAGTCTTTGGTTTACATTGAAAAATTATTCCATACCACTATAATTTATAGCGCACATGTCGTATTGGTTAACTTCAAAAATAAAAATACTTAAAATTTTTATACTTCGTAAATCTTCGGCTAAATATAAAAACACATTTAGATAAATGGACGTATTTCTAGGAAAATTGTCAGCTACTATAGTTAGACCATCGCTTTATTAATTGGAGTTGTGATATAAATAAATGTGCAAGTGGTGAGCCGTCACATAATGAAATGAAAAAAAATCTTAATGGAAAAAAGTTTCGCTGTATAACACATTAATAATGTCTATAATCGAATTTATGGAAGGACACGTTTACAGAAAGAAAAAAACAAAATATTTTGAAAGTCTTAAAAGAAAACGAATTAGTTTTTTACTCGGTTTAACAACTATATTTTTTGTTTTTTTATATAAAGTTATTGTATTTTAGCCCATAATAGTACTTTTGTACGTTTATTTTTTCAACTAATTTGAAATGTCAAATGACGATTCTTCAATTTATAAATTATACGATCTGCAGTTAACCGAACTTAGCTAAGAATTTAATGACTTGTTTTAGGCACTCGAAAGTTATGCTTGAAAGCTGTAACCGGTTCATATTTTTTTTTTTCTATTTTTGTGTACTCCAATAAAATAGGTTATTTATAAACTGGCAAATAATTATGAACTCGACAAACGACTTTCAATAAAGTTTTCGCTAGCACACAAATCGCGTTCAAATTTTTATCAACAAAAAGTTCCGTATGAAATGAGCTTATGTTGATCAATGAACACGTCTCGGACATCGCTGGAATACAAGTAATGTTCTATACTGATGATTTTCATAATGCATATTTTATTGTCACTGATAATTTCATAGTCAATATGAGATAGTTTTTTTTTTTTATAAACATATAATATATAGTAATTTTTTATATTTTTAATAAATATTTAAACTTTAAAGTAAGAATTCATTATTAAATAAGACAACGCTGACATCATAAAATCGATATTTCAATACCATAATATTATAAGCATACCTAATTTTATATTGATTTTAATTTTGCATAAACATACTATACTATATACACTATGATCAAACTCAAAACGACGTTAGATTTAATATTTAATATTTGACATAAATATTATTGTGAAATTTATAATTCGTATACATATTGTATTCGGTATTCTATTATTTACTCTGTGTTAATTATTAATGACTAATGAATAAAAATATAGAAATATTTCCCAAGTTCCAATGTATCCGGCCGGCAGCGTCGTGTAGGCGTATGTTTTGTACAGTTTTTATAGTAAACAACGCATAAAAAGTGAAAACGTTAAATTCTAGTAAACATTTTTCCGTTGCCCAAGTTATTAATGGACATAGTACTCATACCCCACACAGATAGGACGCGAACCCGTGCATCTAGCTTATTAAAACTATGCATATTTTTAATTTAAAATCGATTTCGATAGACAATAAAATACCATAGTCGTATTATTTAAAAAAAAAATTATCGATATAAATAGCAAAAACAAAAACTAAGAGACTTCGTCAACAAAAATTTGACTGAACGCGAAAATTATTTTCGTCGTAATTTCAATTTTATGCGTCGCTTTTCGATTTCATTGAATCCAAGGAACACCGCGCTGCTGACATTTTTTTGTCCACGTATCGTCTGATTTTGTTCGATTACCTATTAAAATATTATATTTCAATAACGATCGAATTATTAAAACCGTTTTAATTGTTTCAGTTAGATAGCAATTACTTCAAACTAAATACAAATAGAGTGAATTCTTTTGTAAACGCAATAAAACCGAATGACTTTTATTATACCATTGCACCGTATAACCGTCTATTATAATTGCATATCATTGTGTGGTCGGAGGCGATTAAATTATTGCATACATAACGCAGCTTTCTATTATCGCAGAAAATATTCTGTACTTTTTTTTAAAAAATTAAATCGTACCTACTCCTATTACGCAATAAAATTGACTGGGAGCTCGTCATGTGCTATTTTAATTGTATAAATGAATACGATTACTATTGTAGTAATGTAGTCTATGAAAAAATGTGTTTGTTTTCGCGCGATATAGCATGACATAATTGTTTCCCGTCGATTATGAATTAGGTAGACATCGTAAAACATGTTCTTTTATTATGATAATTTTCCCATTGAAACGTAAAAGCCAAAACGCGTGGAAAATGACCGTCAATGATTCCGAACGCATAACAGCAGTGTCTATCGTGTGATTCCGGGAGACTTTGCTTTTTCAAACAAAAATGTAATATTACTGTCTACCACGCGCGTTTCGTCGAAAACAACGCGGTGCGCGCAGACGAAACCCTACACCGCCGCTCTTGCTGACGCATTGTCGTTTTCGCGTGACAAAACATAATAATAATATAATAATAGGTATATGTATTATGTCTCGCCGCCGACAATATTATTACTGTTACCCTCGCAAACGCGAACACGCCGTCGTCGTCTGCCACGCCGTCTGAGAGATCGTTTCGGGGCGTCTGGTCGGAAAAATCGTGCGAAATCGTCGTCTCCGTCGATCCCGACGTTTCAACAAGAATAACGACGGCGTCGTCTGGTCTACCTTGTCAGGGGTCGGAGGGGCAACAGACTCTCTTGGGGATAAAAAAAAAAAAAATAATAATAAAAATAACGACTTATCTCTCCGCGCAGTATAATGTATTATATATCTCTCATTAACACGCACCGGCAAACGCAATAACGCGCGTGCACATCATAAATATTTACGTTGCACGTATGTGTTTTATCAATGCGCGTTATATTATGTTATATATCACGAGATAATAAACGCGTTCGCCTGAATAATTATTCAATACACCCCGACCGTTGCAGCTGCGACGTTCGTTTCTCCGTGGATTTATGCGATCTTGAGGGTTGCAGGCCGGAAAGAGCAATAGGAGACTCGCGTCGTATATCTCGTGAACCCGTCACGAGATGAACATGGGAATTCTATCGGACACCGACGACGGCGCACGATATTATTTCAGTAAATTAAACGAGTCGCACGTTATTAATGCGCGGCACCTTCGACGACTCGAAACCGAAGGGATCAGAAGAAAAAAATCCGAGACGAAGAATATTACTCGATCAATATCAATATTATATGACCACTGTAATCGTATTATTTGTATATTCTATTCGTCATTTGAGAGCTACGAAAACTCGTCGCGTTCGTAAAACGACTCGGCGCCGCGGAATTCAGTTTCATTCGTATAATTCACTTTTAATTCGTTGAAATAATTACCGAAATGGTTAAAAATCATCTGTTTAAACTGTTTAAAGTATACCATCTCCGGTGCGTTTTATGGTGTTATAAAATATTATATAAAACATTTTGACACGGATAAATTACTAAAAAAATGTGATAAAAAATACCAAACGTTGTTTTTAAAATTCGATGCTCCGCGAGGTTCTACCAGAGTTTCTTCTGTCGAGGAATCTCGGCGGCGGCGGCATGTTCTCCGACGAGACACGTTAACTAGTGCATAAAACGAGACGATTTAGTCTGTGAAAGTTTTTACTGCTATAAACTGCACCATCAGTTGTGCAGTGTAGGGTAAACAGGGGTCTACATGGTATAAACTTTAGTTTTTTCGTCAATGCGTAGAATAAAACATTACAATTTGATTCATGAATAAATGCACTACGAACACGTTCAAAGTACGTATAATAAGTACTATTAGTATACTTATACTTCTAAAGTAAAAAAAAGAAAGGAAAAATCGAAAAATTTAATTATATTCTTATTTTATTAAAACTTTTTCAGAGTACAAGAAGTTATGTCCCGAGTCACCCACCGCCACGTTAGGTTATCAAATTTTCCAAAACGTAAACTCACTAAAATGTTTGATACTACTTGCCCTAGTGGACACGAGACAATGACGTTTTCAAAGAATTCCATACTTATAAAATGTGTAACAAGTCTAATAATATTCCAAATTAGTAATTTGAAACGACCGAATAGTGTATGTAGCTGTTTATTTTAAAAAAAAAATGTCCACTAAACAAAGGTTAGTTCCTGAAAATATTAACAAAACAATTTATAAGGCGCATAATAGAAATATAGAGTGCATGTTTGCACTCGGAGACGTTCGCACTAAACAAATTACTTTATGATGCGTAAATTAATTGCGACTTGATTTTTATTTTAATCTGTAAAAAATGTCGATTTCAAGAATGTCTTTCGCACCACCGTGCCTCTGGTTCTGACCACCGACCCCCGCACCGGTATACAATTCTGGTGACCTCCCTCGAAGACCACGACTATCACATCGGTGTACGCGTAAAGCACTCGGCTGTACTATTAAAAAAAAAAAAAAAAAAAAACCGTGTTCGTCACGTCATTCGTGACGGGGCTCGACGACCGGGCTCGATCCAGCCCCGACGAAAACGACGAACAGGAGAAGGAGAAGGACGAGCGGGAGAAGGAGAAGGACGAACGCGAGAAGAAGGGAAACGAGAGGACGAGAAGAACGACGCCGCCGCCGCCGCCGAGTGCAAGGGGGTGGCGGTGGAGAAAACACGTGTAAACGGCCGAACGCACACGGTTTTCGTGCGACGTACGCGCACGCACGCCAATGCTCGCGCCCACGGGGTACAAAACCCGGCGGCCACGCTCTCGCGTCTTCCGACGGCGACGACGGCGACGACGACGACGACGACGACGACGACGACGACGACGACGCGAAGCGCCAGAACGACGTCAAGTGCGTGTGCCAGAACGACGCGTGCAACCGTCTAAGCCGCACCGCTCGCCGACCGCAACGGGAAGCGTCCGTCAGAACCGATACACATATATTATATACATTATATCCACGTTTTTACGCGTCCTTTATTACTCGCGCAGTTCACAGACGCTCGGCGACCACGAGTAACGACGACGACGACGCGTTAAAATCGTCCGGCGATCGGGTCCAGCTCGTCTCCATATACGCGACGCACGCGATATCGTCGTCGATATCGAACGTCGTCCGAGCGAGGGTGTCTTTTTTTGCTCGATCCGTTTCCGCGCGGAAACCGACCGGATCGACAGCGTTCCACCCCGACCGGAACGCACCGCCGCGGAGGTGGTGACCGACCCGCGACCAAGACGACCAAGACTACCGAGACGACCGAGACGACCAAGACTACCAAGACGACCAAGACTACCGAGACGACCAAGACGACCATGACGACGTGGCCGCGACTGCCCCGGTGGCTACTCGCACTGGCCGTGGTGGCCGCGTGTTGGACGTCCGCCGCGGTCGGCCGGCCCGCGGCCAATGCCACGGGCCGACGGGACGGAACGTTGTTTGACAAACCGCCGTCCAACCGGTCCTCGTTTCCCGACGCGGACAAGTTGTGCGTGCAGCTGAATAACATGACCAACAAAATGCTGTCCGAACTGCAGGCGAGCCTGTCCAACCTGACACTCGACGGCGACGTCACGGGCTCCGACGATGACATGATGATGGGCGACATGCCGTCGTCCGACTCCGCGGAAACCGGAGACGCCGGGGACATCGGGGACGTCGAGGACGACGGCCCGCGGCCGCAGCAGTTATCGTCCCCGTCTCCGGCCGCCGCGCAAGCCACCGAGCCCCCGTGGGGGGGGTTCAACTTAAGCGCCGACGAAATGGCTCGTTTAGCGGAGAGAGAGAGGTGACCACCAAACGCTTTTATTATTATTATTATTATTATTATTATTTTTATTATTATTTTTATCGACACGACGTTATCGATTCCAGGGTTCTGTAGCGATTGCTTGATAGTTTTTATTTTCTCTCTTTCTACGGTCGACGCTGTAACGTATAGAATTAGCCGAGGAAGATGCGAATTCGTTTCGCGGTTCAAACGATCGAAATACGACGTTTTATTCTATATCGTTATAATATATCTATGGAACATATTTTTCCATATTATATTAAGGATTCTTAATACTACCTATGCCGTTCGAGATTTGGTTTTCAGGAATTTTTGTTCGTTCGAGCGTTTTAGTCGAAAACTACGTGCGTTTGGTATTAATAATTATCGTTGTTCGACGATAATATTTTCAAAGTAAAATCATGGCACAAAATTAATTAAGATTCGTTACTTGTGAACAATATAATATCCGTCGAAACAAGCTATTCACAATAACATTTACGGTAATAGTGTTATTATTGTTTGTTTTTTTATTTTAAGAGCACACTATAAAGCGCATATAATTTAAGGCTTTTGGAAGTCATATTATTATGTTTGAGTAAATATACGTATAGTTATTTTACCGCATGCGATGCGAAATCCGTTCGCGATCTCGTCGTATTTCGCTTCGAAAATATTATACTACATCATATTGTGTAACATAATAATTATTATTATAACTATTTCGTCCGGATGATCGACGCGATCACACGCCGAGTATACTATAGTAAAATCTATGTAAAACTGTCGCGACGAAAACGGTTCGATTCGAAAAATATAAAAATTCACGCTAATTACGCGTGTTTTTTTTTTTTTTTTTTTTTTATAAATCAATTACGTACCGGACCCTCTTCGAAATTACCGAAATCCAATTCGAATAACATTGCGCGTCATATCGCGACGTTCCGTTCCGGCGTAAATTTAATATTCTATAAAACACAGGTACCAAATTTAAGCGAAAGATATTTTCGATACGTCATTCGTATGCGCGCGCGCGCGAGTAGACACGTGCGTACGTACACACCGTCGTCGTATACATAATACGCGGTGTTCATTATAATAGTATTATTACATTTCTTTACGAGCGCCGCCGTCGCTGACATAACACTCGTCCGAGAAAAAAAAAACCATCGCGCCCGTTTGCCGGCAGTCTGTTACAACGGAATCGCGGTGTTTATCGACACGCCCCGCGACACTTTACTAAACGAGTAGGTACGTAATCGTTAAGTTATGCTCGGATATTGTCGTGATGTTTCAATGCGATTTCTCAGACACCGCTATTGTAGATTGTCGTCGATAATTTATAGAAACGACACGCGCGCTCGAGAAAGAAATGTGGCCGGGTAAATGTTCACACCGTTCTGTTTTCGGTTTGCAGTCAACACACACGGAATTGATGATTCGTAGGTCCGCGCGTTAATCGGACACACTAAATTTAGATCGAACCAGAAAACGTGTGAAAAAAAAAACAGTTCAGTTCGATAGATGCAAAAAAATGTGTGAAAGGGTAATGCGCATAATATATACACAGATTATAAATAAACTTTGGATAGTAAACAAAAATAAATTCACTTTGATATGTTTGTATCGCTCCAAGACAAACATTCTATATCTTAACGCCTATTTCAATCCTAAAGAATTAATATGATATTTTAAATTGGAACTCGGAGAATGAGAATAAGCTAAAAAATACATAATAATATATCATGTGGTAAATGCAATACACTTAGATGTACAAGTACGATTTACATGTTTAACAAACATTTGCATTTTATTGAATTTCAACAATTAAACTACGAGTATATAATATATTGGAACTTATTCAATCCTAAAAAAAAAAATATTATATAGTTTAATTACATTTTTTTATTTTTGTCATTACATAAATAAATATATTTTTACGTAAAATTCAAATACCTTCCGCTTGTTAGTTGATTTATCACTTTTTTTCCAAACATTAACGTAAAAACTAAAAATTAAAAAACCATAGTCATTATATTTCAGTATAATTGAATTTATAGTGTTATAATAACACATAGAATTCGAAACCAAAATGTTTTTGTTTTATATTTATTAAGTTGATTTGGTATATTATTAGCATGACAGTGATATTTCGAATTTATGTTATTCGTCTAATCTTATTTCAGAGTTAATACCTACTTGTGATTTTATTTAATACATTATTCCCTCAAAACACTTATTATTACGAGTATTTGCCACTTTTAGTTACTGTTTTCGTTAATTAAGCATAACAATATTTTCCAACTTGACGCATTACATTTTACGTCTTGGATACAAAAGACATAATTTTGTAAACTATAATTTTTTAAAAAAATTAATGATTTATAACTTTGTAACTGTTTTTCATTTTCATTTAAAATAAACGCGAATTGATCGTAAAAACGTATCTCAATAAAGGATTAAAAACTATAGAGGTGCTTTGAACAATTTCGTTCAAATCAGAATTATTGAATTATTAGAACCTAATAATTTGCAATCGAAACATAAATATAATAAATATTACCGCATCTCTAAATGACAGACAAAAAAAAACACATGGTATATTAATTAGAAAAATCGAGTTATCCTGTATTTTTCGATGAATATATCGGCATATTATTATTAATACTTTTATTGTTAATGGTCATTGAATAAAAACAATTTCCCAACATACGTATTTACTTCTGCGATAATTTATTTTTTATTGAAAACAATGCACATTTATAAACAAAGAAAATGTTTATTACCTACATTTATACAGCCAATGGTTCAAAATAATAGTAATACTATTTTTCCAAAATAATTTTTTCGTTTTTAAGTTTCTCCATGACTTCCAGAATGTCTAGCAGCTCATAATCGACCGAGTTGCATTGGCTATAATTACTATTGTTTATGTATTTATATTATTCTATTATTGGCTTATGCAATTGTAATTTTTATGATAACCGTCCAAAATTCTTTTCGATGTTTTTCTGGACCGACGTCGTGATTATTTAAAATTCTCGTACGTAAATCATAAATAATTGAATACCCCGTTGTGGCACGACATGCCTAAATTGATTTTCAGTGCAACGTTATCTCAAAGAATATCTAATTTATGTTTACCTTTTAAAAACACAAGATGGCAAAAAACATTTGAATTTATCATTTATCAAAAAAATCAAAATTCTATATGGTTGTACGTGATTTGGTGTAAACGTAAACAACTCTCTCACACACACACACACACACACACACAAACAAATGCAGAAATATAGGAATATGAAATTTCAATTCGCAAACACAACAGGTGCGAAATAAAAAAACGACCGTTTTTTTTTCTTTTTTTTTTATGTACACGAAAAAAAACTGCTTTAACGTTTAGACGGATCGATTGAAGTTGTTAAATAAAAATAATTTATTTTATTGTTATTATTATTATTATTTTTTTTTTTTCTTAATAAAACCCCAGACGCTTTTTAAATTATAAAATGTACGTACAAGTAATGTTTGAGAGTTTACGCGTGTATACGATTTAATTTTTTTTTTTTTTTTCGTCTCGGCTCTTTAATTTATTCGTCTGGACCATTATGTTTTTATTTATTTTGAACCGAAATTTAGGGGGAAATGCACTTGACGACTGCATTTCCAGACAGATTTTAATGCGTCTGCTGGGAAGTTTTTTAAACGATTACTGGTTTTGTCGGATTTTATTTTTCGTTTTCGGTTTCGTTTGTGACCCGGTTAATAAATCGAGACAAAAATGATAAAAAAAAAAAAAAAACTAAAAACCCAAAGTACACGCAAGTAAAGAGTTACATTTACAATAAATCTGACTTGTTCTCATGGCTGGTAATTGCTACGATCTCGTTTAATGGGATCCGTCTACGCTTATTCGGCCTTGGTTTTCAGACAGAACTTAAAACACGACCGTTTATATTTAGATAAAATAACTGATTTATGTTTGTACGTGAATTAATTATTTTTCACGCCGTTTCGGTGACACTCTTTTAACATATTTAGGGTTGAAACACGTCGATTATAAAATTCATTTTCCTCCTCCTCCTCCTACGCTTCAAATATTTTACATTTTAATCGTTCTTACTGCAACGAAATTTGTTTATTCACAGCGCTGACTGTGCCGTTACCGAAGACAGGTATGTTGATTCACCGGCGCCGTAAGTGAATATTTATAATTTATGTGCGTGCGTGAATTTGTGTTGGTATTTTTACTCTGCGTGAACCTCGTCATCTAACCTTATGTTTTAACGATTACCATTAACTAGTAGTCCCGAGTATAAAACATACGTAGAAAATTTTTAAACGCTTGTGTTCATTATTATTTTGTTGTTGTTTTCATCGTTGCTGTTGTATTGTTTAATTGATAATGTGAAATCTTGAATATAAGTACGATAGATTAATTTTTCTATTTTTACCATAGGACTAAGAACGCCAGAATCAAAGCCATTCAAGAACAGATTTTGGTTTTTATGAATAGGTCTTCCCAAACTTCTTTGTCGGGTCAAATATCAAAGGCGCACTCGAGCTCACCGGCCACTTCTATTCAACAATCAGATGCCGTCAAGAATTTTTTGGCCTCGGTGAAAAATTTACCGTCGTTTCCCGTTGATATGATGTACACTGAGAAAACTCAAAGTTTTTTCCCCATTTGTTAGTTTATATTTATTCGCGCGATTATTCAAACTCGTCGAATGTTAATTATACTTTAATTTTTAATACACACAGGTTACGTACCGAAAAATGCCAACGAAGAAGAGAACTGGAACTCTAAGAAAACAATGAACTTAATGTTTAGTATTAATTTGCCCAAAGCACATAACGATGTCTCGGTCAACATAAATATGACTAAACTGAGGTTATTCAAACATTTCGTTTCTTGCAATTCGCAAACAAGTAATGAGGTATGTCGATTGTTTTATTTCTAAATCTGGTGTGAAGTATAATAATTCTCAACGGGTTTTCGACAGACTGACGATTCTCAAATTTGTCAACCGATTTCACCGAAAAAAACTACTAAATTGGTTAATTCGTCTGCAGAAGCTACGTCAACAGTGGAAGACAAACAGATCCGAGTATCCGTTTACATAAGACTAGTTAGAAAGAAGGCTACAAGTATGAATGAGCGATAATATATTTTGATTTTTATTTTTTTAATCGAATTATATTAAACGAGAATGTGTTGTTCAACAGTAAAGAGGAGATTGCTCGACAGTCGTATGATACCATATTACAGTGAAAAATGGACAGAGTGGAATATCCATAAGGCGTTGAAGACTTGGCGTAACACAAGTCATAATTTCACACTAAGCGTCGAAGTTGAAGATGAAGACGGTAATTTCCTTCCGGTAACGAGGTTCTTCAAACCATTGAACTGCACTGGACACGAACAATCGAGTAATAATTTTTTTGTATTTTTTTTATCACAATAACGATTAAACGTATTATGAAAAACCAAATCTAGAGGTAGTCCAACACTGTATAGAAATGATATAATTACATTGACAGTTGTGAGTTTGGTTAACTAACGGATAAATGAAAGGCGTTTAATGATTAGAAAGTCTAGGTCAAACAATAATTTTTTTTTCAATTTTGTTAGTCTATTATTTTTTTCGGTTTTCTTCTTCCTAAAATCCAAACGGATACCCATAGGGTTGATTAAAAAATAAATTTGTAAACGTTTACCTAGAAATACATATTGTACCTAACAAACTCCATTAGTACGATGCCTACACGTCATTTGCCGTCCATAGATATCGCGAGGCCCAGGGCAAGATCGACACCCCCGAATTCATGACATTTTGAATCAATTTCGAAATGCATCGGTAGAATGTATTGAAAGTTGAGATAATACTCTTATAAATTATCGAACAATATCTTTTCAGAACCATATGTATATAAGCCAACAAATGTATTCGTGTGAAAAATATGTAGTTCTAGAATTCAGACGTAAATTACCGAAATGTTATTAAAAAACTCGTTAAAACAACTACGTAAATAGGAATCGTTTTTCGAATGATGCAGACATTACTTTCGAATTTAATAGTTCACCAATATCAATCACCAGGCGAGTGGCGACCGTATCTCGTGCGAATTTTCCTAGACTTGTGTATAAGTTCTACAGACATTTTTTCGTGTCGACATAAAATGGGGAGAGGGCTTTCGAGGTTCGAGGCCTTGAGCAACTACCCCCCCCCCCCCACATTCGTCCTGTCTTCGGGACGATACTGTGCCCTTGTTATATCGTTATTTTAAACGCCGTTTGGATTTTCAGCGACTCCGAAACCGATCCCCGGGTTCCTGATCGAAGCCGTGCACAAGGGCCTGCTGAACAACGAGCCGAACGCGAGCAACAAGCCGTTCAGCCCGCAGCAGGCGCTCAGCCTGAACATACCGCGGTATCCCATCATCGACGTGATGACGATCGAAGTACCGGTCGCGGACACCCAGAACTCGATGCTGCTGTTCGACCAGAATTCGGCGGCGACGGCGGGTAAATCTTTGCCCACCCGGTTGCCCGGCAAACAGACCGAGCAGCACAAGATACGACACTCCAACAACCGGCACAAGACGCCCAGCTCCATGGAATCGACCGAGACGTCGCCGCCGCCCGTGGACTTTTCGAAAGTGGGCGAGGACCTCCGCGGCAGGGTCGTCAACAAGATCGTGCTGCACAGGAACATCAAGGAAACGAACGCCGAGACGCCGCCGTCGGGCTGGTCGTCGTCGTCGGTTCCTCCTCCGGCCGCGACGCTGACGACCACCCGTTTGACGTGAATCCCGCATGGAATCCGCCGCGTTGTGCTGCTTCGTGTAACGGTATAAAATAATACAGAAAAAAAAAAAAAAAAAGGAAAAAAATGCCGCGAAACACACGATCGACTGGCTGCTTCGCGCCACTCTAGGTTTCTGTATCATATTTATTATTATAATATTTTATTATTAATATCAGTATAATTTCGTTTTGTATATTTCCATATTAATCGTAGTACTTAAGACCATATTATATACTTATATTATATTTTTTAGTGCTCGGTTTTTTTTTCTTCTTCTCATATCCTAGCGTTGCGGACACGGTATCGATCGCTAGCCGATTCAGAGGGTCATTCAAAGAGGGAGGAGGGGTGGCAAATTTTCGGGAATAATTCCCTTTTTTTTCTTACCCGTAGAACGTCGAAATCACAGTCAATCGCTTTTAGCTTTTATTTTTTTACCGATTGATCGACAATATCAATATATTTCATCATTAATGTCTGACGCGTTTTTTCCATATCTAATGTATACGGTCGGGAATTATTGAAGCTGCGTGTTTTTATTAGAAAACAATTATTTACTTTAATTAAATTAAAATGTTTTTTAGACCGTAGCGAATCCGAATATAATAAAAATAAAAAGGTCACGTTTATGCACGTTTATTTAATATTTATGCACGTTTATGTCATATTTATTGATGTTCGTTTCATATTTGTACTGTAGTATGCTGCTCGGCTAACCGAGCAGAACATTGATAAATGTATTTACCATAGAATTTTGTTGTGCGAAAGTCTAGAAGGTTCCGACGACAAACATGTTTAGCTCACATAGGTAACGTTGTGCAACATTATCAATCGTCATCTGATATAATTTTATAACATAACGAAAACGGAATGAATAAAATCACGCGAAAAATTCGGCCCCTAACCTCGTGTCTATCGCCGATATCGATTGAAATTTTATATTGCGGTGGAGGGAGAGAACGATACGTGCAGCGTTGGTACACAGAATAACTATTTAATTAGTCGCGTTCAACTAACCCTGTACATAACGTATTATAATGGTATACGAAACAATATGTAAAATGTTCCTATAGTTTTATATTATTATGGTGACTATATACGCTAAAAATCAAATGTATCTCGACACACCGCGGTGAGTCCGTTGTTATTGCACACCGTGCGACGGGCGCGACGAAGACGAACCGTTTCTCTTTTTCCGGCCCGAAATGGGTTAGATTGAAGACGTATGCGGCGAACACCATATCGATAGAAGGACCGTGTCGTCGAATACATTTGAATTTTAGCTATTACATTTTGTTAAAATTAAATTATCGCAAATGAATTCGCGATATTTACTATAATGAGCACCAAATTATTTTATTATTACATTAACTACGTATTATGTTTTGTTTTTTTTTTTTTCTGAAGTGCGCAATAATTCATCGGGTATATCTCAAGTGAATACGTATAGTGATGTCTATATATTATTATGATAAATATCCAGATACTGTACCCCATACCTCTACCGACAACATATTGAATTCTAAAACATTATATTTGTTTATTTATCCGACGATTCGTTAGTTTTAAGTTGATTTTTACAGGTATTTGAACATTTTCAAATATGAAAAGTTTAATCGGATTTAACGCGTCCCAATAATAATTTTATACACAGTTTTTTTTTAAATAGTCTCTGTAATTAATTATTTTATTTGTGAGTATGTGTGTTTTTTTTTTTTTTTTAATATACAAAACATTGTAAACGCATTGCGCGCGTTTTTATTGGTTATTGTTTCCGCGCGTACACTTTCGTGTACAACTTACGAGTCGCGTTCCTATAGACGAGTAAAGTATATTATTTAGTCCTTGAGTTCTATGTTCAGAGAGCTCACAATGTGATCACTTAAGTAGTGACTGTTACGCTGTGCGCGTGGTTATAGGTAGAGGTACGCCACGAGTTGGCGTGTTACTATACGCGACCTGTCGGAACGACGACGTTAATTTTTATACGAAAGTCGGTTTTTTTTTTTTTTTCGTGCCTTATAGTGTTTGTTTCGTGGACATTTCGCCGATCATTATACCCAAAGGTAATATTATTTAAAAATACTTATTTATGATACTACACTGTGTTCGGAAAATACGACGGCATTAACTTCATCTGATCGGGTACGCGCAAAAACAAAAATATGTGTTGAAAATAATTCACGGATAGTGTAATTATTTTTACATTTTTTCGAACGTTTATCGACCCGAAGATGGGTAAAAACGGTAAAATATACTCGTGTTAAATACGAATTAGTTGAATTTATTAAATACCTTAAATACATTTCATTTTTTTTTTATCGGTATCGACATTAAGGGAAAATCGAATTACTTCACTCGACGAATTATTATTCATTCATTATAGACTCGAATTACTACTGAATAAGATAGTAACACATTCCCGTCGAATAAAAATTATCTCTTTAACTTTTATTTTCAATAGTTTAGATACCGCATAATAAGATATTAACACTCGTATCGATAACAAACTATAAACTGCATGTTGTAGAAAATGAAATAATAAAAAAATTCATATGCGATTTCAATCAAATCGAGTAGGTAATAGCATTGGTATTGGACATTGGTTACAAGCACCCGTGTTTGATCCGTAAGTAAATACATTTTGTTTGATCGCCTAATCACAATTATAATTAATAGGTTATATTATATTTTCATCATTCAAAGTGCTATGCAAACATAACATTGATTTATCGAAACCGATTTGTTGAAATGTCACGCGCAGTTTTTGCAATTTTATGAATTGTTCGTACGAAAAGTTCACAAGCGACCGCTCATTAACGTTCGATTTCGCAAAATACGTAATGTCCGGCTGCTAGCTTCTGCCGAGCATCGTTGTAATGTAATGTATTCCATTATAATCATTAGCACGCTACGTCGCCGTAATTTCATTGTAATGATTTACCTCGGTTGTTTTTATGCGCAGTAAAATTAAAATAGGCAGCGGTTTTTTTTTTTTTTTTACTCACAGCTACAGATGTGACATCCGTTCAGAACTACGCATAGAGACGATTTCAATTTCTTCTAGAACCAAGTAATTCACAGGTACGCGAAACTAATTTAGTTGCACATATTTTTTTTCCACCTCGACATCGTTTATTTAAACTGCTCGTGTCACAAAATGCGCAGTATGAATTATGTATAGTGTAACCAGAGTCATTATACAAAACATTTGAAATTATTGTCACTTCCTATTGCCTTCTTACTGCGAGAATAGGGTTGAACACGAAAGTGTCATATCGATTCGTAAATTTACAAGAAATCCGAAAAAGAACATTTCGTATATTTTTGTAAATATATTATAACCCGCGATGTCCCTTGAAGATTTATGCGTTGAACTTTATCTAACAAAGATATTTTAAACTCTGTTTAGTGCTTTCTTTAGAAATGTGTTGAAATAATAACAATTATAATTATAATTTTTTTTTACACACACACACACACACACATATATTTACGTACATAAATAAAACACGGTGAGCATTCCGTTTTATACTTCAATTGTTTTTTTTTAAATATAATTGTCTCAGAAAATAATAATTATACCAATAACCATTATTTTACTTAAATGTTAATGTGACAATGTTGCGTATCGCACAAATAGTAATTTTAAATATTATGCGTTATTAATAATTTTCAAAGACAGCTTTCATGTCAGTGGTATAAATCAAAATTTCATTGGATTTGTTCATTCCGAATTTTAGACATCGAGTATCCCCAAGTAGAGTAATCCAAAATTATCCCGAAAACATTTTACTAAACTAAAAATCACTCTAAATACACTAAGCTTATCTGTACAACCGCACTCGACACACGATAAGTATACGCGGTTCTTGTAATGGTCATTTTTACATTAGCAAATGTTTTCGTCAATCGTAAATCAACCAGTCAGACTCTTAAACAGTTTGGAACTAGTAAACAGGTATACTTTCGATCAGACGGATTAACGCTTATTATAATATCCTTTAAGTTAATAATCTGTAGCGAATTCAAAATGGTCGACAATTATTCGACTCGTGATATTTAAATATTAAAATAAAAATTGAAAACTTGTTAAGGTTGGCTTTATGATCTGTCTTTGAACGATACAATATGAAGCAAAAATTCACTTTTTTGACCAAAATTTGCTAAAAATTAATTTTGGAAATATTTAAATACTTTTTGTTAACGGTTTTTTCCCGGAGATTGGTATATTAGTTACTTGACATTACATTACGTGTTTAAAATTATTTCTTTTCCTCAACTTGAGAAATTTTTAAATTTAATTATATTATTATAGACTGTATTATGTTTATTGTGTATATATAATAACATGTTTTCATTGAAATTGACGTCCAACAAGTGCTGTACGTCTGTGATATTTTATTAAACGTTTCATAAAAAACGTAACGAGTGTTTATTCAAATATTTCCAAATAAATCATTAGCACACTCGTAGCAACATTACATTCTTATTTCGTAATACCTATACACAATAAGTACATATTATAGTCGAGTTCAGTAGAAGCAATTAAAGAATCAAATTACGTAAAAATAAAATCATAACATTTGACTTTAATCAGTACGAGCTAAATATTCAGTGATAAAATCTATCGGGTTTGAGCATTATAGAGTATGTAGCTTTATTGTAAGTCCCATAATATGAATATGAATATTCGAGTATTTTGAATTAGTTAAAATTATGAAAACCAAGCTTTTAATAATCAATCAATATTGTCTCTTGATAAATTGTACTTTCAATGAGGCTGCATCATTTCCAACATCAGGATAAGGATTTAAATGTTTTCAATTCACTTTATTATGATAATAACATGTTTCTTTTGTATAATCTATTTATTACGAATTGATTTTTTTTTTTCAGATATGATCAAATTACCTTTGCTGTGTGATTCATAACGAAATTTCCACACAACTGATGCACGGTTACGATTATCAAAGGGTCCAATAGTATTAGTAATTTGTAAGTACTTATTGGATAAATTATATTGTATTATACATTAACAGCAACCCGGGCTACCAGAATTCCAATCCGTTACTATTCATTAAATTCAAAATAGTCGTCTATATTCTTTTCTATAACACTTTTAGTTGTTTGTCGCTATAAGAGGACAAACAGAACCTCGACAGAACGAATTCGCGTACAATTTGAATGACACGTTCGTCGTATTAATTTTCTAGCAAACTTCGTGTTAACATTGATTGCAATGCGATTTCTCGTATTTTTATAGATTTTTCAAAGATTGATATGTCTAGTAGTTGTAAAATACTTTAAATACGTGGCAAACGAACGTTATACAATAAACTCGTGGTAACCCAAACTTCCACGATTCAAAAGCTTCCGTAACTCAAAAAACATAATAATATGTCTTTTAGTTTGATTACAATTTTGGCCCATCAGTAGAATCAAGCACTGCAACGGTAGTTGTAAAAATACTATGACACCCCGGAGTTAATTTTTTTTTCGTAATCATATCTTGGAACTTTGTGTACCCAGGAATTCGTAAATCTCCCCCAAAAGTCGTATATATATTATCATCCGATTATCGTCGGAAATTTGACTTGGATGGTACTTATGATAAAATTAATTTAACTATTTTCTCGGTAAATGTCCAATACATATATTATTATATTGAAATTTACCCAGAATCGTTTTCCTAACGCAATAGTTCGTCATTGCTATCATAGTTTTACAAAACAAAATGACTAAAATACCGATAAAGACGAATAATCGTTGATAATATTATAATGGCATCATCGGATGCCATCTATTCGTGGCCACGATGGTGCAGTGTGCTCAGTGTGTTCAGTGTGTTTACCGTGACTACATTGTGGTCAGAACGACCATAATGGGAATCATCAATTCAAACAGTATTCGATTATTAGTTTTTAATTTTATATTATAACGTACTCGACGTCTAACTGTAACTATAATATTATTTGCGTGTGATTTGGTTTGGTTCTTATTCTTAGTTCGACCATGGAATTGTCGCCAAATACTAGTCATAAAACAAACGAAGACGCTCACAATCAAGACTGCACCGTATCTTTTGAGTATAACAATGTATGTATTAAATTGATTGTAACACGTTAGTAACGTTAGATTTCAACCGAAGTAAATATTATATTTTAAGTCAGCGACGAGTTGATATTGTTATTTATGAGTTGACAACTTTAATTGATAATTATTATTGATCTAGACGCGAAAGCGTAATATATAGATACAAATCTAACACATTAGAATTTGCATACACACAATTACTACGTTCCGCCAACATCGCGTTGAAATATGATTCCATGTGTCTATTATAATTTGTCTATTTATAAGGCATATTATAGTATACGTATAATATTGTCGATATAATCCTTTTCGATAAATACACGGGACAATATAATTTGACGTTTCGAGTATAATGTGCATTACATTGCGTCTCTACTCTCTCTCTCTCTGGTCTCTATAATATTATGTGTACACCGATTTTAAGCAATTTGGTCGCTTAGGTCTTTAATTTGAGTATAATTTTTATGAGTTTTTTTTTTTCCAGGAAATGCAACCAAAAGCGGACAAAAACGTATTTGAGTACAAAGATTGGCATTTTCCACGGTTATTAATCAGTGACAACAAACGAATAGTCACGAAATGTCTGTGTCATATTGCATTCGTAATATACATACTAGCTGCCATCATCCATTGGTATTCGAGCGGTAATTTATACACGTTATGCTCGTATTTCGACGATGAATTAAATGAGTAAACATCTATCCATATTACAGACGAAAAAGACTTAAATTGGAATAACGGATTGGGATTGTTGATTATTTTGGCTACGTTTTATTACATAACGTGGCCACTCAAATGTCTGATCGCCATCCTACCAAAAGTCTCGCAGCCGCACCCGCTGATGAAGTAATGCATAATAAATATTGTACATACAATAATTATCCTCTTAACTTTGTTGATTATTTAAAACGCTTTTTTTTCCGGAAATATTTGATTGGTTCGTTATTATATTTCGGTGTGCATAATTCATGACATTCGGTTTATTTAAAAGTTTACGGTTATTGTTCACGCCATTGTTCAGATGTTTTATACGGAATAAAAACGGAAATAATTTCCATAATATTATTACAACCTAGTCTAGTTAGTTGAGCTTAAAACGGAAAAGATACTGTTGGAATTTTTATTGCGTTTATTCGCTGCATTTTGCATTTTTTTTCTAAAACTATTAAAAAATTCAATTACCCAACTATATACGTTTTTTTAAAGGACTGGATTGTTGGGCATATTTTTTGCTTCCTTCGGATTATACATTTATTTCGACACAGAAAACGACCGGTATCGTTTACTGCCGTTGGTTGGACTTGGCACTTTCATTCTCGTCGGATTCTTATTCTCCAAACACCGTAGTCATGTGGATTGGACTACGGTGGCCACTGGTTTAGCTACGCAAATTACCATAGGATTATTGACCATCAGATGGAGAGTTGGCCGGTCGATAGTTCAGGCTATTGGTCATATGGCTGAACAATTTTTCTCTTATGCATATATTGGTGCTAAGGTGACATACGGCAATGAGTTAATCGACACTTATGGAGTGTTTGCGTTTAAGGTTAGTATGTGTTTTGATGAAATATTCTTATGTTTGTAATAACTAATAAGGCATGCGCGTTTATCGATTGACATTATACATTTCAAAATAAATTCATAAAAAGTGTTAGATTACACGTGCTTTATATTTTACGATTGTTATTCGATATTTTGAATAACGTAACCAAAGCTCATAAATACGTCAATAATTTTCGTAATTTTTCCAAAATATGTAACGTAGCTGGTATTTTACAATTTGGTAAAGTCGACTTGGTTTTTACGTATATATTATTTTTGATAAAAAAGTAAATTTGTGTTTTAACGTCGAAATATATGGTACAAGGCTATGCATTTAAATTTATATTAATGGTACTAACAAATTTAGATAAGACTCCTGAATTCCGTGAATTACTCGTATAATTAATAAAGACGCTTAATATGTTTACAATATCAACCTTCTCTAAGAATTGTTTACAAATGATAAAATAAATTGAAATTTATGGTTAATTGGTGAATACATTTGGAAGTGAATGTATTTGGGTTCTGCCTAGTTTTTTGACCAGTTACCTACGCCACAAGTCAACCATAATACATAATTATACAGTTATATAATATTAATCTAATTAATAAATCTGTATTTGATTTTCTTTCAGGCACTCTCCGTACTTTTTTTCATGTGTTTTATCATCGAAATATTATTTTACTATGAGATACTACAGACTTTAATTGTACGACTAGGATGGTGCTTGCAGAAATTACTCGGAACAACAGCAGTCGAATCAGTCTTCACGTGTGCCAGCGTATTTTTAGGCATGGTAAGTGAATTTTTAAGAATTTATTAAAATTTAGATCTATATGTGGGTCTATTGCATAACCATTAGACTGGATTCTAATATATTGCGAATATTATTAAAACATTATTTTTATCACAACAATGTAAAAGCCGATTAAACTGTCATCGACCCTACGATAGAATACTATTGTATATATTTTTAATTACCATAATAAAACATAGAAAATGTACATATAGGCTCAACTAAACATAGTACTTTTAATAATGCGATCTACATTTAATCTATTCATACTAATCGTCTACATTTTATATATAAAAATCTTATACAGGACGCTATAAATCATCATTTTATGTTGAATGTTTTTTAATAGTGTACTGGAATTTAACATCATAATTCTTTATTCAATCTAATTTCTAATATTGCGCTAGAAAATCAGATTAATGTTATCACTCCGAAGTAAAAAGGAACATTAATAAACTGCAGTTAAAACGAAAAAATGTTTCATTTTATGTCCATAATATTATAATAATGGGGCTATTATATTGTATCTAAGACATATTGATAACGAAAACTCTATTGATTCTAAGTATCCATGACTGTATAACTAAATCACGCTGCACATAATTTATGTAAATATACGATAATTAATATCCGTGCGTTATTACTAAAGTGCATTATGTAATTTGCAATTTTATTTACATGTGCTTATTACAAGAAAATTATTGTTGGTGTCGTATTATTTTCTATGAAACGAACCATATCGTTTTAGCGTGTTCGTGTTAAATAATATTTTAAGTATTTTTACTAAAAAATATATCGTTTTATCAATTAATAACAACGCGTGTCATTATGACATTCGAATCGACACTTGTAAGATTACATTTTTTGACGATCACGTGTGTGAATTTCCTTCGACATTAGTGCTTATTAATTACCGACTTACTTACTTAGGTAATAATTTATATTATCTATTTAAATAACTGTTTACTTAACAGTTCGATTCTCACGTGGGTACATAATTATTTACGAATTTAAAATCAAATGAGTTTTAGTTGAATGGATAAACCAAACGATACACGTAATCGGTGGAATAAATACGTATAGATACATTAGAGACACAGCTACGCGGCAAACTCTACAATAACACTGTATTATCACGAGTTTTCTCAGTGAGGCCCAGTAATCTGATGATTCAAAATAAAATAAAATTATTCAAGTAATCGTTTTTCTTTAGATTCATATAATAAAAAATAATATTTAATTTTAAACCTATGATTAAGGATGAACATTTATGAATATAATATGTCTGTGTAACATATTTTATGTAATTTTTTTACAACTGAAAAAATTCTAAAGACGGTAAATACATGTCACTAAGAGTTATATTAATGTTAATTAAATCTTTATTAAATGCGATAAAAAATATTGTTAATACGAGTATATATTATATATATACACACTTGTAAACTCAGTAAAATATATTTCACAAACAATTTTAATACTTCTCCTCAAAAAGATTAAAAAGGCAAATCATTTTATTCGATAAGATATAGTTAACCATGGAACACGCTTTCATATAAACTCAAAAGGCTCGACCTCACCGTGATATCCGAATAGTACACAATGCCTCGATACGTACAAATTATATTGCGATTTGTGTTACAAAATAGAATCTGTATAAGAAGTATTTTTATGTAATTGATTATTGTGTATTTGTGTTATTGATAAATTATTAAAGTATTTTATTATTATTATTATTATTAGTCTGAAGCTCCCATTATCATTAAACCGTACATAGTTGATCTGACAGAATCCGAAATGCATGCCATAATGATGGGAGGATTTTCAACAGTTGCTGGTATGATTTTCTGAAATTTAAATACAAAAATAATTAAATATCTGTGATCAAAAACTATGTACATAAAGTTTAAGTTGTTTGTAATTTTTTTTTCACGCATTACATTTGATTTTATATTTCAGGAACTGTATTCGCGGCGTATACGTCATTCGGTATTGATTCCGCATATTTAATCACTGCATCAGTCATGTCAGCTCCGACCGCTTTAAGTTTTTCTAAGCTGATTTTTCCAGAAACTCAAAAATCGTTAACTAATGTAGAACAAATATCTACAAAAAAGTAAATATGTGTTTTTTTTCTCGACTTCTAAAGGTAAACTTAGCGTTATCGTTGTAGTTAAATCAGTACTAGTGTCGGCCTGGTCATGATCGCTAGACACGATGATTGTTACCAAATCCACTTTTTACATTCAGTTTTCTACTCAAAGTTAGAGAACCTGGATTTGTTGCCGGTCGTACCTTAAAATTAGAGTGCACGAGAAAAACACTTTGAATTGAAATTTTGTTGAGAGGAAGAAAAAAATTGCATATTACTATAGTTTTATAGTTAAAAATTGTTGGATGTTTCGGATATCCCCAATTCACTTAATTTCGCCCGCCGATGGTTTACCGCGGCTCGGCAACGATCACATAACTCATCCTAAATCCGGATACGTCTGGTCCGGTGTACTTTATAATGATTATCAACGGTCACATAATAACCTGGCCGACTAACCACATAATTTATGATACCAATATTCATTGAATAATTAAAATAAATCGCTATCGCTGGATGACATCATTGTACAGGCTTGGCTCGCAAGCAACGCAGCGGTGGTGGAAGCTGCAGAATAGTAGTGGCGTACGTTTCAACAACAGTACGCGATATTATCGTGACACGAAAATAATAATAACAAAAAAACAATACGTTGGACCCATTCAACTATATACGTTACAAATAATGTCATGACCTCCCTACTATGAAATCGCGTGTACACTTTTGAACGCTCAAGACGTGAGCCACTATTATACGCACGGGTGCCATATAACTGTATAGTTGGCCCCAATATTTTCTATAGGTCCTTAAAGTCTATTTTATTTTCAAATCATAATGGTGCGAAAACATGTGTAAATTAAAACTGAATATTAAACGTAGCTGTTCCATAATGTTCACCTAATATTATTAGTTTGTTATTTTCAATCCGCGTATTAATTATTTTTAACCAGTAATATAATTCTCCTTCGTAGTTCTCCCAAATGTCAATATTTTTTAATCGTTTGTATGAATTTTTTTCTGAATCCTATAACCATTCAAATTAAGTGTATGTTATAAAACTTGTTCTTAATTTTTCTCCTCTTCTCCGTTTCCTCTTCATCGAACATTTAAACAAAGTGTTTCGATTAAAATTTGTCACTGCGCGTCAACTACAATGAGCCAACAATTAAGTTTTCTCAGTAGATATGAAAGTAGCCTCATATTGAGTTCTTCACAGCTTTTCTAAATTCAAATCATTTATTTTCATATCGATTTAACTTATTCTTTTATTTTTCATCAATCAAAGTACACCAGATAATAAGCAATTTTTAACGTTTTTCATTACAGACCTACCAATGATGGCAATGTCGTAGAAGCAGCCTGTAAAGGAGCTCAGTTTGGACTACAATTGGTAGGAGCGATCATTGCCAATATAGTCGCATTCGTATCGTTTGTCGCCTTTCTCAATGCTATAGTATCGTGGTTTGGAAGTTTAGTCGGACTAGATAATATATCGTTTGAGGTAAGTGGTTTTAAAAATAATCATAATTATTCATCAGCATATCTGTCAGTTTTAAATTCTTTTTCACACATTCTCACAGGTTATATTAGGGAAACTGTTGATTCCCGTCACTTGGATTTTGGGCGTTGATTATAGCGAATGCGAAATGGTCGGAAGATTGATCGGCTTAAAAATGACCATTAACGAGTTCGTAGCATACAAACAAATGGGTGAATTAAAAGCTCAAAACAAAATTAGTGTGAGTATTGTAATTTTGTTTAAAATTCTAAACGCAAATAATACAACAATATTTGATTTCATACGATGAAAGCTATCAATTTTATTTTGAAAATTATCAACTTTATAAAACAACAATAAACTGTTATAAAGTGGACGATTTTTTGTCGCAGTTTGTGAACTAATTATTTACATGAAAAGAAAAAGATTCCTCTTAGCAGATTCGTTAAACGCATAATATTATGTTTATTTGCAATAATTATTAAATCAATTAATATTATTATCTACTATAAATATCATACGAGAATATGAGTCGAATAAATTGTTTATAAATTTGTTACTGATATGTTTTATACATTTTTAGCGCAAGTCTGAAATCGTAGCGACATTCGCGTTGTGTAGTTTTGCTAATCCTGGATCAGTTGGGTCAATGATTGCGACACTGACGACATTATGTCCATCACAACAACCGGCAATTGTTAAACATGTGTTTAGGGCTTTTGTTGGTGGTACAGTTACTTGTTTTTTAACGGCATCAATTGCGAGTAAGTACTAATATGCTCACATGGTCTTGTGCACAGACAAATCGATAAAAACGATTACTAACTGATTATTTATATTTCCTATAGGTTTACTTATGACCGAAGAAGGATTGAGAAACTGAAATTGATTTTACATCTTTAAATTAATGTTGTATACTTTTTTTTACAAATTGTACACACTCGTGTGTTTACGTCACACTTGCAGACTTAAGTTTTTATAGCTAGAATACACAATAACATTTTAGTCTTAAGTTATAACTGTATACTTATAAGTTATAACTTATAAGTATTAAGTTTTAGTACTACAATTTTGTAGTACCTACAATTTTGTGGTTTTTAAGTATTATTTTTGTACTGTTAATATACTGTTTATATATTTCTAAAATGTGTTTAAATACATAAATGAGTAAATAAAAGCTAAGAATTTATTTTATGCGTGTACACTTAAATATTTTCACAGCATTATAAAAGCAAAATAAGAACATAAAAACATTAGAAACTACTATTTTTGAATTTTTATTTGCGTTTGTAATTAAATATTATTTATCCAATAGTATAAATTTCATGCTAAGCGTAGAACTTTTTTCAATTTTTTTTTATTATGTTTGTATAAACTTGATTGATCAATCAAAGATTTAAAATAAACTTTACAATTTTGTTCATTCAAATTTAAAACCAACTATCAGTTTAGATAATTATCAAATTATTACCTTGAGAGAGATTTTAAAACAATGGGTAAACTTTCTTTAAAACACCGCGCACCGGTGTAAAAATAATAGCGTCAATTTTCAAATAAATGTCCGCCAAGTTTAAATCAACCGAATTTCACTCAGAATCGATTCCTATTAATAATTTATTTAAATATTAAACAATAATAATATATTCATAAATATATTGAAATGAAATGGCATACGTAAGTGACTATAATATGCAAGAATTGACTGAGACGTTTGAGATCATTATTCATCGCACTACTCTAAATAATGGAAACAAGTTGATAGATATTAATTTGTTATTAATAAAACTGAATATTGAACAATAGTGTCAAGCTCCGTTTATTCTCAGAAAATAAGAAGTTTTATAATTAATTTTAATTTGAAACCATATATTAACTATACTATTGAGAAAACAGTTTCAAACTTAGTTAATTTTACACAAATAAAACGTTTATTATGATACTTTTTCAAATCTTAAGAGAATGTTGTAAGCGACAAACTTTTCATTCCAAAAATAAATAAATATACGTAGACTAATACCACTAGCTAATACCACTTGTTATAATGATCAAATTTATGTCATAAATAGTTAAGTTTTAATTTTTTTTTATGAGAAATTTCAATATATAATTTCATCGCAGATAAAAATATCCTTTATTTATAATACAAATTAGGTTGGGTATATATTTTATAATAATCATTAATTTAATATTAGATGTGATGATAATTCAATACTGTCTTTTTAAATGCCATTAAAATTGCCTATATAAATCACCTTAAAAAACAATCATACCCTATAGATTCCCAGAAAAAATTATTGAAATCTTAAAATTTTAAATGACACCAACCACAATTAGAAATTTAACAGCTATGAAATAATAACCTTTGAAAAATTTAATATTCAAACAATTTTTAAATGCCCGTTTTCATAATAACGTTGAAATATCTATAATAAAACCGAAAATACAATAAATACATATTTTTTTTTTTATTTTTTTTTCCTTTATTTTTAATATACACAATCTATAAATTTGTTTTTTATAATAAGCGCATGTGATGGAGGTGGTAAGACTTGAGTGGCTGGAGATAAGAGGCCTCCCGTTGGAAGCACTTAAGGTTGGGATTTTAGTTTAGGATTTTGATTGCTAGTAGGGGAGGGTGGGAATACAAATTGAAGGGAGGTGGGGTATATAATTTTAAATTAGGAGATCACGACACCAGGTACGTTTTAGTCGCCTTCTGGGGTCACCAGGAATAGTGTTGGAAATACATATTTAAAATTTAACACAAAACTTAAAACTAGACTACAGGCAATATTGCTTGTGTGCATTTATCACGGTTAATGTTGAATAACGTTAATTTATAAAATAACTAGATAATTTATAAATCATCTATCAATTTCAATTAAAGTGTACTTTTAATAATACGCAGATCCTATATGTTACGTTATTAAACGTTTCGGTAAAATGAAGATTGTATCCATTTAATACGAATTTATAAAATAATATTAACCCAAGACTATAGGTTGTATACATTACCGGTTGGCGGTAGGTTTCATTTATTTTATAAATTACCTAGTTATTTCATTAATTAATTAATCTTACGCTTTAACTGTAACATATATGTCATGGTTGTAATGTCTGAAAATAATGACATTTATCATGGATTACAAATTAGTCACAAACTACATTAGTTAGGTATATTAATACTTCAAGCCAGTTGTGAGCAACTTATATGGGTATTTCATTTGATAAAGATTTTTTTTTTTTATTTATGATTTATATACTCATTTATCCTACTTTCCTCTTGCATTTGCACGACATTGCTGTCCGTATTAACATGGACTCCTTGTCGTCATATAACTTCGCATTATCAAATGTTTTGGTTACCTGACCGCCGATAGTGGGGAATTAA
This sequence comes from Drepanosiphum platanoidis, assembly GCA_948098885.1. NCBI lineage: Eukaryota > Metazoa > Arthropoda > Insecta > Hemiptera > Aphididae > Drepanosiphum > Drepanosiphum platanoidis. Next base: position 4,581,079 of record OX402531.1, read on the forward strand.
ACGTGAATCTTATGGTGGGTATAAAAAACTTTTAAAAATCATATCATCATAAACCAATATAATTACCCACTTCATTCAGAATCTAAAGTCAATAAACTAAATTTTTTTTCGAAAATAATAACTTAATACACGGTTAGTTTTTATGTACGATTGTTATAAAAAACGTATAAATTGTATCAAAATATTTTTAAACGCTTCAATGTACAATTTATTGTAGGTATACAGAAAAAAATCTCCTTTAATACAATTTAAGATAGTCACTGCACATCACAATGTTTTTTTTTTTTTTCAAGATCGAGTAATTTAATTGACAATATTATTGATTATCAAATAACAATAATTTTCGTGCGCTATTAAGAGCTAAAAGAAACCGTTCATTAATCGATATTTTAATTATTTATCAATTCAATGAGGGAAAACTAACGAAGATTTTTGATGTGAGATTGATTATCAAGTGACAGGTATGCGATGATTTTTTTAAATTAAATCGTTAAGTTTTTCTAAGACGTACAATACGAATACATTAAAACATTCCCCGAGACTTGTCAATCCATTAGAAAACCCTTTCGAAAATTCGAAAAATTCGGTTTTTAATGAAGCCATAGAAAACACTCATGGGTTGAATTTTGGAAAATCCTTCCTACAGATAAAACTAATCTATTGACCAAATTTGATACTCAAAGCTCCAACGGTTTCGGCTAGGCGATTTTTTTCCGTTTTTACCCTTTTCACCCACTTAACAGCAACGAGCAACCGTAGTTCGTAATTTATTATTCATACATAATTGACGATATTGTTCATTTTGAACACAATATATAACGTAGAAATTAATTTAAATTTTTATTTCATTTTAAATTAATTAGATGACGGAAAACATCAGTAATTTCTAAAAAAAAAAAAAAAATAGTTAGTAAAATCAACTATAATTTTGTACACACCGCTGACGATAAAAGTGGTGGCATAAATGTATGGGTAATCATATGTTTTGATTGTACGTAATACGTATTAAAAAGAGGAAGACCAAAATAAAATGTTCGATAGTGTTTTATCTTATCTACAATATTAGTATTATTGAAGTCTCAAAACGTGCGTGACCAATCACAGTGTTAATATGTTTTGAAAATATTCTATATGGTTCAGTATTAAAAAAAAGGCTTATTTATTTTTTTAACTTGAAATAACGATTATTTATAAATAATAATAGGTATAGACCCTAAGTATCTTAAGTGTTATTGCATAACCATGTAGGTACTACCGTTAACCTAAACGTCCTAAACCTATAAGTTAATACTATAGTGTTTAGAAAATGAAAACGAGACAAAGCTTTAAAGCACGTAGTTGCATGGTTTGCAAGTGTTGGTGGTTTATTTCGATTACCACTGTTTATTAACTTAAACACAATAAGATATTTCGTTTTTCGTCAAATTATTTTAAGAACATCCGTTTTAATCAAAATAGCAGTACATTTTGTGCTTCTCAATAATACTAGGAATACATGAGTAGAGGAAAAGTGTCGAGTACTACATCTGTTGTCTTATTTATGAATGAATTCAATACAGGCAACGGAATCATTATTATTATCAATGCACAACAATTATAAAAAATAAAAAAACACACATCACGATAAAGTCAATAGATTTCTCATTTCACTCAGAATCTAAAAGGGTAAAACACAAGACTCGAACGAGATTCAGGTGACGCGTGATTGATACTTGTGAATTAGTTTTTTCGATGAGTAACCTATGTACTGGTGCTCTCGAAAAAACTATTCAGAGTGAAAGAGTGAACGATGGATGCAGCGACAAGTTACAGCTGATTTTCGTGTTTTTATAGAATATTATCGAAATTTGATCATTCGAAAGCTTAAAAAAAAATTGTACGTATGTATTTCTGAAATTTTCACATTGAAGTCAGATCAACTTGAAATGAATTTCGAATTACATTTTTATGATTTTTCAATGAATTTTAACATTTTACCGACATTTTACGAAAAAAAAACAAAAATAAACTCTACAATTTCAATTGTTAAAATTAAATAACAAAAAAAAAAAAAAAGTTTTATGTTCGAAAATTATCGCATCTTTAGAATAATATGATGATATAAATATTCAGTACAAATTCCAAGTTTCTACGGTTATTACTTATTACATTGTGAATGTAATTTAATGTTTTCATTTCATAAGATTTCATAATTTTTCTTAAGTACATATACTTACCTGTTTATGTAATTTAAAAACACAAAAGGAATTAAATAAGAACTTAATACTCAAATAAATAATTTTAATTGATTACGTTAATGATCTGATTTATCAACGTTACACATGTAAATATATATACTATGATAAAATTTGTCAATATAAAACACTTAATAATATATTATTGTGAAATGACATGTTCGCACAATTAAATCAGTGTAAGTTGAGTGATATTCACATGCACATAAACTAATATGACCAATACCTGAGTTTTGATCTGAAATTTGGAAAGTTTCTACATTTGACAGAATTCGTTTCACGTATATGATTTACATACATTTATAAAAGGTAAATTATTTATTACATTTTTCTTATTTAATAGATATAGAACATAATAATTATCAACGATTTTAATGTGTTTATCAGAAACATGTAAATTTATGTTAAAAAAAATTATCAATTTTAAACAAAAATGGTAAACATCATATATGTTTTGGTAATTCTAAATTTTGATGTTGATTTTTTTTTTATATAAGTAATCAAAATTATTACATAAAAAGTAAGACTTGGTGCATTTATTTTCGACTAAAATTATAATTTATAATACGATTATATAAACGTCAAAGCGCAATTGAGTATTTTACTGTTTTAATAGAGTGTGATAATTGATCCTAAGAAATTATGTTCCATGTTCCAATACTTTACCACCTAGTCAAAACATTGTTACAGAAATTTACCTTTTTTGACAGGGAAACGGCTATTTTATTACATTTTCTTTTTTGATTCATCTTTAATTATTAAAATCACTATAATATGCGATGTCCGGATAAAACATCAAATACATATTAAATGCTGTATGTATATTTATATTTTCTAGATATTTTCTTATGGCTCTTATTCAATATATTTTTATCGTCAGATATCTTTCCGAATAAATATTCATCACGTGAAATGGACAACGTTTGCGTCCATTTCACGAAACGAAACCACGTTTTTTTCAATTCGCGTAATTACATAATTAAATTTCGAGAAATAGATACCTAAACCGTAGACAACGGAGCTAGTTTAGAAGTCATTTGGAAGTCCATATGGCGAAAAAAACTTTACTTTTATAAATGAAGTTCGTTATTCACAATTCATTAATTAGACGATCTATTATTTAAAAACATTTTAAAACAAAATAGATAAAAATATAAAATGTCTAGTGGTAAATACTCGTATAATAATAGCAAAGTATTATTAAATATATAAATTAAAAATATTAGATAATATAAAAATAAAAAGGTTTTGCTCCGAGTATTATAATGAATAAAAATGTGCGATATTACGATTTACGACTGGTTTCGATTTAAAAAAAGAGTGAGAATCAAGACACGGACGAGGTACAAGTGACGTGTGATTAATGTCGGTGGGTTGGTCTTTTAAATTTGTTTTGAAAAAAACGATTCTGAGCGAAAGAGGTGGGAAGGATCAGCTAATATAAATAAAGTTGACAGATTTTCGTTTGTTCATAAAATTTCAGTAAAATATGATTATTCAAATGCTTATTAAAAAAAATTGTGCCTATGTGTTTCCGAAATTTTTTCGTTGAAGAAAAATCAACTTATAAAAAACTTTTTACATAATTCTCAAGAGTTTTTGAAGAGCTAAAATTATGTTATTGACATTTTACAAAAAAAAAAAAAAAACAAAGAAAACTAAAAAACTTAAAAAGTTTAAAAATAGCAAAAAAAAGTCTAAATCATTTGAAATTTACACCATTTATAAAGTATAGCCATATACATATTCGATAAAAATTTCAAGTCCCTGCGATCAATACTTTTTTTAAATTACGACGAAAAAAGGTTTTGTAACATTCAACAATGACTATTGTTGTGATAAAAATTTTATTTTGAAAATTATGATTGATGAATATTTTTTTAAATATTTATTGAGTAACTTAAAATTATATTATATTTTAAGCTGATATTTATATATATGTATATTAATGTATATATATATATATGAATATGAAATACTTTTTACAAAGGAAAACGAGGATTCTTACTTCATTATAAATTATATTCATATTATAGTTGTATGAATTATGTTGTAAATTTTAAAAAATCTACTTTATAATGCTTATAATGTAATACATATATTACTAGTATGTATACTGCAATGTGTTAGAAAACGCGATGAAATTGATTTATTATTTTTCTAATTTACAGATAGCTGAAAATCATTTAATCTTAAAAAATGGAGTCAAATAAGAACATTGACAACAGCACTAAATCTATGTTTGCTCAAGTAAGTAATTTCATAACTAACGCTATAAATTACAAATTAATTGCAATGCGTATAATTAAAGTAGTAATATTAATAAATAATTGTTTTGAAATCGTATTAGTTTATACTGATTTATAAAAATTATTTTTAACTTATAAGGGCTTAGATAGGTACGTACGGATAGATTGTTTAAAATGTAAATAATTGCTATTACTATTCTTATTTATATAATTTCGCATTAATAATATATTATACTCGTGTAAATCTTTTGTTTAAATACCAATCAGCTTGAATTATACTATGAGTATATTTATGTGTGAAGTTAATCCAATAATATCGTTTTGAGTTCATGAGACCTATCACGTAAACGGGATATTTTTCTAATACCTACGTCATCAACTCATAACAATAGTACCTATATAGTTGCAATAGTAACTAATAACTAATAATGTTACCATTGATAAAAAATATTAGTTGTATTATCAATGATATTACTAATGACAGTGAATACGAATTTTATTATTATTATATTATTATAAAATCAATAATTTACAATAATTAACTAATATTCAAAATATTGATTTAAGTACCCACTTACTTGCTTGCATATTGACGAAAATATTATATTATGTTGACACTTAAATGTTCAATAAGTAACACACGTTCGATAAAATGTTGACGTGAAATCATTTTCTAGAACAAAAAGTATACCGCGATACATATTACAACAAAGATAATTTTCCAGCTCTAAAAATATTACATATTATATAGAAAAAAATGTATACTTACCACATGATATGTTTTCGTCGGGGTTTTCGACTTTTTAATATTATAAATCGACGTTAATCTTTGAAATTCCCACATTTTCAGAAACCATAATAAAAATGAGGGGATGCATTTCTGACGTTTCGAATAAAATCTAATTTCGATAAATTACGATTGTACAAATTTATAGATACTTATACTGTACAAGAAAAAATAAACTAAATCTAAGTATTAGAGTTTACTCTAAACTTTTTTCCGAGTAAAAATAATAAAAACATAATATTATATTTGTCGTATGATTATTGACGCGGTATTTATTTTGTGTTGCAGAGTTTAGCGTTGGCTGGTTCGTGTTTCTTACAAATCGGAATAGGCATAGAGATCATATGTTCGACCATAATTATCGGCGCTTTGTCGAACGACACAAATGAAAATAAAGACATGGCTTTGACTAGCGAACAAGCTTCTTGGTTCGGTAAGTATTTTCACGAACACAATCAGGCACGCATTTGAGAAGGGAGGAATGATGTGGAGTTTAATCGCTTTCCCACCTAAAAAAAAAAAAAAAAACCCATTTAATAGTGCTCCAAATATATTATTTGATAATTATTATTAATTTATCGTATTATTCAAAACCGATTTGTACGTCTGAAATTCAATGAAACATTAAACATGTCAACATTGGCAATCGGGTCGTAATCTCACGAAAAATCTAGCTCATTTCATAACATATTGTGTTTTATTTTCTAAAAATGGGGAGACGTGAAATGGAACAATGTGCTTTTACAGGTACCTGTAAAACACACCGACTCCGTTGTATAAATAATTATAAATACGGGGCACTTGTGTTGAACTCGATGACCATTTTTCAGGTAGTCTTCTGTTCTTATTCACCCCCGTCGGCAGCTTACTGTCGTCAGTGACGCTGGACCGTCTCGGCCACAACAAATGCATGATAATAACCAACATACCATGTATAGTGGCGCAAATTATGTTTTTCTACGCGGATAGCGTTGAAACTCTGTACGTGTGCTCGATACTTATGGGACTGAGCGTCGGGTACTCGGGTGGACCGTGTTCAGCCTACATCGGCGAAGTGTGCGAGCCCAAGCTGAGGGGCTCGTTGATGTCGGCGACAAACGTTTTTTACTTCATCGGGTCCCTCATGTTCACTCTGATTTACGCCATCACTATGGACTGGAGACTGACCGTACTGTTCAGCATGTCGATTCCGATCGTTAACATCGTGATCCTATTCATGGTAACATAAATATTATTATTCTATATTATTGTGAATCGCAAGCATTATAAATACATTAAATATGTACACCACCCAAAACGTCACTTATTCGCGATAGTAACAACGATCGAATGTTTAATGTTACAGACTCCGCACTCGCCCATGTGGTTGTTATCCCGAGGGAAACACGAGAAAGCTCAAAAAACACTCGGAAAGTTGAGGGGTTGGGTGTCACACGAGCTGTGTTCCAACGAGTTCAGAGAGATGATAGTCTACACGTCCGTAAACGACACCACCGCACTGGGTAATATAATTCACGTCGTTCCTAGTTCTTATCAGCGCTGGCGAGAAGTATAAGACTAAAAGGGCAGCGGCCTCATTCTCAAAAACCCTCTCCATATGAAAATTACATCTGTCAACATTTTCGTAAATACACTCCGTTTGTAATTATATTTCTTATGTTATTTATTTTAAGATACAAGTTTTAAATCTCTATAATATTTATGGTCTGTTAAAATTGTACAAAAAACCAAAATTATTTTCATTTAGTACATCATGTCAGATGAATTACGAGAAGAAAAATTTGAAAAATAATATTTTAACGATTGTTACGTTTCGGGTTTACGTCAATATAAATTCTGCCCTGCAAAATCTCACGCCGGCGTTGTTCTCTATTGAATACACTTGCATTATTTTATGTGTGGCATGCAAAATAATAACGTCACGCGTTTCGCTGGACATGGTTTTCAGGCAACAAAAACGATAAAGACAACACGAGCTCTTGGGGACAGCTGATTCAGCCTGAAGTATACAGGCCATTCCGATTATTAGTGGTGTATCTTTTTTTCGCCAACTTGCTGTCTGGAATACAGTACGGGCCGTATCTAGTTCAAGTGTTTACCGATTTCGGCGCACCCGTCAACGTCGAATTGACAATCGTAAGTCGAGATCAATGAACGCGTTGGCGTTTGATGTTGTCCGACATCGTTTCGACCGACGATTCACGTCCAATGATCATTATTTTTGATAACAAAACCGTTTTAAACAATTTCAGTCGTTCTCGGTGTCTTTGGCCGTGATCGGTGGCATTCTGACGGTATTTTTAGTGAACAAACTCGGCAAACGATTCCTCACGTTGACCACATTGCCGATCTGTTCAATTTGTTACATTTTGATCGGAATAATCGGTATTTATTGGACGGATTCGAAACCGTTGACCGGCTGGTTGATTCTAATACTCTATCTCACCACGACTTTCACGTCGTCGTTCGGGATAATGCCCGTCGCATGGATACTTCTCTCCGAAATCTTCCCTATGAAGTGAGTAAAAAATTAAAAATATTCAATCAATTACGAAAAACACGAATACTTATTATGATGTTATGCAACACCGGCATTAGTACTGACTTCTAAAAATATATTTTTTTTCTAATTGTTCACACTTATAACATGTTGTTTGTCGGTTTCAGGAGCAGAAACATCACCTGCAGCATTTGTACGGCATTGGGTTACCTGATGTCATTCTTTTTGATCAAATTTTATCCACTGTTTTCCGATTATGTGCAATTTTACAACACGTTTACGATATTTGGAGTATCCGGTTTATTTGGTTCTGTATATTTTTATTTTTATCTACCAGAAACTGAAAACAAAACATTACAAGAAATATCGCAGTTTTTCGTATAGAATCAATTTTCTCTCCGTCAAAACAAAATGTTAATGTACTTAACAAATGTACAGGGTAATACACTATACAGTGATATCTTGAAGCTGAAAAAACGCTCAATAATTCAGCAACCCAGTATTCTCTTCGGTTTTATAAAGTTATTGTTTTTTGTAGTACCTTTACAAAACACATGGTTACAAGTGGGTATTGATAACTTTTTTTTAAGTACAGAGCACGGGAGAAACAAAACACTAAATTCCAAATAAAATCATTAATCTTAGTCTAATAATCCGTGTTTATAAATTCACAATTAGACCGTTTACTGCTCATTTATATGATTGTAATTATTATTAACTTAAGTAATTGGTCTCAATAATTGGTAATTTGTTCTAAATTAATTAAGGTTGTTATTCTACAATATCAAATTATATTATTTACAATTTGTTTGGACTTATTAAGTTATGTAAAATCAAGTATTAAATTCGTATTATTTAAATTTTGATACATAATACTTTAAAGTGGATAGTTGAAATATTTTCTTTACAAACTATACAGCTCTAAAATGTCCTACTAGTACAAATCATTGTATAGAATGAATGTAAATATTTTATGTAAAATGTTAATAACTAAAAATAATATTTATGAATTGTAAATTAAATGTATAAAGTATTAGTTAAGTTAGGTATTCGATTTAAGTAATACTTGAGTGTATACAAATATGTATTAATCTAAATAGAGTTTACAATGCTCAAAATAAACGTACGTATACAACAGTGAATATAAACCAAAATTTGTATTTTTTTTATGTAACAAATTAATAACTTTTATGTTATTCCCACATCGAATCAATTGATGAACAAAAATTATGTCATGTAAGAACTATAATAGTGTAATAAATCAATTTTGTTTGGTAAAAAAAAGTTTGAATGAATATTAATATTTTATAATACATGTATGTACATATAATTTTCCATTTATAACAATAATAATGAACATAAATTTCCTTCTCAAAACTTTATTTTAATATAAAACTAGTTTTCGATTCTATATTTTCCAATAAATTATACGACCATTGAAAATATAGGTGGAAACTGTTTTGCGGAACATATACTATCCGACTTTGCCATTGAAGTATCATAGAAAAATGTAATAATAAGTACAGACAGAATGATTTCAAAATGTCAAGTATTGAATGATGGTTTAATATTTGTTTGTTTAAAGCCAATCGTTCTGGCTTAAAAGGATAATATCACACGCAGTGCAGCTATAAATATTAGGTATTGGAATATTTTAGGTTTCAATATTATAGATTAAACATTAATAAAATTACCAAGTTTTAATCTTGTCTTTATTAATATTATATGGTATTGAGATAATTTATTATAGTTTCACATTAGTACAATACAAATAATATAAAATTTATCACATTATTATGAGTTTGAAATGGGTATTAATTGTAATCCCTGTTAAGTACATTCGATAGTGAAATAACATTAAAAAAATTTATCATCTTGGACGGCATGATACACTTTGGACGTATGTATAATTATGGTCCTCGAGTATTGGCTTTTAAACTTGAAAATATAAGATTATCAGTTTTACATTCCTCGCGCAAATCTAACGGTATCGTGTTTGCAGTCAACTTTGAGATGTGTTCGAAAGTACACGATGTTTCTTTGCATTTAGGTATTTGCAAGCGGAACGGCTCGGTCGACGATTCGTTACGCAAAAACACCTAGAAACGAACAGAAATAAGAACAATGAGAAAATAAGTCGATTTGAACGCGAGCGAAAAAACTATCGATTCCATTAAATACCTTAAAGTAGAACTCCTTTTCGGCCGATTCGTGCAACTCTAGCAGTGCTAGCATATTATACGTGGGAACTTGTTGGTCCCACACTCCTAAAGCAGTCAAGAGATTCGATAAAGTTGAATCGTGACCTGCGTACGCGTACAACTGGTGTTCCGACCGTTTGGTCATTTTATTTTTACTATCTTCCAATATTTTTTTTAGTAACGGGCCTTTTAAAAAATACGTGTTAAAAATGTCGTGTTCTCCCTCCTCCCTTTATAACACAACATACCTCCTTTGAGCTTTTGCATTTCATAACTATACACATTAAATACGAAACTCCTGGAAGTAACTTCAGCCAGTTGCATTGGATACACTTTGGACGTCCAACTGGGAAGAGTAATTCCAAAGTCGGACTTCAAAAAAAAAAAAAGATTCAATTGGTTATTTCAAAGTCACAAATATTACAATACATCAGGTAGAAATATAACGATGACTCATATTTTCGAGACGTGCGCATTTAAAAAACTATTGCACATTAAAAAATACGTGTTCAAATGTAGATACCTCGGCTTTTAAAGTGCTGTAAATTGATTGAACGTCGTCAGGATCGTCAACAGTAACTCCAGTGTTGATGGACAAATAATTGTATAAATTACTATAAGTCTCGAGCTGTTTGAGAACTTCGGTGGAATTCATTATTCTGTGTCTCTCTTCGTAATATCTGGGACAGTCTATTCGTACTAACAACAACTAAAAATAAATATATATATATCATGAAAATACTACAGTCTATAGTCGGCAATTCGATTGGACAAAATTAACACCACAAATATTACTTGATCGTTATCCAACGGTTCGTAATGTATTGGGACAGGTTGCCAGTCCAAATGTCTGTTCCATTGTTGAGCCCCGACCGGCTTGTAAAGGGCTGCTGCCACTAGTTGAGCGCTCATTTTGGTCCTGTCGACATCGGTACTTCTAAACGTAACTTTATTGGGCGAGTATGAAACGTCGAGGAAACCAGAATAACGCTTTCTAATGAATTTTCCGAGCTCATATTGATTTCGTTTTCCAACCTATACATAAAGGTTAATACACCATGAGTATTCGTATATTTTTAACGATCCAATAAAACGTTGCTTATGAATTATATTATTAACAATGTCGGTCATTCGCGTTTAGAGGCTGTGTAAAATACGTGACAGTTTTATCTACATTTTAGATTTATGTACAAAATAGGGTTCGGAAGTTTAAGATTAAAATGTAATTATTATACTTAATTAAATACCTAGTACAAATAACCAAACGATTATATATTATATATATTATTTAGACTATAAAATTGTATTTCTTTGTTGACATGAAATTTTTTTCATGAATTATTCATGAGTATAATTATTATTATTATACTCATTTAATAAAACCAAATGATAATTTAAAATGTATAACCTCTCAGATGGGTTTTTTTATATAATATTAATATACAGTCAACTCGCGATGTAACGAATTTCCAACATTTTTTCACGCCAATAGGTCAAATAGAATTCCCCATAGGTTTTACACACGCATAGGGCACAAACGATGTTTTTAAAATGTTAATGTATAAATGATATTTACTTGCATTTGTAAGTTGACCCCATCCAAATGGTTCCCATGTCGAATTTATGTTGGGGTCCAAAGGATATGTGTCGGCCGGTGTCCGTTCTCCATGTCTGAACACCTATAAAAATGGTTAGGGAAATTATCTTGAGTACAATTCTATTTTTAATATAACGTACGTCATTCGAAAAAACTACTACTTCGAAATTACTGACCAGTGGCGTTACCAGGAATTTTAGTTGAGGGGAGGGGCACTTTTTTTAAATTGTCCTTATTTCAAATGTAAAAAAAAAACATAAATATGCATTTACAAATCTAATTATTTTTCAAATCCAGATTTTAGCTAAATAGGACCATATTTCAAATAATGTTAAAACAAAAGTTTTCATCGTGAACGATATTTTTAATGTTTTGTGATGGGTCACATGAATCAAATGCTTTACATAAACAATTTTCACTCATTTTGTAATCTTTTTAAATAACAAATAAAATGTGTACTCGTTTAGACCATCAAAATTCACAATTTTCAATAAATTTGATGAATAAAACGTTCCATCATACAAATCTGTTGTTTAAATACTTGAAACGTTAAGGGTATGAAATAGATTTCTTAATAAAAAACCATGTGAAATAGATTTTATAATAATAACCGATTCCCAAGTAAATACGAATATCAGTCTATCGTATGTTATCATTAATATTCTTATCAACTATGCGGACATGCGGTCATTTAGAAAACAAATGGGATTGGGGGACAGCAGCTGCAACGATATTGCTTACGATTAGAATGAAAAGTATATGGACTATTGCAACATAATTGAAACATAATAATAAGTCGACCGGTTTTGTGATGCGCGCGGAATGTGTTTATTGACCGTTCACGCGATAAAAGAAAAAATAAACATTATTAATCGATTACCCGTAGACAATAATAATATGAGTGCATAGGTAATAATTCCTACGCGTTTTTTTTGTTTTGTACGATTTTTGTATTCGTATTCGATTTCTGTCATGCACTAATACTATATGGGTACGATAAAACGCACGTACCGTGATATTTAATTATATTAATAGTACTCGAGTCACGTAATGCATTCGATAACAATATTATTTCGTATTTCACAGTAAACATTGACCGGGTGACGGCCGCGGGCATCGCGAGCATCGTCTACCCACCAACCGCGCGCTGTATACTCGTTATGGAAAAAACCATCGCGTCGTAATAAACGTCAGCGACGACGGCGCCTAGACCCTGTACAGCCTGACCTGACCCAACCCGACCGCCGTCGTGCCGTCGCGACGAACTGTCTCGGGAACGCCGAATATTTGAACGCGCGATCTCGCGTCCGCGGTCGAAAACCACATCGGTGCCGCAACTAGCGGCGGGGTGGGAGGAGGAGGTGCACAGCGCCGCCTAGGGGCCTCCGTTTGGAAAAAAAAAAAAATGGGGGCCACGAAATCGGTAGACTAAGCCTGAAGAGTAAATTTGAGAATTATAACTCGTTTTTCAAACGATCAATAAATGTTTAGAATTTTTCAACTGTTAAATTATTCTATTTATTTTCGTCGTAAATAAAATACAACGTCGAAATAACTGGAAAACGAGTTCGGTCACGGGGGCTCCTCCTTCCCTATGGAAACAATATAAAGTGTAAATAAACGATCTCGTCTGATCGTGACGATGTAATTAGTATAGCGAAATCTAGTCTGTCGCGACGTAAAAAAAAAAAAAAACAATAATTCTACGTCGAAAACGTATCGACCGATGACGCGGTTTTCGACGTGCGCGCGCGCGCGTTCGACATGACGGACGGTGATTACGTACCGCGTGGACCAGTCTCAAGGTTTTCGCGTCGGGTTCGTCTCGAGGAGCCGCGCCGCCGCAGCACGCCAAGTGCAACAGCGACACGTGCACGACGAGGACGACGGCGGCGGTCGGCGTCTTGACGGTGGACAGCATGGCGCGGCGGCGCGGCGGTGACGCGCAAAACGGCTGAGGCTGACCGACGGAAGAGACGACGCGACGGGCGCGTGCGTTCCACACACTGTTGTGTTTCTCGTTGTCGGCGTACGACGGGCGCGCGCGCGCACGCGCTAGCACTCGCCGCGTCCGCTGGATCCCGTCCAACGCGCGCGGCAGTGATGCCCAACGCGTCGTTTGTCGGAGAGAAAAGGATTTTTTTTTTTTGTCGGGGGGGTTTTTTTTTTCTTTTCTGTTCGCACTCCATTTGAATACTTGAGAATCCGACCGCCGCGCCGGCGGTTTCCGGTCCCTTCGTCGGTTCCGTTTCAAAATAATTGTCACGTTAAAAAATCGTTTTTTCGTTTTAGCGCTTTTCCGAGTTATTTTTCAGTTAATTATTAGGATAATATGGGGAAAAAATCGCGCGTTTTGTTGTTTCCGTTCAGATATTGCACCCGGGTTGGGCACCACTGGTCGCCGGGTGTCGAGGCTGCCGGCGCCGCGCCGGTGGAGGGGTTTGCGGCGTTCGCACGTGATTTGCATAGGACCTTGACCGGGTCGCCGCCGCGACTATATTCGATAGGTTACGTGGGTACTCGTTAGAAACTCGATTTACAATATTATTTTTGTACAGTAAATATGATTTTCGACGAGAAATTACGTTTACTTACCCGCCGCGCGTACCACGCCCCTGCCAGAGTCCGCTCGACGAAAATTCGTCACTAGCTGCAAAGCTCACTGCGGCGAATCTTCGACTTGGCGCAATCGCGACACACGAACGCAATACACAATCGTTGTATAAATGAACTATCATCCTCGAAATAGTGTTTCAATTATTTCGATCGAATGTTATAATCTCGACGATGATACACTTGACCGAAATTAAGTCCAAAATTTAAAACACTTGCGTTTAAAATATTCACGAAAAGATAAAAAAAAAAGCACTTTCAAAATACGATTTTGTAACTCGTAGCGATGAAATATCGTATTTAGATACTGAATTAATGTAAACTAATTATTTCACACGGTTATAAATAGTTAAAAAGTGAACTGAATTTTCGATTTTTAAATGTACACTTGATTATAAAAAACTGAACAACAAATAACGAGTTATTTCCCAAATTTATACTTGACATTTAAGTAAAAATTCAGAAACTCATTACGAAAGTAAAATAAATATCAGTATGCGAGTTTACAACGGAAGTATTCGTTTCCAATAATGGAAAGGTAAAGGTTGAAGTTGTTTTTATGTCACTAATGGGTTTGAACCATTGATAAAAATAATTAATTCTGTTTACATCAATTATTTTGATATTTATTACATGTTGTAAATATATTCTAAAATGTATATATACATATATAAATATAACTGAAATTTGTTATTACCGAAAATGTCCGATGAAAATTCGATTGAAGGCGTACGAGGCATATTCTGTTTGTAACACTTTGTTCGCAGAGTCGAATTTAAGTGAGGCAAATACACCCAAGTTTTTAGAAGTGAATTTTAAAGACACGACCGATTTGTATTGAGAAATAGAACTAAATAATAAAATCGTCTACAGAGAGTGGGTAAGTTACGAATTGTAAACACATTGAACTTTTTATTTAGTGTCGTAAATTATGAGATTTAAATTTAACCATTTAATACGAGTCATAATAATATATAAATTATCGAAATTACTGCACACTTGTAGTAAACCAATAACTGATAAGCGCCTTTAAATTACAATGACACAGAATCGATGCTCTGCGTTGACAGTTATATTTTATGCATTTGAATCTGACATCATTACTCATGTGTGATGCAGTCTTGAGATCTAAGTGACGTATAACAAATAATGCTTCACCCTATTGGCCATAAATATAAAAATGAAAAACAGTAAGATACAAGACACGGATGAAATACAGGTACGGGTGATCGATGTCAGTGAATTGGTCTTTTAAATTTGAGACCTATGTACCATTTTTTTTTTTGAAGAAAGATCAACTTATAACGAACTTTTTATATAATTCTCAAGAGTTTTTGAAGAGCCAAAATTATGTTATTGACATTTTACAAAAAAAAAACAAAAACTAAGAAAACTCAAAAACTTAAAATGTCTAAAAATAGCACAAAAAAGAATAAACCTTTTGAAATTTATACCATCTCTAAATAATAGCTATAAACAATATATTCGGTAAAAATCTCAAATCCTTGCGATCAATACTTTTTAAATATTATTTCCTCGTTTCACTCAGAATCTAAAATGTGAATTATTTTTTAAACCTACAAGTTAAAATTTTAACCAACTTACTTAGAGGTCATAAGTATATTTAACGTATATTTAATGGTATTACAAGAGTAAATATATCGGGCTACAGTAACGTATGGTTATGGTTATTTGCTGTTATTTACTGATAGAGGGGGTATCTCATTTTCAATAGATTCTATTTTTACTTTTTACTATTCGTATCTAATAAATTTATAAGACAATTTAGGTGAATAAAAAAAAGAATAAATACGCAGTATAAGTAACAGTGACGTACAAGGAAACTATTTTCGACGTGTGAAAAAAAACAAAATAAATGGGGAAAGTTATTTTTCTAAGAAAAATAATTTTATAACAAATTGTATTTATTTATTTTTTTAACTATAAACTAATTATAATTTAAATTTGATTCTAGATTATTAAAAAAAACTGTTTCCGTATTTTTTTAACATTTATAGTTTTTCATTACATATAACTCCATATTAATAGTCTAATAGATGTTTTAACACAGAAATGAATTACGAAAACAAATAAAAATTGGAATTGACTTACCTATTTTGAAGCTGAATAAGTATTAATTCGATAATGTTTTGGACGACGACATCAGACGATGATATGAACAAGACTGAAACGGCAAAGACTGAATAGAGAAACCAAACGATTTTTCTCTCAAATTGATTTTACCTTACCATTAGGTAATGGGTACCATTGTTTTTGTTTCTTTGAACACGGCTGTCAATACACGACTGCATCTATTTCATAATCACAGACGACAAACTATGTTTTTACAATTATTATTTTTCAAAAGTTAATTTCATTTATTTTAAACAAACCAAATGCAAAAAGAATTTATCATTAATTCAATTATTTGTTCTTATCATTTAGAAATATATACGTAAAACGTAGCTATAGACGCATAAAATATAAAACAATAGGCTATAATAAATATACAATATACGCTTCAGCCGCGATTACTAGAATTATTCCGCTGTTTTTGGTTACCCGTCGAATATTCAATGTGATAATAACCATAAAATTAATACTTTTATGTTTTATTGTTCTTCAGAGAAAAATTTATGAGCGGCAAATTTACCGTTTGTAAAATTTTGTCGTTCCAATTACATGTTTATTTTGCTTGTAGGGAAACCTAACGTTGGGTTAAGTAACAAATGCAATCTTAACTTATTTCAGGATACAATAATGTATTATTTACGTATACCTTATGACTTATGGTATACACTATACAGGACTTTTCAAGCAACTTTTATATTTTAATATATATTTTAACTATATTTTATGTTTGAACTACTTTTTGACTCAAATTGAAGAGGCTCCCTTTCAATATCTTGTTATCAGTTGAAACTAATATTTTTATAACAGAAAACGATTTTGTTTCATAGAAAACTAATTATATAGCCAAAAATAATGAAAATATGACAAAATTTAGACTTAAAAACTTAAAAGGCTCATACCGATCGAAAGTCATCCGGTTTGAATTATATGTCTTGTTATCCCACCCCATTGAAGTGAAACGCACTGTATAGTATACACCGATTTATGGAACGCGACTGCCTAAAGAAAATTAAGATGTTGTGTAAGATGATTTTTATTTAATTGAAATACGTTTCGTATTTAATTGTCTTTTTTCATAGCATAATTTTATTTTTTATTTCTGATATTGTGATATGTCAAGATGTATGAAGATGTATTTATGATACAAATATAATAAACATAGATAAGAAATATTATTAAGCAGATCCATTGTTTATTTGTGACCTTGCGAGAACAGAAAGCTGTACGATAAAAATGTTTAGTACCTAGAAATTTGTAAATTATGATAAGTTTAATTAAATATATACACATATTTTAAACTATTTGTTTATTTAATTTTATTTCTAATGAATGAAATGATAAATTAATTAAAATTAATTTCTATTACGTGGTTAATTTTTTTTTTCAATACAACTAAATATTTTCTTACATCGTTATCAGTTGTATTCTGATGCAAATTTAGATGCGTGCAAATAATAATATTTTATAAAACTAAATTTATTTATTATCTCTTTTATACGTAGAAATGTAGAATACAAGTGTACGTTCATTAAAATAATTTCCTAGAAATACAACGTATTATATTCTGAATGGCGGTTTTAAAATCTAGAAGGAACTCTCGTAATAGTCCTATTAGGCAATAACAATATCATATTTATTTTATTATGGTACATTTAAATAGTGTACATTTACAATGCATAACTTTAGGTTATTTTTAAAATTATAAAATTGTAACTATACCTTATAGTTTTTGAAAATTTCAAATCACTCATCCCATCAAAAAATATATATACAGTCAATTGGACATGTTTAAACTTTTAAATTAAATCAATTATGTCAACAAATATTTTAGAATTATTAACAATTGACAGGTCCCGAGGACAGCGATAGCAAACTTGTGCCATTGCACAAAACCCCGCACATTTAAAGGCACATGACCAGATGGCAAAAATAAATGATCGGAAATTTATTGCAGGTTGCTTTACCCATAGTGTATAGATTTAAAAATAAAATTATAATTCGACGGAGTGATGTAACATATTTTTAAATTAAGTATTTATTTATTAATTAGTTGGTTATTATTGATATAATATCAGTTTTACGGAGCCGGGTTATGGACCTTACGGTGCAACTATATAAAGCAATATATTTTTGCCACTCCTTGTTTAGGTGAAACTTACTTGATCAAACAATTTAATGTAAATAGAATAACTACCTACCATGTTTTGTTGTGTAAATCGAATACTTTGAGTTTTATTTTATTGATTAACAAAAAACTGCCCCGCTTTTGGCACTGTTTAATTTGGACTAGTAAGTTTTTTTTTTTCAACTGACTTTTAACGTGAATATGTTTTCGGGCTGTTGTAGGTCATTGTTGTAGAGTTCTTAAAAATTCAAAAAATCAAATTTTAATTTTTTTTTAATTTTAGTTTGAAATTAATTTTGTGTTTGAAAGTCATTGTTGTAGAGTTCTTAAAAATGAATAAAATTTGCATTTCAAAACACTCCCTATAGTGAAAACTATCTATCAAAACAATTATACAAAAAAAATCATCTACCTACATGCATGCATGTTTTATACTAATCATCTTATAATTATAAAAAAACTTGATTATTTTATCTACAATTCAAAAATATCAGACTTTTATAACATATCAAATTCAGTTACGATTCTGATTGTATTTTATGGGTGAGGCAACTTTAAGTTAATAAAATGTATATTATAATATAATATGTTTGAAACAGTACTTTCCCTCACCTCCCCAAAAAAAGGTTCAAATTACACCCATTGAATAATATAGAGTATAAAGTATTTATTTAATTCGTAATAACATTTAGTATAATATAAGAAAGTAAAACTTAGATACAAATCCTTCGTTTCGACCTAATCTAACCCATTTAGTCTAGAAGCAGTTGTTTCAAAGTCCTAAATCACTCAACCAAAATAAATATTCCCGCAAACATATTCTATACCCCGAGCATACTATTTTTCGAATATATCGAATTGATTTCAATGTGTTTATACATTCATGTAGTATAATAACACATGTCTACTAATGATAAAACACGTCACTGAATAAGCCCCGCGAAAATATTTTGCTCAGAGCTCCGACTAATATTTTATGCCTACGTTTTAAAATATAATAAGCAAACTTACAGGTATAACGTTTAACACGATTTATGATTCACATATTATTAATTGGTTCATCAATGGGCCTACACCTAATTATTATAGCTGTATTATAATATTATATGATAAGATTAAATATAATTTCACAGAAAAAATGCTCAATTGCGAAATGATGTAGGTACGCACTACCAAACAGAATTAGTTGATTAATATATACGTTTACATATTTACTAATACGTAAGAAATATCGAATGAAATTTTGGTAAGTCTTTCAAAAGATACATTAGTTAAATATTATTAAATTCATAATGTTTATTTTTTAATTTATAAATTAGTATTTTAGTTTGTTACGTTTTTAACTAATATATTTATAGTTAATGTTTGGCTCTTAGTCAACATTTTGATCGAATTTACTTACAAAATAATTTAAATACCTACAGAATGATATTTTTTCGTAAAATTCCTAAGGAAATATCTTGGAAAATATAAATAATTTTTAATACTTTTTTTAATTACAAAAGTCATACATGTGTATATATTTTTTTTTTAACATGATTAGATACTGAGTTAAAAAAAGAAGCTATTTTATCCTTCTCCACCTTATTTTATGAGACAGTAACGACTTCAGATTTCTAAATGTTTAACTATATTTATTTTATATTTAAATCTTGATAACTGTGATAATTGTTTTGAAAAGGTTATATATGTATGTATAATTAATTTCAGACAAAGAGCAAATTAAAGATTTAAGTTTGAACTGGAGAAGTAGGTAAATGTCTCATATATTTTTGGATTATCTTTTTCTACTTCTTTAGTTAAAACTAAAAGCCCTTATTTAATACTGTGAAATTTCATACATATTTAAGCAGCATTATGTAATTAATTTTCCAACAAAGTTTTTGAGACATACGTTGGTAAAATGTTCTCAAAAGAATCCTTCTTTATTTTTATGACTTTTGTAAATCCATTTCCGTATTATTTTATATTTAAGTTAATATAAGTTTATTTTTTTCAAAATGTAATCACTTGTTTTATGTATTTTATTCATTACATAATATGAGTACAACGCTTATATTCCATGATTACCGTATATCACTGTATCATATAATTAGGTGTACTTATAAAATTATTTAATGTATGCTTACTTTCTAGTCTACGGCTTTAGTAAATTCAAGAATAATTTTTCAGTGTAAATTTGACTTGCATAAGACTATAACGAAACTTCTTCACTTTTAAACCTAGTGAGGTGACATTAATCAACTTGAATTTCACATAACGTTTTCAGTTGTTTTCCTAGTAAAACACGACGATAAAATACGTATTTTTAATTATAAACTTCAAAATAAATAATAATATGTCACATAAGTAAGTTCAACGAATTGACAATTGATATGAAATTGATTAATATTAATATTGCTTACGTAAGAAAAAAAACGTTATACCTCACAAGTTTTTTTTCTGTTTTTATATACATTTTTATTATACCTATACATGCAGGATATTAGATGATATGATACACAGTCGAATAATATGAAATGATTTCAAAGAGAATAGGTATAAATATAAAAAATAATAGAAATAATCATTTCCTCTTGTAATTAATATTAATTCTTAGAAATTTCAATAATTTATACCGTTTCAAAATAAATATGATGATAAGAAATTAAGAACATAGTGATCTATGTTCATAGTTCATGTTCACGTTCCTAACGGCGTTGTGCATATCATCATAAATGAAACTCTGCAATTGTCTGAATGGAATCAAAATTGTATTGCCAATAACCAAAATTATGTTCTCATTATTCATAAAACGAAAACAATTCATTTATATATATATATATGTGTATAAATGTATACACACATACACACACGCGCGCGCTCACGCACATTTTAATATTTATAGAGATATATTATATAAGGATTTGTTGTTTTTATTTTTAATCGAGATTTCTTTAAATAATGTTGATAACATAATATATTGTTTAAAATTGTTTATTACATGTGATTCTGACGTGGTAACCACGTTTATCACAAATTAGTTAGCGCTAGTTTATACTAGGAATAACATATTATTTAGTATATAATTATTATTAGTGGTAGAACCAAGGAGGGTTTTAAACCCCTTTCGTTTAAAATCGTGTTCTTGTGTGTTTACTTTTTAAATTTAATTTACTAGATATTGTGAATTTTTTATAAATATTAATCGATTCGTTTGATAAAAAAAAAATTATTCATCTAAATTTATTGTAGGTATCAACTTTCGAGAAAATCTTCATAGTAGTACACTACTACAGTTGAAGAAATAATTAAAATATGGAATTGGAAGATTATTGAAAATTATGAAACCGTATCCAATTAGGTTCTACAATTTCACAAAACTTACCACAACTGCCGTAAGTAGTGAAAAATCAATTTCAATTTAAAAATAATAAATAAATCTCATAAACAAAACCAAAAATATATACATTATTACTTTTTCATACATTAATAAAGTCATTAATAGCAAATAATTATTTTTATCATCAAGCTGAATATAATTGATTGTTATTCATTTTATATTTATTCAAATAGCCAAACGCAATGATTGGTTGGTGCAAAAATAGTGTAAGTGCTTTCGTACTTTCATACAAATCATTCTAAAATTTGAGAAGGGCCCCATATCAACACTAGCCAAATTTAAAATGTCCAAACAAATAAAAAAGTAGATTAAAAATCAAATTGTTTTAGTCTTTTGACAACAAATTAGAACGAAAAAATGATCTTTTCAATTATGTTTTCTGCTTGCATTAGAATATTAACTAATAGACCTTCAAAAAACCTTGTAATAAAATCATAATCGCATCACGCCGCCACTAAATATACACTGATGTTATTTTTCTAATATAATATATCAACTATTTAATGTTAATATACGAAGTATAAATGACTTGATGATTAATTTTTTTAAATAAAGAAAAAACAGTATGTATACTCTAATAACGATATAAATTAATATTAATTTTTATTATACGAGTTTAAGGTATATCAAGAAATATAAATCATGTGAAATATAAAATTTTAATTCAATTTTAAATTAAGTAGTAAAGGCAAGACACGCGAGGTTAGTAAAACATTAGCAATTTTTTTTCTTTTTTAATTATTAATATACTTTGGAATTTTTGGTAAAGTACCAACTAGGCGATATTTGCTACCAGAAACCAATACTGGAGTTGAAAATCGGATAATTTTTTCGGGTAAACTCGTTTCACTCGGAATCTAAAATGATTTTTAATACAATTATCAACTAAAATAAATATTTAGAATAGGCAAACACAAATAGAAATAATTTCATTATAAAATAAAATAATGATAATTTTAATCCGGTTCCTATATGTTTTTTAATTCACAGAAAATTAAGAAAACATTATAGTCTAAGGAATGGAGTCTGGAGATAAATATAAATATGGAATGAAATCCACTTTTTCTCAAGTAAGTTGCTTTTTTAATTAAATGCTATAAATGAATTGCGATACCGATAAATGATGTAAATACTATTATACTTATAGTTTGTATTTTGTGTAATCATTAGTTTTTTTTTTTTAACGATTTCATTCTAAATTATTAAAAATTACTAACTATCCGTACCTACTTTGTTTTATTATTATTATATCGGTAATTATATTTAATTGAAAAAAAAAAAAAAATCCAAAAACAAAAAATAATTTCAACTCGACGACTGCTGTGTTAACACGAAACCGTTTCGCGTCAGTGTTTAGCGTTGATGGGAGCTAGTTTCATTCAAGTCGGTATCGGCTCAGAACTAATATGTACGACGGTCATCATCGGAGCTTTGCCGAACGGGACGACTGCGAATCCGGACGAGAGACTGACGATGACGGAAGAGGAGGCATCTTGGTTCGGTGAGAGTAGTGTATTAAAAAATGTTGGGTCATATCACACGGCCGGATACTCGTTGTGGAGTTACAGATATTTATTGCAATTTTCACTGTCCCATCCAGGCAGTCTGATATACCTGTTCACGCCACTGGGTAGTTTGCTGTCGTCGCTAGTCCTAAACCGACTAGGTCACAAAAACTGCATGATCATAACGAACATACCTTACATGATAGCTTTCGTCATGTTTTTCTATGCCGACAACGTGTTGACCATGTACGCGTGTTCGATACTAATGGGGCTGAGCATAGGGTTCTCGGGCGGCCCGTTTTCCGCCTACGTGGGCGAGGTGTGCGAGCCCAAGCTGAGGGGCGCTCTGACGTCGGCGACCAACGTGTTCTACTTCGGCGGCTCGTTACTGTTCACTCTGATATACACCATCACCCGGCAGTGGAGACTGACCATGCTCATCAATATGGCCATCCCTATCGTGACCATCGGCCTCTTGATCGTGGTAACTACTTTGTCGACATTACATTTCGTGTGCGCGCGGCAGCGCGTGGTCGTCGTCGTTAAAGTCTTCGAGAAAACGGGACAAAAACTTACCGATCGGCCTGATTGGGAAAAAATTCGAGCTTTAACATAGTAAATGAGTGTAGTAAATACGGCCAGTCGGTAATAGTACTTTTACGTTTAAACGTTGATCGATAATGAAAAACATAATAATAAGCTGATTTGAAAATGAGTTGATCGCTAGAATAAGGAAATCTTTAATTAGTTCCCTCCGTTCAAAAATAATAATGCTACTGTTTACGACACGTACAACACAACTTACTATTTAATGCTTGTTCTGTGAATGTGTCCGCATTTTAGAGCCCAGATTCGCCGATGTGGTTGTTGGCCAAAGGTAAAACTGAAAAAGCACAACGGATGCTCAGCAAGCTGAGAGGATGGGTGTCGCACGACAAGTGCTCGTTTGAATTCCACGAAATGGTTTTGTTCACGACCGAGAACGAAAACAAAAATACGTCGGATGGTAAGTCACTGTACTATATTTAATAAAAAAATGTATTCTCATGAAATCAAAAACTTTTTACTTACATTTATGTCTGAAAACTTTTTAACTCCTAACTTATGGATTTTTCTGAAAAAAAAGCATAAAACATATAATTAAAAAAAAATAATAATAACAGAAAACTAATATGTAAAAAGCATTTTTTTTCTCTCATAAATAAATTGAAATAATAAACACTCTAAAATGTTATACTCGAATTCGTTGTAATATAATATGCACTTCCATTGCACTATGTTACAAATTATTTAAAGCCAAAAAATAAGCAAATACTTAAAGCCCTTATATCTCCGATAATAATATACAATGTATTTGTATAGATGACAAGACCGAAAAAAACGACATTTTGGACAGCTGGAAGCAACTACTTAAGCCTGACGTGCTTAAACCGTTTCGCCTGCTGTTGATGTATTTTCTTTTTTCAAATATGTTGTCGGGAACACCATTAAGTCCATATCTGATAGAAGTTTATAACAAATTTGGCACAGATGTCGATGCTTCTTCGGTTATGGTAAGTATAACCAACAGTAAGGAACAAGTGATATACATTCACATATTATGACAAGTAGAGATTGAGCTGGATTTTTTTTTTTTTCGTGGTGGGCTTAAATTTCATTTTCAATTGAGTTTACATTGAAAATATGTCGAACAAATATTTTACTCGTCTGCCGTATTTATTTATTGTTTATATATTTTTGGGGAATTTAAACTCCACCTTTCGATCTCCGCCTATGTGTTCATTCCACTTATACAATAGTAGAATATTATACACCTACGTAATTATAATAATTATATCGTCTACGTTTTCATTATACTCAGGTATTTTCGCAAATCTTGGCCATAGTTGCTGGCTTATTGACAATAGTTTTGGTCAACAAACTCGGCAAACGGTTCCTCACGTTATCCACGCTGTGTGTTAGCTCCTTGTGTTACATAGCAATCGGATTAATCGGGGTGTATTGGACAGATCCAAAAAAAACAACTTCCTGGGTATTACTGATACTCTTTCTCATTAGTACGTTTGTATCGTCGTTGGGGATAACGCCCATTGGATGGATACTTCTCACCGAAATATTCCCCATGAAGTAAGTACAAGAAAACATTATGTTTTAAATTTAATGACATCATTGAAGCAACTCCAGTTTAACATAAAGTTCTAACACAAATAAAATAACAAAAAAAAATTAACGAGTTTTAAAAAATTTAAAAAACACGAACAATTTATCTGACTTGAACTGAATATACTATAGGTACTTGTGTATATTTACGGTATATTTAGTCAATGACAATAAATAGTCGTGATAGAGCTTATGCGATTAACGACGCTAATAATAATAAATTACAAGTACAAATAAATTATCGATAACAATAATTAGAGTGAGTAAATTTAATGTTTAAATATTGTTAATTATTAAAACTTATAATATCTAAATATTATGATGATGAAATCGTGTATATTTATTTATTATTTGTTTCGAGTATTTACTCAAAGAAAACAATTTTCCAATACATTATAATGTTATTATTGTACTAATATAATTATAATATTGATTTCAGGAGTAGAAACATTACCTGTAGCCTTTGTTCAGCATTGTCTTTCATAATCAGTTTTTTCATGACCAAGTATTACCTGAATCTTGTCGACTTGGTGAAATTCTACAACACATTTACTGTGTTTGGAGTTTGTGGTTTAACCGGATGTTTTTATTTTTATTTTTATCTACCTGAAACCGAAAACAAAACATTACAAGAAATATCTGAATTTTTTAAATAGACTTTGAAAATGTAATGCATTTATATTAAACATTTGTTCATAACTATGTACAATCCTAGTCATTTATTTTTAAGTTAACATTTAATTTCGAAATTTTAAATCAAATTTCTTGTTTCCTCATGAGAGTAAAGTAATATTACTTCTGATTATATTCATTTGTGCTTATTTTTTACGATTGTGTATATTAAGTAGTATGCAGTGGCACCAAATACGTATTTTAAATGGTCTGTTTGAATCACTTTAATTTTGGAGAAGGTGTTGTACAAAAAGTTATAAATAACAAATAATTGTTTAAGTTTAATCCAAAAATATTTTTTTTTAATATATTAAGGACTTATGTTCATTAAGTATCTATATAGGTTACAAATTAAGCTAATCCTAACTGTATATATTTTTTTTTTATATAATATATAGTATAGCTCTTAAGATAGTATAAAATATAGACACACGCGTAATTTTATTGTTATGAAATGCGTATTTGTATTTCCAATATTAATTTAGTCGTACTGTGATATGAGAAACATCACTTTTTCATTTCTAAGTTGTTCAAAGATATATCTCTAATGTATTTCATCACAACAATTTGAATTGGAATGATAAAGTAAATATTTTCATATACATATAGCAATACATAATATATATATTTTATTGTTCTGCGTATAACTAATCTGAAGGTGGGACTAACCGAACTATTATTTTACTCCAAAAGTCCCCAGATTTTAGGGAGCTATCTTTGTCTAAGTTGTATTTTTTAATTTTTATTATTTATAACCTATTACGCAGGGTTTATTGAATTGATTAATTTTTAACATGGAAATAAATAATAAATGACTTTTTTTTAATACTAAAATAAAATGCTAAAATAAAAAATAAAAAGAGAATTAATGATTTTAATACATGGTTTTACTAAGTATGTTCACCTTTAAAAATCGAAAATGATGAAAAGAACTTAATATTTCCCAACACTCGACGATAAATTCTATAAACGTGGCAGGTAATGGATTTCTTGGAAATTTGTAATTGATCACGACGTTGAGATAAATGTGACAAAAAAACTGCTTGTTCTTTTTGTGTTTCTCATTTAACAGGGAACTCCAAATATCACGACGGCAGTCCTTGACAATCACTTTTTTAAACGCCTTGATCGTCCTCAGCGCAGCGGCACAGAGTCCGGAACACAGTAAGTTCCGACTTCTCACTAGGTATACACCGGTACAGATGAATAAATCACGGTAATTTTATGTGCGTTTTTTTCACCCGATCGTTAAATTATTTACTGCCGCGAATAATACAATTATTATCACCTTAATATCTCTGCAATGGCTGACGTTCAATCGACAAAATTGGACGCAGAAAATGCCAGGAACGAATACAATTCGTTCAGATCATCTTTAGTTCAAGTATGTATTAGTTATGTTTTTTTTTTTTTTTATCTAATTGCGTTACAAATATTATATAAATTTTTAATGTCATATAAAATAAATAATCAATGATTTATTACAACGACATCGCATAGTAAAATTGATTTTATTCATAAGTATTACGGCCGATTTTACCTGTACGTACAAAACGCGTTTAGATAATTTTAAATATTTATTTAGACATAACGGTTTTCTATTGCGAAACTCTGTTTAGTTATGAGTACAATTAGCACAACCATTAGTTACTATTTGAAACGAGCCTTATAATCTCTATAAAATACCCAAAGCGTGTAATTTAATCCTTAACACTCGAGTTTTATTAATAATTCGACTTTATCAACAAAATTGAAACATGTTTATCGATTTATTGGCTTTGACATGTATTAAATGATTATAATTCGTATAAATGTGCTTACTACAGTTTTAATACCTAAACAAAAACACGTCTTTTCAATACTTTTATGTTATATAAGTTACACAAATTTCATTATCGCCTGTTTAAGGGTTAATAATATTTTATAAATGTTTGGAAATATTTCATGCAGTTATTGTCGTAATCATATTCATATTTTTATTTCATTTCCCTACTCAATAAAATATTGATTTCCGTGTTTTAAACAACTAACGTTATTTGCTCAAATATACAAATGTAAGATACGAATATACATTCAATTAATGGTCTTAAAATGATCAATTTAATTTTTTTTTTTAAATCGAATAACTTAGTTATTTACGTACGAGTTAGATCAAGTATTAATTCATTAAAGCTTTGCGAACATAATTTAAAAGCATAAACATGTTTTGTATTAATTAATATAATACTTATTTTATGGTGCTTTTTTGATGAAAAAAAATCTGGAGTAATCAAATATATTGGTACCGTGGGTCCGTGGTCAAATTCAATTTAAATAATACAATGAAACATGTGTGAAATGAAACCTGGACAGTTTGATTCAGTCCGGCTGCAAAGATTAGAGATTGATTATATAAGATATATTGTATTACATAAGTTGGAAACTTGTCAAAACTGTATTTCCTTGATATATTGTAATTTCATTGATTTTTCACAGCAATAAAGTATTCTTTTACTACAAACCAATTAATCTTTTTTCAACCTTTAACTTTCAAAAAAAAATTTATAATTTTATTCAATAACATAAAATACAAGCCTACAAGATAATATTGTATATAGTATATTGATGTCGAATAGAATAAATTGTATACCAAACAATAAACATTTTATATTCAAAATATAAATCATTGCCGTAAATCGTTAACAATTTATGGTATATTACAAGGCATTATTTACAGTGCCTATTGAATAAAATAAAAATGCTCATACATAAAAGTGTGGAGGTTAGATTTAGTTTTAAACAATAACAGTTTTAAAATGAAATATTTTCCATAACACCAGTACTAATGATACTAACTATAGTGATTTTATTTTTCTTTGTTACCCGTGTACTATAGAAAATCTGCGGACAATTCCAATTTTAAAAGGTCGTTAATCTTGATTTTAATTTAAAAAATAAAAACGCCCTTGATGTAGTTTTCAATTTGTTATTTTTTTTTAAATCGAAACCATAAACATTTGACAGCCGTACTTTTGCAGCAGTATTTAAATTCCTAAAGTTTAACGATTAGAGAACGCCATTGAGGTAGAAAGCCGGAACAACACACGTCAAGGATCTTTGATATTAAAATAATAAGAAACTAGATTGACGTCGACCTCATGGTGCACATATGATATTTGAATGCCATTGATATATAATCGTGTTGATTAATCAATATCGTACGTCTTAAATGAAAAAAAAAAATTGTGCACGCGAAATGTATGTTTGAAAAATAACAACACATTATTCCACGAATCAAATAAACGTGCAAGAGAAAAATGTAAATATTGTTTCAATTGCAATCGGCTTGATATTACATGATTGATGACGTTACATACTACTTGTGGCAGTCATATAAACCCGTAATAAGGTCATTGTGAAAAAGTTTTAATCGATTTTTAAAGGACGAAACGATTACGTTTTCATTAATCAAAACACTAATGCAACTACATTGTACCGCTGCCGTGAGGTATTACAGACTTGATAGAGATTCGGTGGCGTTTATTTGAAATTCGCAATAGAAATTAACAGCATACCTGAAGGTTTAATTGAAAGGAACAATCATAATGCGTTATTTTTTTCTGGTCTGTACTCCGGGATAGATTTCAAGTATTTATTGTTTGTCCAACTTTCTCCAGAAGTAATTTATTGATTATATCCCATAATAAATGCATAAAAGATATGATAGACAGTGCGATAATGGTACGTTTCAATAATGAGAAGAATGACGTCGTGTAACCTTCTTCTTGGGTTATATCGCTCTGGGCGCAATAGCTACAAAAAAAAAAACACATTTTTTTTCAAGTACAATAATAATGGTCTCAAACCAATAATTACAATATGTATTGACGCATTGTACTAAACTCAAATGAGTTAAATGTGTACAATATTTTTATAATGATTGTTATCGAGTTTGATTCGATTTGAGTGAACTAAAAAAAAAAACTGAAATAGTTGCGATTTTGTTTTCAAACGGACAATAAAGCCATTGCTGAAACTAAAATCTCGTTCGTCACACTTTGATCGTCTAAGCGCAGGTTTTTAAATTTAACCATAATAATAAATTATTGTATTCGACGAACAAAGCAAAAATTAATTTACCCATAGTAGATTTTATTTAAAAAGACTGACGATTGTGTATTGTTCAATTCATGAAATAACCTTATAATATTATACCACCCGTTTAAAATTTTTACCGTCCCGAAAAGATATATAGTAAAAATAAAATCACATGATCATAAAACATTAAACTCCACTAACCTAAACGTACAAATCCAAAATAAAATAAATTTAAGAAAATCCTACAGAAGTTGTAATTTTTTTATCATCTTAAAGAAGTAGAAAATCATGAGGAAGACTAATAATTATTTTTAATAATGGTTCTCAGATGCGTTATTCTAAGTTTGTGAAAAATAGTATGATTATGATTTATTAATAAAACTACTAAAAATAGTGTACATGGTTTAATAACATGACTAGGTTACTTACTAAAATGTAAGAACTGACTGGATATACAGGATATACTGGATATACATTTGGACTAGGTTATAAAACGGCGACTAAATAAAACGTACGGGCACGTAGACTAAAACTTGATTTAACTAATTCGATTTAATAAATTTTCACATGTTCGTTATAAGTGTAAAATGTATTTTTGTTCTTTCTTAGAGAAAAAAAACTTCATACTGCGTATCACGGATGAATTATTTTCATTGTCTCGTTGTGTGAACTTTTTATGAAAGCAATGCTTATTATAAAATGTATAGATTATTCCTGTTTACTCGTTATTTGCTTGTATTGTTTTGAAAAAAATTAATATTTTTGATAAAAAAAAAAACAAAAATAAAAATCAATAAATACTGCGACGAACATTTTATTAATCCGTCTATATTATTATTTTCGTTGACCTTCCTCTCCCTTAAACAAATCCTGTGCACTGACCCTAGTCCAAACGCTCCGAACGCACTTTGAAATATAAAAGTGTCCATACACTTTATTAGAGTTTGGAACACGAGTATCTGAATCACTGAACTGTTGTACCACGGTCAATTGATGGATAATTATTTTTGACCGAGACGACTTGGACCGTAACGAAATTAAACTATTGTTTGATCCATATCCTGTTTGGTATTGTTTTTGGAACTCCGTTAGCCGATATAAAACTAATAAGGTATCTGAAAAGGTTTTTATAAAAAAAAAAAAAAGTGCGCAAACGTGCTGCGTTTCTTAACGTTACAAAGGTAAAGTCGTGTTGCACCGACGTGTAAAAAAAAATACACCTCGGCTTTTGCGCCCGCGGATTTCACGCTGTGATTGATGTCGTTTTCGCGCCGCGTTCCACAGATCGGTACGATCGCCGTGCAGAACGTGATGATGTTGGGTTTCGGCATGTCGCTGGCCATACCGACGGTGGTCATCGGGTCGCTGATGTCGGGCGACGGCGGCGGTGACGTCGACCTGTCGGACACGGAGGCGTCGTGGTACGGCAGCGTGCTGCTGGTGTGCCATCCGACGGGCGGCCTGCTGTCGGGCGTGCTGCAGGAGCTGATCGGCCGCAAGTGGTGCCTGGCCGCGGTCAGCGTGCCGCAGCTGATCGGCTGGTACGTGCTGTGGAGGGCCGAGAGCGCGTTCGAGCTGTACGTGTCGTGCGTGGCGCTCGGGCTGAGCATGGGCCTGAGCGAGGCGCCGGTGCTGACGTACGTGGGCGAGTCGGTCGAGCCCAGGCTCAGGGGCCCGCTGTCGTCCGTGTCCACGTTCACCATCATGCTGGGCTCGTTCGTCGCGTACCTCATGTCCACGGCCATGCCCTGGCGGACCATAGCCATGCTCAACATGGCCGTGCCCGTCGTGTCGTTCGCGGCCGTCGCGCTCCTGGTCAGTATACCTGTTGTTATTTACGCTTTGTTTATACGCTATATTTACGCTTATAGTCGATCGATCGATCGTTATGATGATAATTATGTGCCCGGCGTGCGTTCGATGAGTTATACGTAGAAAACGAAAACAAAAAAATATCCAAGGAACCCCGGACGCAAATCGTGTATTTCGTTTCAGTGGTTCTTAAAACGTATTGTGAAAATGTTGATGAGAAAAAAAAAATTACAATTTAAATTTCAATAATATACTAGGTCTCAGTGCCGCAACAATTGGGTGTGCAAGGCGTGCGATGCACACGGGCCCCCGGTTCTTAGGGGCCTCCCAAACCGTAAGCTAAAAATTGAAGATTGTCCGTTTCAAAATGAATTTAATCTATATTGGTATTCTTTACTTCCTCGTGGCTTGTACCTCGAATGTTTTTTGATTTTTTTGTAATTGTTTTCAATGAATTTATTATTAGCATAAGTAGATGATAATTAATATCATGCAAGCTTCATTGGATCTGTAAATAATTCGGTTTTATAGTAAACGGATATTGATGATATTATTAATTTGGGGCCTCTAAATAAATCCTTGCACACGGGCCTCAGAATTCATAATTGCGGCACTGCAGTAGGTCTATACTTTTTAGAAAAACTTTTAACAAATTCGAGTTTTGAAATGTTGTTTTCGTTTAATTTCTTTTCCATTTGATTTTCGATAAACGCCATATTTTCACGTACAATAGCTTCCACCCCCGAGTATGTAGCTAAAACGTTATCGCGTAACGTTCCAAACTGCCTTCCGCAGACGCCCGAATCGCCGGTGTGGCTGCTGTCCAAGAACCGATTGGACGAGGCGAAAAAATCGTTGGCATATCTCAGAGGGTGCGTCGGCACGGACGAGGTGGAAGACGAGTTTTCCGAGCTGTCGATCTACGCGGGATTCAACAAATCCGTCGACATCGAACAGTACGCCGACTGCGGACTGGACCAACGCCGTCTGTCGTACGTCAAGTACTTGAAGATCAACACCAACGACACTACTAACGGTATGCGCTGCCCTAACAAACACGAAAGTAGAAATCACGTATCGTTAAAATTGTCACGGTTTTTTTGTTTTTCTTTTCAGCTGACGTTGGAATTCTCGACAGTCAAAAACAGACCGGTTGTCTGGACACGCTGAAAAGCTTTTGGTCGCCGGAACTCAACCGGCCGTTCTTGTTCATAATGTTGTTTTTCTTCTTCTGGTCGTTCGCCACGTTCATCCCGGCCAAACCATATCTAATAGCTGTGTTCGAAGAGATCGGCTTACCGTGCACGGCTCAATGGACACTGGTCTGTTGTTTGTTATGTTTATCGTGATTATCGCGTAAACGTGGTAAAATGCATTGTTTCTTCCGTGTGAATCCACACTAAATGTCATTTAAAGTATTTCGATTGGTTGAAAATTAAAATTAATTATTTTAGAAATACAACAAGATGTTAATGATGGAAAAATATTAAATCCGAAAGATTTTTATACGATGGATTATCATTGCTTTCTAATGTGTACGAATAAAATTCAGCTCGTAGACGTAACATGGAAAGACTTTGGTAGCCGTAGTCACTTATTCAAATTATTGTTCATCTTAATTATTTTCATTCTGTGACATCTATCTCGGTGACAAACGAAATTATAAAAAACGTATCACGTATATATCTAATTCATTATACTGCGTCTATAATGCAATTTTCATTTATCGTCTGTTCAATCAATAATATTTAATAAAATAAATATTCACGTAATATTGCGTATATGATAAAATATCTTAATCTAATAGCAGTTTAACATTGAATATGTTAACACAATATATACATTTTAAAAAACGTATACCATTCGTTTTTTCAACACACATAATTAATGTGATAATTAAATAATTATATTTGAATTATAAGTTTAGGTATAATTAATAAGATCATATTACTCGTTTAGGTGTATACTTCGATATTGACCTTGGTGGGAACTCTTATGAACGTATTAACCGTCTCCAAGATTGGCAAACGACCGATTACATTGGTTTCGATGGCACTTTGCGGTTTATCAATGCTTGGAATCGGAATGTACATGGTTTCCGTTACTTACTTCTCGTTTTCGTGTTCATGGATACCAATGATATTGTTAAATTCTTTATATTTCTTCTCCGGATATGGCGTGTTTCCTATTCCTTGGATGTTAGTCAGCGAAATATACCCGACCAAGTGAGTACATTTAATGTTTTAATAAACTAATAACAGAACATTTCAACCATACTTTTCTAAAATAAAACACTATCGTCCCTAAATTATTTTTGTTAAAATAAAAATAATATATTAATATAGAAACATCAATTATAACTGGTTTTTTTTATATATGTTTACAAAAATAATGAAATTTTTATCCATTTTGTTTATTTATAATTATATTTTTTCAATTTTAATTATAGTGTCATTACCAAAATCCAAAGCTTTCATGACTATACAGTTATTGAATACAAGATGATATCTAATCTGTCGCATAACATAAACTTAAATAAAAATCAAAGATCGTTAGTCGAATATACAATGACAAATTAATCGTATCGTTTCCAGGGGTCGCGGCATTGCAAGTGGATTAACAGCTGCGTTAGCGTTCTTGATGACGTTTGTTTTCACCAAATCATTTTTGGAAATGCAAGCTTTGTGTACCCTGCCCGGGTTATTTATCGTCTACGGAGCGATAACCTTAATCGGCACTCTTTACCTGTACGCGTGTATGCCCGAGACAGAAAACAAAACACTACAACAGATCGAACAATTCTTCATCGGTGATTTAGATGACTACGACTATGACAACCACGAATCACGATGACCTAGACTTATTTGTTTACTCGATCGGAAACATACCACCGCGTTAAGAGATTCCTAATATGTTCTTCCCCAAACAGCTGAAAACTGTTTACGAATTAATTTATTCAAACATATTTATTATTTATTGTTAAATTTAACATAATTTAATTATGTGATATATTATGTATAATAAAATATTTAGTAAGTGATGCGGATGGTAAATGTTATTCAACATGAACGTTTTTAACTAGCGATGGATTGAACTGTTAACGAGCAGAAGATGAGAAAATTCTCCACCCACATAGGTTTAAGCTAGATGAGATCAGTGATTACTTTCCTGAGAAAATTCAAAATATTTGTGAATTAAAAAAAAATCTAACAATGTAGAAAAAACAAAAAAAAATGTGCGTATATATATTGTGTATAAAACTCTGAAAACAACTGTAATCAAAACATAAAAAAGTGATAAATGTTTTGAACTTGAATGTATTTTATTTTCAATCGAAATACTTATCGAATACTACTTGCTGTATATCGTTTGTTATTTAATACGTCATTACTATTAGTCTTTTGTTATTGGGCAATTCGGGAAATGACGACAATCGATCGATATATGACGTACAGTGATTATCACACAAACTTATCATTTTGATTACACAAATATTATGAATACCATAAAAACGGATTCCTTACGCCACATCGTATTATATCTACATCATGAGATTGGAAATAAAACATCTCCGAAATGTAAAGTGCTCGTAGTTTTTGTATGATATTATATTATATTATTATCGCATAGTTTGTAAATAAAATTTAAACTACCTAACAATATTTTTATCCGGTTATCCAACACAATTTATATTACTTTAGACTTGTGGTTTATTGGACGCATCCCCTGCCTTTGTATAGGTTATAATACGTGTAGATACGTTTAAATGGCATATTGTAACAACTAAATTTATCCGGTAAATTGCAATGCATTCATTTTGCTTAGTCCGAACACTCTATAACAACTATGGCTCGGTATTACCGGCAAATATTATAATGCGTTATCAAACGAGATAAAAATATGTGTACCATTTTATTTCTATAACATTGAACATTTTTTTAAGTAGATACCTACCACTCAATATTTCATTTTTTAACTATTTATAATCGTGGGTTTTTTTGTTTAAGCTACTTAAAATATACATAATATAGTTTAACGTATCGATTGTTATTTTGAACTTTGAACGAATAATTTTATTGAGAAAATATTTTTGCACGTTATTTTCATAGGTATTGCTCATTACTTATTACATTGTTTACACTGTTAAATACTTATACTGACCTTTATAGGAGTTTAAATCTTACACAATATGCGTTCGACCAATATAACATTTTCATTGCGGACTTTTTAAAAAAAATTCTTTAACCTAATAATTTATTTTTATTTCTTTAATATAATACACTTTTTTTACCCAGAATTTTAAACTATAATTATTATTATAAATATTGATTTGAACATAAAAGGATTAATCGTTTATAGTACCTGGGTACCTATAGTTTTATTTATTTGAAACCGTTAAAATCATTGAATAATACTATACCTAAACGGCAACTTTTAAATTAACTATTATTCTTAGTATTTTTATCGGTTTGACGAGGGGGACTTAAAACAAAATCTTACATAGATTTTAAATTAGAAAAAAATAAAATATCTACTGAAAAAATAATAATCGATAAAAAAAATGGAAAGGATTCAAAACTGTCCTAAATCTAATCATGCATCATATAATTCGTCCTTGTGAAATCCATATCAAGTAGGTACGAACGAATTCAGTCACATGCATATTAGTACGTCGAACCAAGTCCATTTTGCACGAGCATAATATTATAACTGCGTTTTGAAATAATGTAATTGCTAATTAATCGATAAGTATTATACACGCGCAGGCATGAGAAATAATTAGCGCGTCATTAAATCTGAAAAGCAAAAGCGATTTGTATAAACAAACACTCGAGAAAGGAAAATTTTTAGCCTTAGTCTGTGGCGGTAAAACTCGTAAAAATCGTGAAAAAACCTCGCATTAACGAATTTCTGAGCCATCCGAGGTCATCAAACTGTGCGCTGGCATATCGTCCAAATCATGAAATTTTATATTCTATCATAAGTAGAGTATCTACTTCGTTACGATAATAATAATAATAACGAAAAAAATATCGAAAATATTGCACACTGACCGAACGTTAACACGTGCAACTCTATAAATATCGTCGACGCTCGAGCTCGGGACAGTTACGTATTAAAGGCACCCGAAGGGCTCAACTCCAACTCCCCAATCCATTTTTGTGTTTAATAATATTAGGTTGATATAATATGATTGTTAAAGGTGTACATTTATAAACATTTTTCGCACTACCTGTTACGATTCCAGAACGTACATTTCCCGCCTTAAAAAGAATAAAGACGTATCCCAGGTCAACAATATCAGGAGAATAGCCGAATGGATTGAATCTGAAAAATATAAATAAGAAAGAAAACGTATCAGTAGGAGAATGCTACTTATACAAGACTAGTCGAACTAATATAATATACTACCTATTTAATTTTCTTCTTCGTGATAAACTGATAAACATACAATTCAATAAATATGTATTTTTACGAATGTCATTTGTAAACACGTTTTCACTGAAGTAGTTTGAATTCAATGACTAGTTATTTTTGGTGCTGCGACGTTATTATCTATGTGTTGTTTTTATTCGACTCGATTCGTTGAAACTCCGATTTTATTGTATCGGATACAAAACAATATACACGGGTATGTGTTTAAAGTCATGTGTTCGGTGTTTTATCACCCGTGTCGCCCCTTCGGATATCAGTTGCTACGCCACTGGCTCGAGACGTTATTCGACCGCCGACTATATTACGAGACCAAAGACAGTTGAAAATAATAATAAACACTCGCTTCGGACGAGGAGAGAAGAAAAACGAGAAACGTCTCGCTTTCGTCACTCGCAAACTGCATAAAAATATAAACAAATTCGCCGTGCGTAGTGTTATTGTGTGTCTGTATAAAGTCACTCGCCGCCGCCCTGTGCGGCCAACAATAATTTATAGGACACTGTCGTTTTCCGACCTTTGCGCTACAATTAGATAATACTATACTATATTATTATTGTTGTTGTTATAACACCGGCGCGCGACCGCACTCGTCGGCCGCGTTTTCATCGCGCCGAGACCCGCATTGTGCTCATACGGCGCCCTGCAGCATCAGAAGCGTGTCGTGGTCCGCTCGTCGTCTCATCTCGT
The DNA here is from genome assembly GCA_948098885.1 of Drepanosiphum platanoidis. NCBI lineage: Eukaryota > Metazoa > Arthropoda > Insecta > Hemiptera > Aphididae > Drepanosiphum > Drepanosiphum platanoidis. The sequence goes on from OX402531.1 coordinate 4,619,249, forward strand.
TTTTTAACCCTTTTCCTTTATTGTTTATCGCCGACGGGGTTTCGGTTGGCGTGCGCGATATCGTTATTTTTTTATTTTTTTCGACGCGAAGCATGTCGGTTTTTGGTCTTTGATATTCGCCGTCGTCGATTTCGTCTACACATTCCGCAACCGAATCGAAGAAAAAAGGCCGCGAGATGTTCAACAACACGGGCAACTTACTCCTGCAGACCATGCTGTATCTGGCGCAGACGGAAAACATCACGTTTCCGTTGAATTACACCGCGGCCGCCAACAACGTGACACTGGAAGGCGACAGTGAGTATTTTTATTCCTATAACAGTTTGATATATTTTATAGACCGGTCGGTAAACATGATAATTTTGTTTTTTTTTCATTAGGTAAATAAGTGTTTTATTTGCCTTAAATTTAAATTATATTAGAAGTATAACACTGCGCGTCAGCACTGAAGTGAAAAACATTGGCATTTCAAAATAATTGTAATAAATTAATACCTCACTAATAGTGTTTGATAACAAGTAGATTGGAACAGAAGAAACCCCAATATCCTTCAGGGGTTCAGGAAGTTAGCTCCAGAGTTTTGAGTAAAAGTGCCTCTCGTAACCACTTCGATATCATGAGTTTATAGGTACTACGATTTTCAAGAGTTTTCAATTTTGTAATTTCTATTGCTTCTCTGAAACAATATTATAAAATATTTATTATTAATTTAATGCTTCAAGTATATAATATTTGAGATATCCCTGTAGTAAATAATGACAACCTCGTGGTCTCGCGGCAAAGATGTTAAGAAGTGTTTCCGTCGATATTTAAGTTGGTTTGACGAGTAATAGATAATAATAATAGATTATAATTTATAATTAGTAATAACTAATAAGTATTAGTAGTAATTATTTAAAGACTCGATTATGAAAGTTATATAGTCAATACACGATAATGTATTATGATATATAAAAATAGATAACAATATTGTTTAATTTATTTTGATTAATTGTCTCGCGTAATTGGATAAATCAGATCATTTAAACAATACATCAAAGTAGAAAATATTTTAAATGACTGAAATGGAAAACTATTTAATTTTGGATTAGATTTGTAAAGGCGCCAGTGTAATATTATATAGGTGCAGTAAGTAGTGAGTAAAATTTGCAAAAATTTGTAAGAAAAAAGTTATCTTTAGTAAATACAAAATGTAAAAGCTATTAACAAGTAATTGCTATTGTTCTAAATTCAAATACATAGTTTTAATACATTTACCGTCCAAATTGTTGATGGTTCGTTGAGGCACTTCAGTTTAAAAAAAAATCTAACTTTCAAACTTTTTTACAGCCCCATATCCATCGAAATTGTCTTTGTAATTCAATTCTCTAATGGTTTTTGAGGGAGACACTAAACATAATTAAAAATATATATGCAATTTTCATATATAAAATAACTAGTAGCACATGCAACATAGGTCTGTTACATACCATAGTGATCATTCTGTGTCGATAATTTCTTTCAGTTCACCTTATTACTCGTACATTAAATACGGGTTCTGGGTCGAAATCCCGACAGTTAAAATTCCAAACAAATCATAATCTCGACAGTCAGCATTATTTAAATTATTATTTTATTACTTTTAAAATAATTACATTTACAATCAAAATTAAAATCTATTTTACCTTTATTGGGTACTTAAAATTACTTATTATTTATAACTATTAGATTAGATAGATGATAATGATGGCCGATGGGTTAAAGTTATACCATTTATATATATATCAATTTTATATTATATCATATCAATATATATATATACAATTTTTGTATGCCTCTATTAAATACATCAACAAACGAAGTAATTGATTTTGACTTGTATAATCGTTTACGTTTATTTAAAAATTTTCGAATTTTGTTTTAAAACAAAAAATTTTTCCTTGCACAATACCGAAATTTATATTATCTTATGTCCGAATATTATAGTATGCATACAGAATATTATGGCACTTACTATTATTGTAATATAAAAAAAAAAAAAGAAGCAATTCACTATAATCGCATTCGTTATCTTATTTAAGTCCATAACCTACTAAACCTGTCTGACTTTTAGACTTATACTTTTTGGTATCATAGTTTTTAATATTCTGACAAAATGACATCAATGCTTATACTTGTACAGATTTTTATACTTAAAATAAAAACACTAATTGCACTGACTTTCTAGTGATCATTAATTTTATAAAGGTACATTTTTTAGTGAAAAATTATAATTTATTATGAAATCACTGAAACCTTGGAATAATTTGTATGGCAAAAATGTAAAATATATAAAAATACCCATACGACGCGCGACGTTTTTAATTTAAATAATAAATAAATAGTCATTTGTATTTGCATTTGACTCGATAGTTTGTATGGTTATATAATAATAATTATAAAACGAAATAATTATTTAAAATTATAAATAATTTAGTCTGAACTTTCATTTTTTTTTTTAAATTTAACATAACTTTAATAGGATCTAATGTACTTTTTGTGTAATTTTAATGTAATAAATTCAAGGAAAGAGTCTATACTCTATACTCCTTTATATACCTCTCTCACTTGAATCCGCCACTGATATAAAATATTAATTGGATGTTCCCTGTAATATTGTAAACAGTAATCCAATGAACCATTTAATACTTGAAATATCCGTTGACAACTACGTTTCAGACAAAATCTATTAAATAATTTGCAAAAGCATACAATATAAATTTACAATAATTTAATAATAATATTGGTTTACGTAGATTATGTTTGAATGTAAAAATGTGCCTCGAGGAATTTAACACACTATTTTTAAACGATTATAATAACGTTTCAACGTGATAATTATGCGTCGTTAAAATATACTATTTTAATAAATATTATGACGTTATCACACACGTTATCGCAAACTGTGGACCTACATTGATATTTTATGTGCCTGAAATAAGTTGCGGAAGTTGTCGGCTGTAGCACAAAGTCCACCAGTAATACGTCAGTTTTCATTACTTATGAAATTATTAATAATTTTTATTAGTCGTTACTCATGGACATGCACAGTTTAATTGGTCAATTTAGCTAATTACAAAAAATATTATTCAAGCATTTAATCAGTTGAAATTACCGTTATTCGTAGTATACTATTATAAACTAAATGTCTAGCATTGAGTTAGAACTATAGGCGCAAGTAGACCCCAAAATACTGGGGATGCTGAAATTATGTAATGCTCACCGTATGGGTTATGCCAGTTACCATTTCTTAATTTCTTAATTACAATAAACTACGGATTTATTTCACCTATCGTAGGGTTTACCATCCTTAATCCATCGTGTATTTAACCAAATGAAAATTACTGCAAACTACAACGACATTAGAAATAGTATATTGAACAAACATAATATGTTCAGTTATATTGTCTATATTATAACTTACATTTTGTGTTATGGAACGGTTGTTTAGTTGTTAGTACATCTATTTTTCTCCTTAAACTGTATTATTTCATTGGTAAAAATGACTGAGGGCGCTGTCTAGTCTGTCTAATGAGTGTATCTAACTCATCAGTCTGCTTGTACCGAATTTTCACACCGATGAGGGGAAGGGGGCCTGTTAAGACTTTAGGACTCGGTGGGCCGGCCCGATAACCCTTCCCAATCCAATGCGGCCGAGTACCTATAAGATTATTTTAAAACGAGGACTGCGCGACCCGTGTGAGTACTGAAATCGTCGTTTTCGTTACTGTTACAGACGTGGAGGTTAAGTGTTTCGGCGAGTACGGTTGTTTCTCGGTGTCGGGACCGTGGCGGGACAACTCCTCGCGACCAGTGAGCTCGTTTCCGGAACAACCGGAGAAAATCGCGCCGCGGTACTGTCTGTACACGCGCAACAACCGCAACGCGTGCCAGTATCTGAACCACAAGAACCCCGGGTCCGTGATTTTGTCGAACGTGATACCGTCCATGCCCACGTACTTCATCACACACGGGTTCCTGGAGGGCGGCGACCGGCCGTGGCTCAAGGAGATCGCGCGACAGATTCTGCGCCGGTACGACGCCAACGTGATAATCATCGACTGGGAACGGGGCTCGGGGGCGCCGTACACGCAGGCCGTGGCCAACATACGGATGGTGGGCAGGATAACAGCACAACTGATAAACGTGATGCGAGTGAGTGTGCCTTATAGTAAACATAATAATTACATAACAAGTGCGTGTGCGTATGGTAGTTAATCGAATTAAATTTTTTTATGAAATGTTTTGTTTTTGTTTGTTTTTATTTGAACATTTGTACGTTGCATCGTTTTAAAATTAAAACTCCGTATTTAATCATTTGTACAAAAGTGTTAAAAAATAATTGAAAATTGCAGACAGAACTCGGGTTAAACGTCGCCAACATCCATCTAATCGGCCACAGTTTAGGATCTCATCTAGCCGGTTACGTTGGAAGCGTGCTGCAGACAAACTTTGGCGTGATGGCGGGTAGAATTACAGGTCTTGACCCAGCTGAACCTCATTTTAGCCAGACCGATCCAGTGGTAAGGTTGGATCCTTCGGATGCCATGTATGTAGATATCATTCACACTGACTCCAAGCCGTTTATCAAAGGAGGGGAATTAGGTATGAAATGATTTTATCTGATTAATATTTATCTAAAAATAATTTACTTCTACATGCCGAGAATTTTATTTATAAGCTAATAAATTAAGTACCGATTAATAACCGATCTGTTGGATTATTATATGTTTCTGGTGCAAAAAATCACGATTTTCACTAAATGTGGCGAAAATCGCGATTTTTTTTATAAAATAGGGCAAAAATCACGATTTCGCTACCTCGCGAAGAGAGACGCCCATGACCTAACTTTAGACTGTAAATAAATATAATCGGTACTACTTACGGCTTGTCGGTGGGTTGCTGTTGAGTTTCGGCGTCGGTTTCGGTTCGTGAAAATATAAAGTAAGCATTAACGATACAAAGCATACGTGCTTTACGACATTATCACATTTAACACGGAGAAAAATTAAAACTGCGACGAACAACTTTCCGAACCGCTGTCGACACTAGGCCGGTCGTCAGAGCACTGTGCATCCGGTTAGCCGACGTACTTCCTCGCGAGCGTCTCTCGATCGGTATTAGGCGGGTTGCGTGCGCAGAACGGCTGTCATTGGTCGGGCGGCGCGATTTTATTGGCACGCAGTATCTCACTCGTTCCTGTTTATATTCCTCATTACTATTGTTACATAATCATGTTGTCACAATGAACCATCTTATATAAGAATTACGTAATACCTATTAATGACTAATCTCTTCAATCGCTGTACGTTTCCGGTGCGAAAACCACGATTTTTTTTCATAGAATAGCCAAAAAAAAGAGGTATTTCCTCGTGGCAATGTGGGGTGGTGGTCACTACTCACTACCCCTATGATTTAAGGGAGACTATCATTTATGTTTGATTTTAAGCACCTTTTTATTTTTTTCATTTTTACCCCTTCACACCCCGACACTCAAAAAGGTATTTGGAACAACTCTGTGAAAAAAAATTGGAACAAAGTTAAATAGCGTCGTCACAAAATGGGAACATAAAAAAGGCCTGTTCTTTTATATATATAATGGATAATAGATAGATACATTTCACACTTATACCTATAGTTTAATTTAATTTTTAATAACTTGGCATGGTTAATTGATAATATAATTGTACCTTGGCCATTCACTGATCTACAGGTCTTGGAATGAGTGCACCCATAGGCCATCTAGACTTCTATCCCAACGGAGGAAAAAATCAACCAGGATGCAACCAAGGCATGATGAAGTATATAAACCACGAAAATGGTAGTTTCTATCAGGGTATGAGAAGATTTTTAGCTTGCGATCACGTCAGAGCGCATGAATATTTTAACGAATCGGTAAACACGCAGTGCAACTTCATAGCGATAGAATGCGATTCTTATGAAGAGTTTTTAAATGGAGATTGCTTTACGTGTTTTAACGAAACGGTTCGTAGATGATATACATAGTCATTCAACTAAATATTAAGTATTTTACTTTAAGTTTTGACTAATACTGTACTAGGGAGGAGAAGTATTTTTTATTAGTTTTTGGGGTGTTAATAAGATAGGAAACTATAGAAAATGTATTTTTATCGAAATATATAATAAATTTTTTAGAACCCCGAAGGAAAAATATGTGCAGAAATGGGCCTACGATCATTGGGCCATTGGAGAAAATATGCACCTATAATTGCCAGTTCAAGTGAACCTAATACAGTACCACATATTCGATTATACAGTCTCACCAACGCGGACTCGCCATTTTGCAGTAAGTATAAATACGATTCAGGACATTTAATATATTAATTTACAGTATTGTTTAACATTATAACAATTATAATACAGTATAGTAGAAGTATGGTCAAACTAAATAATGCACTTTTTGATAATATTATCACATTTTTATGCACCTAAACCTGTATAAAAGTAGGGAAAAAATCTATTCAAATATCTAGGTATTTAATTTGTAGGGATACATTTTGTTATAATCATATATCAGATTAAGCGCACATTGTTCAAATCGACCAATTGAACGACATAGCTATAATATTGTTACTCAACGTATTAAAAAAAAAATGTTTAAAAAACAAATCATACTCGATGTTTCAGCGTATCTGTACCGAGCCACGTTGAATATGGCGAATTCACAAGCTAGCATAGACCACGGCGGTGAAGTAGGAAATTTTTTACTGCAACTCGAAGGAGTTAACACCAAATCGAAGATTTTGAACGTATTCATGTGAGTATTTCCGTAAAACATATACGTGGTGTTTTCCAGTAGTACATGAAATATAATAAATTTATTGTTGTTATTATTATCTTTGTCATTTTGACAATGCTTTTTAAGAATATAATATGCAACATGTGAGTTATGATTTTTACGGTCGGCCCCTTAGAAATATCGAGAAAATTAGGCTAGTGCGATTTAAAATGATATGTATTACTCAACAAATGTAAACTCAAGGTATATATACAATGCACATACATTGTATACACACAAAAAATGCACATAATATTTATTGTTAAAATAGAAAATGATCATTTTGTTTATAAACATAGGGAACAGCATTACAAACCAGGCAGTGTTCACCGTCAGGTATTCGGATCTATCAACGTAGGCACTATCAAATCGGTCCTGTTGCTTTGGAACCATTCGACTACGATGAATATACTAACATGGAGATTCGAAGCGCCAGTCATCTACGTCGAGTCACTGACCATCGAGACATTCAATGGTGGCCAAAAGTAATAATACACATTAAAATAAATTTAAGTTAAATATTAACAAACAAATGTATACATAATTATTGTCTATACGAATAACGTCGGTTACCAGCGGCTTTAATCTGGAAAAATTGCGCAATTTGAACGTAATAAAACAATGAAATAAGTATAGGTTTACCAGATCTGATGATTTCAGAAGGTAAATTTGTTTCTTTCTCTCGACTTCCAACCTCGAAACAGCGTTTTCGAGAAATCACATGTCCATTACAACTAAATTCATAATAGCGATTTAATTTAGTTAAAATTAAAATAAACAAAATCCCGATCGGTTAAGCTTAAAAAGAAATTACGATTAATACTCGCGTCGAAAAAAATAACATATTACGGACTATGTTTCGACTGAAACGACAAATACTAAATGGACTGAGTTGACGATTTTCGTCCTAATCGATTTCAACTCATCATCCCTATTTTCGATAGTTCCATGTTTTGATACGTGGTATGACAATAGCTACCTGATGACAAAATGCATCCATTTTTTATTTAAAATTGAACACGGCCCTTGGTATCATCGTCTTACCAGATAAAAGACTGAGTATCAATAACAAACGGATTAATTATATTTGTTTATTTCAACTTTGATCATGACTGCATCCGTTACAACATCACAGACTACAAACTAAAGTCTAGCGATTATTATTTTTTTAAATTTCTTATCTCTATGTTCAATAAACACTTCATAGTCGAATCAAAAATATGCCTCCGCTTTTCTCTTACCCCAAAAGCCGCCTCTGATTTTTTAAGAAGATAGAATCTACATTATACCTATTAATTATTATATGTATAAAATAGAATTTTTCACACCCCTCAAAAAAATGTCAAGTAACGCCCATGCTGGTATAGTGTCTTCCAATATTATACTTATGTGCTTTGTGACTTGTATGATTATTTATAATTTTTTTTTCAGGCTGAAACTGTGCCCTCCAAAAACAATAGCTTTAGAAGCCGGCTTGTCATTCAGAATGATCCCGTGCTAACACGTGTTTGGAATGAAGATTGTGTGACTATGTATACCTCCAACAATTCTTTAAAATAGGTTTTTTCTTAATTGAAATCCATCTCACAACACTATTATTTGTCATAAATTTTAATTTTACTATTAATAGATAAGCCAAATATTTTATTTATTTGTAACGTGAAAAGTGTATTATAAAACAATAATAATTTTTTACCATTATTATATTATATTTACATATATTTATTTATGCTTATGCTTATGAAACGTGTATTTTCCAACAGTTGTTGTAAATTTATTTTAAGTCATATGTATTCTAATTTTGTACGTATTATGATAAATACCTCCTATATCCTAATACTAACTATATTGTATAAATAAATGTAAATGTATAAATTATAACAATAAAGAATATAAATTTCTATTTTATAAAGCCTACTTTATTTGTGGATGAAATAATTATCCAATAATAGCATCGAAAGAAGATGAAATTCTCGTTTCAAGTACCAATTTTTTATTAAGAATTTAATTTAAAAAATGTAAGTTCTTTTAAAAAATTAAAAATTTGAACGTGACTCTACGCTAGGATGACGCAGAAATTTTTTCATAAAATGAAAATAAAGTTTAAAAAGTCGATTTAAGCAATTCAATTTAGGCACATTTTATTCATTTTTATTTGTTTAACGCTAAACATTTCCACTCACTAAAAGCATAGATTAGATATACTAAATAGTACTAAATTAAGTATACTTAATCTATGCTAAAAGTGAGTAAAAGAAGGTCTAGTATGGCCTAGGTGTAAATATTTCAAAATACAAATCGAGCTATAAATGTTTAAATTCATAGATTGGCGCATGAATACTATATCATTAATACTTTCAAGATAATGGCAGATTCATTTAGTCGAAACGTCGTCTAAAAGAGAAATCACTAATGATTTAGAAAAGGAAAATTAAAAGTTATTACTTGTGATAGGTCGTCCACTTGTCCCTGAAAATTATTCTGTCTCATCGGTAAATATTATTCACGCCACCTCTGTGACATACTGACATGGTCCTGTACGTGATTTATCTGGACAGACTGAATGTGTACAAATGCATTAATTTTTGGACTGTTTTGTCAATCGCGCGATAATGGCCGTGGTTTGTGTCGTAGAGTAGATGGTACTCTAAACTCTATGCTTTGTGTGCATGCACCACGTGAAAACACCTAACAACGCTTCCCCTCGGTCGTTGTATATGTTCCACATTCAGTGTAACGTCCTCTTAAATCACGGTTATTGATAATATAATATATATTAGGAACTATCTAAAACAAATTTTAAATAAAACAGTCTTGAATTAATTACAATTTCATTTAATGTGGTACAAATTTCAATGATAACTGTTATCATGTTAATCGGTTATCAAAATATCAACAAACTGAAAATTACTTTTTTAGATTAGGAAAATTCGAATTTTTTTTATACTTTTAACTGCACATTCCAACTCTGTTAATCAAATCGTACGAGTACCTAGTTTTAAAATCTCATATTTGGTCGATTTCCTGTCGGTTAATCTATTTCTACTTTATATTTGTCAAAATGGAAACAAATGAATGCTTTGTTTGCGGTGGTAACAATTTCACAATTATCGATGGAGCATTTGTATGCGTTGAATGTGGAATACAGTCTCAAGTGAGTTCTTCATTTTATATTTAATTTATTGTCTACAATGTGCACTGTACACTTATTATATTATGCCATACTAACTTTTTACAAATCAACTATTTATGTAATATTTCTCTGAAATCAATTCAAATGATATCAAATTAATTAATGAAATAAATATTTAAGTTCCTTTCTGCCCAATGTATATGCTCTCCTGGTATCTTTATTGATCGCGGGCTTAGTTGTCTATCACACATAAGTAGCAAAGGTCCAATTCAAATTCCTTTGCCAATGGCTTTATATAATAGCTTTTTGGTATCCTCCAATTATATTAAACTTACTATCAAAGCACTGCTAAGACCTATATAAACATACAATATCCAGTTGGAGCGCTTCCAAAACTTCAAATATGAAACACATTCAAAGATTTAAATACCAAGTCTAATCTTTCTAATCTCAAAGTATCATACATTACCAAAATAACTAAACTTCATTAGTAATTAAGTAAGTTACCTAGAACATCATAAAAATCCTCTGATCTCTGAACTATCATCCAATACAATTTCAGGTTATCTAAATAAAAGATTACAAAGGTATTAATGTCAGGATCTGCTAATTTAATTTAATATTTTAATTTTATCATAGTATCTCTTATGGAAGGCCTCTAAAATCTGTAACTTCTGCCCTTTATTTATGTAATTATTAGTTATTCCTATTGTTCCTTTGTATAATTGATCTTATGAATAAAATTTTTAAAAAAAACAACTATGTAAGTAATGTTAATGTTTGTTGTTATAAGAAATATAATTAAATTTAAAAGATTTTACTTTAAATATTATTATTTATTTTACAGAAAGTTTTAAGGTTATCCGTTTTGTTTTTTTTGTTTTTTTCAGAACGTTAGAGAAGTACAAATTAATTATAATGATGATATTATGGCTGGGAAGTATGATGAGATGATAAATAAAGATCATGAAATAACAATCGGTTCTCAATTAGAAAAAGAGAAGAAACTATTGTCTTGGGAATGTTTTAATTTAATACTTTTAGGACTTACCAAAGAGATGATTGAACTTGGTGCTAAACCCAATTTAAAAGTTATTGTGTTACAAATATGGGTTCGGTATTTACAATGCATTGAGGCGGCATTTACATCAAACAAAATTAAGAAACTTCCAAAGTTTAATACAACAATTAATAATGTGTAAGATAAAAATGAATTGTTTAATGAAATGAATTAATTTTTCTCAATGAAATAAATTGTTAGATACAATATCTAGAAGATTATTATTTAAAGCATTAAATATTAAACATATTATTATCTATAGTTTTAACATAAAATAACTATTTATAGTTTTCAAATAAAGAACCAGAAATTATTGATTTAAATAATTCCAATTATTGGCAATTTTGTAAATTCTTATTAAATTCAAATCTTACTGCAATAATATAACATTTGTTTTTAGTGATGGTGAAATTTTATATGGCATTGACAATTTGAAAAAAAAATTATTAAATCCAAAGACTGGAATTCGGGCAGGACGGCAGAAAACTAGATGTCGGTCAACTAATTCAAAATCAATTAAGTCTTATAATTCAAATGCATCTTCATATGCAACAGTTAGTTAAAAATAAAACAAGTATATAGAATCTACAATGCATGCAGATACATCGATACATGGATATGTCTTGTGGCTACTGCATTCAGTCGACATATGATTTCTTTTCTTTGTTGTTGGTAACAATCTTGCGTTAATGTCGCAATTGGTTACCATTATAACAATGGTAATATTTTCGATATCTGAAAAATTTTCAGAATGACCCCCAGCCATAAGACATATCTATGTCAATATAGAGTAAATTTTGTTTATATTATTTATTGTAAAATGCTAAATTATGTTCAAAATATTTATGTTTATGTTTATTAGGTTACCTATAAATTGCGTAGATTAGACAAATCTAAAACAGATTTGAATAATGAATCAATAGGATTATCAGATGATGTTAGTTTATTGCAAAGGAGCAATAGATCAAATAAAATTAAGTAATGAATGATATTATTTACAGTGTATAAATTACTAAACAAGCTAATATTTTAGGATTAAATTGGCAAAAAACATACAAAAATCTCTGAAAGAAATGCCTTCTAAGACTAATGACTTAACCAATGAAGAATCATTAAAGTTATTTAAATCCGGTCGAAAATGTTGGAATAAACTAAAGTATAAAGAAAAAAAAAATATATTGAATATAAAAAAATTAATATCCATTATAAGATTAGCCAATATGATAAATGATGATGATATTTATCTATGCGATATACTAAGGTTAATGTTAATTATTAATTATATTTTATCTTGATTTTTATTGTATAAAACTAGACTTTATTCCAAATTGAATGCACCTTGGCATTGTATTTTTATGTACAATGGCAATGTTAATCAACTTGTTCACCACTGCTTTTACAATAGAACTAAAATATACTCTTATTTGAAATAGAGTATACTGAACTTTAAATAAACTTACATTTATCAATTCTAAAGATATTTTTATATATTATTTAAATAGATGGGTTCATGAAGGACATTTTCATGTCAATCGTGTCAACTTATTTTTACCAGAAAACGTAGTACATGGTATTAATTTAAGAAATATGATACCTATGTCATCAAGAAGTATATTAAATACTGAAATGGCCATGTTATTGAAACATTTTAAAACAGATCAACTACCTAATATTGATTTTAAAAAAATGGTTGTGCGTTTTTGTGATGAACTACAACTTCCAAGTAATTATTTCTTTTCTAATAAATTAATAATGAAAATTATACTAATTAATAATTATTTTCTGTTAAAATTAGGTGATTTTACACAATTTGTTTGCAAACTTGTTATCATATCTCCTCCAAGTATCCAATTCACCAATGTATTACCGGATATTGAAATTAAAGTAATAGCTTACATACTTTTTACTGCCAAATTTTTACTTTGTCTTGATGGTAATGCCGAAAATTTATCTTCAGACTTTGCTGAAAAAGTGAATCAGTAAGTAATTGCTTGTTTTTTAATAACCATGTTTTAAATATTATTTAAATACTTAAAAAATGTTAACCACAATTTGTATGAAATACATTTTTATGAGTTATTTTATGTCCTATTAATAATATTTTATATAGATAAATAAAATTGTATATGCCATTCACAGTACACTATTGGCTTTAAATCAAAAAACACATAATTCACCCTAAAATGTCCTTAGTTTCATTGTAACTTTCCTATCATTGACTGAATCACAAAAAATTAAATTCTATTAACCATCTTTAGAATGCTATTCATAAAAATATTTTTTGTGTTTATTAATCAACTTAATCTATTAAGTTATTTAAAAGAAGTAAAGACAAAATAAATAAATATTTATTGTCTGTATTAAATATTTTAATTGTTTTTGTACTTATATATTGACAAATATTATGTTTCAGATTAAAAAAAGAAAATATACAACTGTTCAATTGGAATGATTATGTGCAATATATAGAATATAGAAATACTGTGGTTTCAGAATTTAATTATGTACTGCATAAAGATTTATATAAAAATAATATATCCAATACAAAATTATTTATTAACGATTGGAATATTATGAAGTCGACCTTATCTATACCTGAAAGTAATAATCAGAATATCAATTCAAAATTTCAACATTTAATTCAATTTTTTTTTTTTTGTATTCAATAGCAAGAAAATTAAATAAGAATTTTAGGGATGACACTGAATTTTTACTTAAATCATTGCCTGATGTTAAAGTAAAAACAAGTTATAGAGGAATTCCTGCCTCTACTAAACCATTTTCAACAACTTTAAAATGGATATTAGACTATTATCCAATGCAATTAAGTGTTAAAGCAAAACAAATATTAGACAAAGATTTTACTCAAACTGATGTTTTATATTTAACTGATGAAAAAAGGTAATTTTATTAAGTAATATAATTTGTTATCAGAGGTATAAAATCTTAATATTCTTACTAAATCAAATTTAGTTGATTTGTTCATTAATTACTTATAGTATTATACTGATACTCTACTAAAAATAAAATTATTTGTTTAAATATTTATGCATAATATTTTTAGCTATCTATATTGATTATTTTCTTTATTAGGTCAAATTTATATTTAATTTACAAAATCTTAAGTTCTCTTAGAATTTTCAATAATTCAATTAATCTTTTTTAATAAATTATACTATGCATTTAAATACTGTATCATAAAAAAAAATTTAACTGTAAAAATACTTTTTTCAACATAAAATATATTTAAATGGATTCTTTTAAGTTAAACATAGTTTTGAAATTTAAACAGTATTTCTAATAAATTTCTAAAATACTAATCATTATATTGACCTCCTTGTTATTCAATATATTTTTAATTTTAAAAATAACATTAATTTTAAATTTTATTTGTTATAGGATATGCAATTTGGCTAAAAATTGTGGTATACCTTTAGAAGTCAACCACGATAGACCATTACATTATGCAAAACAAAAAACTAAAGATTCTGATACCAAGACTTATAAATCATCGATTGCTGAAAGTAAAATATATTTAATAAATGAACCAACATACAAGATCAAAGAAAACAAAAATGTTGATAGCTTATTTAAAGAAAAAACCAATACGATATATTTAGGAACAGGCCTGAACTATTGGTCATTACACATAAATTCTTGGTTTTTTAAAAACGCTGATGCTACCAAAATAAGTACAGTTTTAAAAAAAAACTTACCACACTCATTTCTTTGGTTCATGCATCAATGTTGCCGTATTGTAAATTGTCCGCAGTCTGAGGCTTATTTGGAACTTGTAAAATTAGAGAATAAATTCTCTATACTTTTACAATCAGATGAAACAGTGTCTCGTTCAGAATATGAAGATTTATTGTCAAGTATTACTTTATAGATTATTTTATAGAAACAAATGAAACTCAATGAATAAATAAATGTATTTTTGTAAAAATAAAGTTGTAAGTAATATTTATTTTTATTTTTTTATTTATTGATTAAAATATAGAAAATTTAAAGTCTGTAACATATTATTTACAATAAGGAAATGTGTTGTGAAATATTTGCATGTAGTGAATTAATATGAGGAAGGAGTCTAGTGACAGAACCCTAGAATTCATGTATGTTCTAGTATGCAAGTATAATTTTAATATACGTATATATAATTGAAATGAAACGGGAAAAGCATCACTTGAGAACGACTAGACCGATTTTGCTCATTGTACTTATATTATTTTTTTTTTTTAATAATACCTAGATATAATAATAATTAATAAAAATAGAAATGTTATCATCTAACAAATAAACAGAAAGATAAACATTAATTTTCATGGGTGAAGCCAGATAATTCAGCAAGTTAATTATGAAATCAGCAAAATTTCCAAATTATTTTTTAAATGTTTGCTTATCAATGTTTCAACTAGTTTTATACATTTGAATCTTGATAACTTGAAAACTTCAACAACTTGAATTTTTTTCTTGTCTCTTGAGAGTTCATTTGCGACCCGTGAAATATTTTTTCTGATGTCATGGGGAATAACAATTCTACATAGTTGACTGGAACTTCGAAGTCAATAATGCTGTGGTCAGAGCCCGGATTCTACAACCGTGATTCCAGCTGAGCAATGTTTACAATACATCAATAGTGATAACAATTTTTATTAATTGATAATCAACAATATTGTTCTCTGATAATACTGCCCTCCTAAGTTAAAATACCGTAAGTCACCGGAAAACGGTTTTGAAAAAAATGTGTTTTTATATTTTGAATTTTTTAAAAATCAATAATCATATTAATCTTGTACATTTTAATTATTTAAGTATGACACGATATGTATTCCTGTGTAATTTCATCTTACGAATAAAAAAATATTTTGGTGAAATTGATTGTTACACGTCTATTACCTATCTTACTTTTGACGTTGATCTTTAGTAAAAGTATAGCCATACAAGCCATGTATGTAAATGCTATAGCCGCAAATTACAATTTGAACTATTAACTAAGATAAAATGTCGTATCTTCAACTATATACTCAAGGCGTTGTTGCTTAGCCCCGTGATTTCACATCATGTTCGCCTATAGTATCTCTGCATTTTCCAACGATTCACCAAGTTTTAGCTATTTTCTTATTACTCATTTTTTGTGAAGCAATATTTCACTGCATGCGCAAAGCACGAAACCACCATGGTTTCATTTTTATTTAAATATAATATTTTAAAAAAAACTCAGAAAAATAGCCAGGATGGCAAATACAAATGTGCATTAGGTAATAGCATAAACCAATATATAAAATATGTTTTATAAGTCTTAATCCACGGGTAATAGGTAAACGTATTTTATACGGAACAGCATTCTGTAAATCGTTATCATTATCATCACTACCTTTCAAAATGTAAACATTGCCTTGTTGACAAAATAAATGGCAGTCAGTTTCACTGTATAGTTACTGTAGTGCGGTGTTCAAAGTCGTCCATCTAGTTGCTATTATATATCTGTATTCTGTGTGCTTTGCTGCTTTTGTAACTAAATTCTATCTGGTCATGATCGAAACGCAGCAGCTGCAACAATTTACAAAGCACGTCCGTTTCCTTTCCATGATATAACATTTCGCTGTTATAGTTAGTTATCTATCTCGCCAAATTAAATCCGTACAATATCACATAAAAGCTTTCGCGGAGGCAGCTGTGATAAAAAATGGATCCAACAATATTGTGATTTGTGTACCCAATTAAGAGTTGTTCAACAATGTTTTCATTTTGTTTCTTTGGATATTAAACAAGGGTTCGATGACTACATTCGTTAACAGATCGTGAAACGTCATTTATCAAGTTTACAGGTAATAACTGCCATAATGGAACCGAAGAACGACTTGATGGCCGAAGACGTTGTGTTGATGTTGCTAAATACGTTGAAGTCCAATGGCACATTCGACGAGTTTCGTAGACATTGCGTTTCAGATATCGATGCAAAGGTATGAAACGAGTTATTTAACATCATTTGCTCAGTGTACTTATCTATATAATATCCTAATGACATTCATTGATGATTCCTATTTTGTTGATTGTACAACTGTAGATATCTAATGTATGACTTAGATACACAAAAAATTCCAACTCGTGTTATTGTCATGTTCGTTGTACTATACACTATGAATTAACTATGCTTTATTTCTCTTACAGCCAACTTATCAAAATTGGAAACAACGAATTGAAACAAATGTCTCAAAATTTTTAAGCAAAGTAAAATACACTCCTGAATTAAATAAGAATACTGTTCGAGAACGACTAAGAAAACATTTACTTGATGGGTATGTGTTATAAAATGTATTCCATATTTAGGTGTCAGAATTTGTTTGCCATCATTCAAATGAATTAAGTAATACCTATTTGACTTGGTGTTGAATTCAAAGTTGATAAGTGAAAATCTGTTTGTTTCTATATAGCCATTGCAAATTTATATTTACATAATTTTTTACTATTCCTTTAAAACTGATAATATTAAAATTTTCTAAATTTATCACAAAATATTCATATTGTAAATCACAAGTATTATGATTAAACATTATTTTGAATTTTATCATTGATTAACTTTTAATTCTATAGCACAATTTATAATTAAAGATTTCAATTGTTAAAACCACACCTCTATTAATTCATAACTATAATGACAGAGATAATAAAAATAATTTTGGTTAAACTTTTTAATTGTTTTATGTGGTTTTTGTTCAAATTATTTGTTTTAAAGCCTAATGTTTGATGAATTGATTTTTAATATTGATATATAATTAATTTATATATTGCAAAACTATTATTATTTTATTTTGTTAATTATTTTTATTTCATTTTGCTAATATATCTTACTAAATTTAGACGTGAAACTCACGATATCGAAGAAGGAGCTGACAGAATTCTTACTCAAGTATTGGCACCCAGAATGTTAAATGTTTTTGAACCTGAAATTGCAAACGCTGTAAATGAATACTTAGGAATCAAAAATGAAGTCCCTTTGCTTGAACCTCGGATTGAAGTTAATGGTATGTCTCTTTTTATTTTATTCAACTACTTGTTATAATTTTTAAAAAACTCTGCAATTTGAAACATATTAAATCCTTGATCATTCTGCTTTTTAAAATGTGGTGACTTATTAGTTATTATTTAATTCTTATAAAATTAACTTTAAAGATAGAATATTTTCTATCTGGGATTTGATTTTATCATGTTACAAAATTAGTAATTTTGAAGTACGTAAATGTTATTTTATTTTGAAAAAAATATTAAGAATAGATTTTGCGATCGGTCCAATATACGACCTACCTCAGTATTATATTATTAATTGACATACTATAAGAAAAATATAAATATAGTTACCATTATTAGTTCAATATGTGACCTACAACCTACGAAATATTTACCCATATAAATGAAATGTGGAAAAATATTTTCGGATAGAGTTAAAAACGTAGATATTGTGTTTCGTGTAGAGATATTTTATCGATCTGGACACAAATTTTCAAATTCCAATACTCAAACAATATTTATTTTGCGGAAAATACTGAAAAAGCGATATGAAATAAAAGTAAATGATGAGTTTCCATTATTACCAAGAAAACTTAAAGAGGAGTGGTAAAAATTCCTTACTTAAACTTCTTTGTTATTAATCTTAAGATTAGTTTGTTGCAGCTCTCCATGCTTCTCTGTCATAACTCAATTCTTTCAGGTCCTTGTAGTTTCTTTTATTCATATCCTTTATTATCTGGGTCATGTATTCTGCCCTTGGTCTTCTTCTTTCGATATGTTCTTCAAATCTCCTTCAATTATTGTCTTAAGGAGGCTTTCATGTCTTAATATATTATGTCCCAAGTAAAGACATAAAATTCAAATCTGTTTTCAAAATTCTTATTACATTACTGGATTAATTGGTACATTAGAAATAGAAAACTTTTTAATTTATATGTTGATGTATGTTAGACAAAAATTGAAAATTATTGCTTCCCATCCTCTTAAAACAAACTTAAGTATTAATTTGATAGTTATTTTTAAATTATATCTATGTAAAAACTCTTTTTTTAGTTTCAAAGTTCTAAATCAAAGACATTTAAAGGGTTATATTTAATTATTCCTGACCTCAATATTTACATACTTAATTACAAATACTTATAATTTTATTTTTGTTTATTTTATACACTAAATTGTTGTGTCTAAGCTTTTTTTTTTGTTATTATTAAATAAATCAAACATAGGTATTATGCTAATAATTAGTTGGTATTGTTTACAAAAGAAAAAAATGTATTAATTAAAATTTAATGTGCTTATTGTTTTAGGTTTGAAAGAATCTAATCTGAATCTGAAAAATGTTTCTGGTGTTGAAATAAATGTTGTGTCCAATACCAAAATAGGCAAGTTATTAAAATTATTGTAAATACTTATTGATTGAACTCTTAAAATTAATTTTTGTACTGAAAAAAAAATAAAATAAAACTATTACCTTTTTAGATTTAATCTCAGACACTGAGAACATGGATAATATTGAAGAAACCTCTCCTGAATTTGAACCTTTATGTTCAGTTTTAGACAATGATAATAGTAATGATGAAAGCATCTCGGGTATGTCAGATCTAGTCAGTGTTGGTAGCCCAATACAATTGATCCCAAAAGAAAATCATGAAGACAATTCTAATGGTTTTGAATCTGATAAAATTGCTGTAGAAAAACCACAACCAACTACGCCCTTAGATAAAAATGGTATTATCAACCACAAAAATGATACTATTAGTATTAAACCAGATGATGTAAAGATTTTAAACAATAATGAAAAACCTAAAACGAATGAATCAAAACCTAAAAGTAAACATCATTCTTCTAAAACTAATAGACATACAAATAGTCTAGATAAATCTAGTACACAAAGGTCTAAAGATAATAATTCTAGTAGCCATCGTTCTACTAGTCGAGAAAAGAATGATATGAAAAAAAGTAACAATAGTAATTCTAAGGATAGAAAAAATAGTAGTCATAATAAGCATCATAATGACTCTAAAGATAAAGAAAAGAAACATAGACATGATAAAAAATCACACCATAGTGACCGTGATAAAACACCAAAAAGAGATAGAAAAGACTCTAGGTCAGATAAAAAAGAAAAATCATCTAGCCTTTGTAAAGAACCCAAATTATTAAATGGCAATCGTAGTGATGATGAAAGTAATTCTGGAGGATCCTCAAAACAAAAAAGTAATTTACATAAAAATAAAAGTTCTTCATCTGATAAATCTAGATCTTCCTCTAATAATCATAAAAGTAGTAGAAAAGATAATGGTAGTAAAGATGTTGTTGGTAAATCTAAAGACAAATCATCTATGGCTAATAATTGTAAAAGCTCAAATCATGAAACTAATCGAACTAACTCAAAAAAACGTAAACATTCATCAGAAGATAAAAATAAATTAACTAAAAATAGTTCAAATGTCGAAGAAAATAAACCGAAATGGAGTGATTTTATAACAAATGATGAACAAGATGCAGCAAATGTTTTATTATCAATGAGTGAAATATCTTATGAAAGTTCTCATAGTGAAATAATTACAGAAAATATAATTTTCGTTAACAATTCTCCTACTGTTGAAACTTTAAAAATGCCTTTAAGTACAATAGAAAACAAATTAGAAGACCAGAACCATTTGAATCGAATAGAAAATTTTCAATTTAAGGACAGTTGTATTGAAGAGAACTTTAATTTAGAAACACCACAGTTATCTAATTCTAATGACAATTATGAAAAATGTGAACAATTGAATTCATTTTCTAATAATATTGTAAACTGTTCAACACCATCCAAAAATATAACAGTACAAAAAGGCTTTACTGAAAATGTTCAAACAACTTCAGATGACATTAAACACAGCAAATTAGAAGTAGAGATAAAAGAAATAAAACCATTAAATGACGAAGTCAATTTAAACCCAACCAGTGATCAAATGACTGAAGAATGTGATTCTAATGAAAGCATAAAAGTTCCAAAATTAAAATTAAATCTATTACCAAATCAAATTGATTCCATTAAAAGAGAAAAAAGAAAAAAACATATAAATAATGAATCTACAATTAAAAAATTAAAACCATCAACATCTGATGAATTGTCTAATGAATTAATTGTTCCTGTCATTCATACTGCGTCAACAACTCTATCATGTGAACCAAGTGACCAAAAACATGACTGTGATGTTACATCTGAAATAATTAATCCTGTAATTAATTTACCACCTAACCAAGAAACAATTAGTTTACATAACAAGAATGAAATAAAAAATATAAAAACATTAGAAAATAAAGAATCCGTTAATACCTTTAAAGGATTTTCTTCATCAGAAGCTGTACCTTGCAAAAACTATCAACTATTAAATGATTTACTCAAATCTCTGCAAAATGAAATAAATAATCAAAAATTAATTGATAATGATGGATTTAAAGGTTTTACTTGCGCAGACATACATCCGTGTGAAAAACGAGATGTGGTTTATTCACAGTTAGTTAAGCTGAAAGAAAATTTAGGTTTTAGAGGATTCTCTAAAGAACAAATTGAAATAAGCAAAGGACATCAATTTGTTAAACAACAGCTGAAACTTGCTGAAACACAAATAAATGAAAATAATCAACAAACAAATATTGGTAGAAATG
Source organism: Drepanosiphum platanoidis (assembly GCA_948098885.1). Taxonomy (NCBI): domain Eukaryota; kingdom Metazoa; phylum Arthropoda; class Insecta; order Hemiptera; family Aphididae; genus Drepanosiphum; species Drepanosiphum platanoidis. Next base: position 4,640,924 of record OX402531.1, read on the forward strand.
GAGTTCAACAAGGAAAAACATTTAATAAAGTCATGGCAATAATATATGAAAGTAAAAAAGATAATAAGACAACTCCAGCCGAAAGCTACAGCCAACCCAAAGAAAAAAAGAAAAAAGATAGTCCTGCGGCGAATAATAATAATCGTGATATTACTGCATCCGATGATTGGGTCGTTGAACAAGAAATGAAGTATAAATTATTACCTGTAAAAGTTCAACTTGAAAGACTGCTTGAATATAGTTTTAATGGTATGTATTTACTTTAATTAAAGTTTTAAAAAGAAAATTAATTTTATATTTATTTTTTCTGGGTTTATTTAGATACAAAACATATGCCTGATTCTCCACAAGTATCTAGTGCTTCTTAACGCAATACATTTAAAGAACATTGGAAAATACCTACAATAACACTTCACAATATTATTCTTTCAAAGTATCAATAAAAATTAAGGTACAATTTTTTGAAATATCATTATATAATTATTGTCAATCATGAAGGTTATAAATTGATTTATCCATTAAAGATCAACATAATTGGTTTTAAAAAGAAAGTATTTCAATTAAAAAAATTAATAAGTTTTATAAAATTAAAATTTCAATTATTTGACATAATAATTTTCATGATATATATATTTTGAAAACTAATTTTTTTTCTAGGCTCAAAAACCAGTTAATCAGATGTTTATAGTTATAGTCAATTAAAGCAGATCTGAAAACATTTAATATATTGATATATTTCTGCGCGTTATGTAAATATATTAATTACATTAATATACTAAAAATGTGTATTCAATAGAAGTTTTATGACTATAAAATAGATTAAAATAAAAATTCAGTATTTAAAATTTTATATATTTCATGTTTATACTTTCTTGAAATTGACTATTTTTAGTACTCTGTAAGTTTAATTTAACTTTCTGTGATTTTTACTTATTAATTCGGTTATTTTAAATAAGTATTTATGCGTGTATATATATAAATATATATACATACATATTATATATATATTTATATATATGTATATTATAACATATTTAATTAATAGGTATTTGGTTTTAAAATATGAGAAACATTTACTTTTCAACAATATGGAATTAAATGAAATTAAAATAGCATTATACATTGTGCTATATCTGAGTTGATTTTAATTAAAACAAAAATATTTTTCTTAAAAACTTTTCTTGGAAATAAATCAATATGTGTTTTCTTTTAGATTTTTTGATAAATATCTTTAAAAAATTATACTTAATTTATTTACTTTTTATTCAATATTGTTCACTGCCTTAATTTAATTAAATTTATGAATAACAAGTTAAATAAAAATATTGTTTCATATCAACAATAATTTTTTTACAATTGTTTTGTAAATAAATATATTATAATTATTTATATATTTTAATTTACTTGAGATAAACATTATTCATATGGAAAATATAACTATTTATATGTATATATTTTAAAATATGATATAATAAAATAATATACGTAAAATATGTGTATATAATAATTGTTTGTGGTTGTAATATGTCAATTTATTTCTTTTAATTAGATTAGACAATTAATGGTTATATCCTTGTAGGTATGTATGTATATATTATATAAGTACAAATATCATTGCTAAGTAAACATTTTGTTAAATATTTGGTTATATACCTACTGTTGACAACTTTTTTGTAATAATATTTTGTTATTTAAGTTGTTGGATTAATATTATTAATACAAACATGTTTTGGAATTATTATTTGTTTTAATTTAACAATAATATATTGTATAGAATGGTCTCGTCACAATTGATATTTAGTTATTTTTTATGTTTTACAATTAAACAGTATAGCTTAGAGATTATTACACTTTGAATAAGTGATTGTATTGTATTATTTTTTAAATAATACAAAACACATTATTTACGAGTATAGAAAACACCAAGAGAAACAACATCTATAAGAAAAGACTGTTTATATTTATTGTGAATTAATTGGTTTTATGTATTCATTTCTAATATTCTTTGATTATGTGTTGTTGATAAATAATCTATTCTATATAATCAATATAGAAGTGTATTGGATTTACAAATCTTAAAAATTTTATAGAATGAAATTATTCAAACATAAAATCTTAAATCAATAGTATGTATTTACCTACTGATGAAAAATATTTATATTAGATAAATTAAAACAAATTGTTTCGTTACGTTTTGTGTTATCATTAAACGGCTATAGAAAAAATGATGTGACGAATTATTCACCCTCAATAAAAAAAATTAGTTTATTTTACACTTTATAATATAAACAAGGTAGATAATTTTGATGAGTTTTATATGTTTTAAATAATTAAGCTTCTATAAATGTTTATTTAGAATTAGGTATACCTATAAAAAATAATTTATCTAGTAAAATAACATTGATGCGTAAATATTTTTTTGAATCGAGAGAAAATTTTGAAAAAAAAATAGTCTATATTATGTACGAAATTATATTCTAATAAATAAAAATACCTGATCTCTTGAGCGTCCCCGTGTGATCCCTGTAGAGTTTTTATTCTGCGTTCCTGTAAAACAATAACGGCAAATAATGATTTAATGAAACTTAAGATTTTTCTGAGGCCAATAACAGGATTTTACCACTTCCACTATAGTTGATGACAAATATTTACTGCAGTTATGTAATGCACCCGCCTAGCATACGATTCTATTGGTCTGTGCACGAATAACGACCCCGCCCATGTCCCACTCAGCCCTGATACCTCGCCGACACGCCTCTTGATGAGAGTCAAGCCTTCGCATTGGTTCTCTCCCTCGTGATCACAAATCATATTATATAGGCCTTTTTATAATATATATCCTATAGTCCTTGGCTACCATCCTGATTGCAAATGTATCTACTATATATCTACTATGGCTATCATAAACACAGGGCCGGTTATAAGAGGGGGTAATTGCAGGGGGCGGAAAAGTGATCTCTGTGAACAAATAATTTAAATTTTCTTTGTCAAATTAAATTATTGACATTGAAATAGAATTGACGAAGTACTATTTTTGTTGACTCCATTTAATTTTGATTGTGAATTGTGATTATGATTATGTTAGTGGATAAGTGTATAGTGTATATGTGTACCTATTTGTAAAAAGTAAAATGTAAAGTTTACTTTATCATGTACCTATTTATAAAATATATCATATATCTATATATTTAAAGGACAAGGGAAAATCTACATTTTCTTCTCCATGGCTCTAAAATTTTAAAATATTACATACTCAGTAGCGTACTTACCAAGGGGTGGTCGGATTCAACCCCCCACCCCCACCAATGGCAAAAAAAAATTAATAATAATATTGTTTCGTTGTCACGCTCTGAACTTGGAGTGAAAATATAATTTATTGTTGTGTTATGTTCACTATGAAATGCATGTTCCTATGAATACAAATTTATAATCTATTAATATTACTATTTTATAGTGCAAACTGTTTAGAAAGATGTACTTACTTACAAAAATCTACTTCTGAGGTATGTATAATTTAAATTACCTATTATTAATTATAATAATCAATTGAACTTGATGTTGTAATTTTATTTAAAAGAGGAGACTCAATGGTCTAGCTATGCTTTCAATCAACAAACATGATTCAATTATACTACTGATGAAGTACTGGTTGAACTAGGTATCTAATAAAAAGAAGAGATTAGAAGTTTTATTTTATAAGAGTGTATAAATATGTACATATGTAAAATAAATATTTATTAATAATAAACGACCATGAGTTGTGCAAAGATTTTTATTTGACTTGTTATTTTAATTAAAAGTACCTTTATGTATTTGATTATTGAGAAAAGAGACAGTTGTAAACAGGTAGTTTTTGTATAAATATTTAAACCCCCACCCCCCGAGCTAATTTGAATGTATGCCACTGTGCATACTACTGTCGTTTAGCAAATAATGTTGATTGTTAATGAAATAACAGCATAATGCATAACTACTTTTATCAACATTACCTAATAATTATTTAGCATTGAAATTTGAATTCTGGGTGGACGTGCCGCCGTTGAGTTTTCGTATTTACCCATGTTGTATACTCCGAGGAGTTTTTTGCTGCTCGAAAATAAACGTGTGGACACACTGTTTCTGGGCGTTTTCCTATATCGATTCTTTAAATCTTTTCTCTTATCAGTCAAATTTCAAGTGTGAAATATTGTGGATTATATTGTATCTATATTACATTGGTCAGTGGTTTTATTACTTTGTAGTTTTTAAAATTAATTTTAATAAGAATGCTTTTTGATTTGTTAAGTGAAAACTAAGTAAAATCATTGTCAAAATGTCCAAGTATATGATTTTTATTATTGGATGTTTACTGTCCGCATTTTCGTCGACCACCAGCGATGAAGTGCCTACAATGGCTATTTCCTGTGGAAAAACACAATTAACTACTTTACCCAAATATCAAAAATCCATAGATACCTTAGGGTTTAAGTCGTTGCTTACGTCCCTCTGGGATGAGGATACTAAAATTGTCATGGTTTTGGAAGATGAGCTAAGTCTTGAAGACTTCACATTAAAAGGTAATTTAAACACACATCTGACCTTTAAAAAATATGATATTAAACATTGTATATTAAGTTAAAAAAATTTTTATTTGTCAATATTTATACTTCACATTTTATAAAGATTTGTTTTCATTTAAATAAATTATGTTTAATTTTGATCTATTATTTGTCGTACGATAATTGTTAATTTGACTATATTGGTGTTATTCAATGCTATATTTTGGCTTGCAAAAAAACAAGTTGTAGCAGCAAGACTGTTGCCTTTGATTCTGCAATCTCGGTATAATTATTTTAGGTTTGGTGTTATAAACATTTTTTAACTACTAATTGGTTTTAAAAATTATAAACATACTTATTTTTTTACATGCAAAATAGGTTAAGTATTGGGCGGGACACACCTTTTTACTAAGTTCAAGATATTTTTTCTTTTGTAACAAAGTGTTTGTCTTTTTACACTGCTTTTGGACAAAATTCTCTAAGGACGGGTGTAGACAAGTACATATGAGCATCATATTTTTTACTTTTTATAGTTTTATTTAAAATGTATTTATTATATGTATCTATAAAGTCATATTATTTGAACATATTTTAAAGTAATTTAAAAAACACTGCTTTCATGTAAACCATTCTGGGCAAAGCTTGATTTATTATTTTAACATTCAATGAGTTTATTGAAAAAATAATTTTATACGTTATAAAAATGTCTACATATTGTTACATATTTTTTTTCTAGTAGAAGAAGTAATAGAAGAAAATAACTCTAAATTTTTTTTTTTATTTAGTTTACATATCTTGATATGTATAATTCAAGAAAAATATTTTTTATGTTTTCATTTAATGATTTAAATGTTTATCACGTGTAGTATTATTAAAATACGAGTACATATTTTATTAATAAAAAGTTATCTCACAATTAGTTCTGTTCTCTAATAAAAATGATCATACTTGGATCAACTTTTTACTGAATATTTTCCTGGAATAAGCTTTTACATATTATGCTTTTCAATCAAATTAGTTACCTATGTACAGCTGCTATAATAAAAAAATCTTTTTTCCTCTAAAATAGAATTATGGTCTTAATAATGAAATAGTACCATAATTATCACAGTAACAATTTTTCATCACAAATGTTAATTGCAGTTTTACATAAATATAATAGATTTATGTTTCATATAAAAAATAAAATATTCTATTTAATCAATTTAAATTTAGAATTTAAATAGCTATATTATCTATCATCTATCTCTAGTATCTTTCTTGTAAATTCTTATATTTTTATATTTTAAAATTATTAAAATCAAGATAAATTGTTCGAATTTTATTGAGTTAATTTATAAATGTTTAAAGCAAAACCAAATAATATTTTTATGGCTGATTGAAATTTATTATTCTATACTAGTAGTAATTTTAACTTTGTTCATTTTATAGATACTGATGGCCATAGTTTATTTAAACTATTTGAAAATACTGAAGATCGTCGTTTTTTCCCATCAGTTGATCTACCTGGAAAAACTGTTGAAATGTTATCAAAGAATGATTTTTCTATAAAGGATAATAAAGATGATACACTTGTAAATGGATCTAAAAAACCCATAGGTTTAATAGATCTTAATGAAAATAATCACAACAATAATGATGATCGACAATCAACATTAATAAAGCATAATACTGAAGTTTCAAAATTATTTAATAATCTTTGCAAACAGTATACGAATGTGATATTATTATTTTCTGGTAAAATTAATCCATGGATTCTGAAAACTGAAGAATCAAATGCACATCATTTAGTAACCAGACACTTAATGGCAGTTGACAACATTACTGGACAATTTAAGATAGTAGACAATGATAATACAGCACTTCTGTATTCAGCTAGCTATCCGTTCTTATCAACTGATGATGGGGTAACAAATACTCAACTCCAAGCAACTGCTGCCCCTGAAGTATGAATATTTAACTCAATATAGATTTGTAAAAATTTCTACATTTTATTAATACTTTTGTTTTTACAGGTATTTAAAGACTCACGTGATTCATTACTTAAAGTTGGAAGCAAGTTTTTATTGAATAACGAGACTGTTAGTTTACGCTTCCGATTTGAAAAATTAACATTTACTTGGGCATTGAAGGCAGTTGAGTTTGAACATGGAATTAATAATACTTTACTTGTGCCTAAACAAACAATTGGAGCTCAATTAGGATTGTCTTATTTCACGGAAGGACCTGTAATCTTCTCTAATAACAAAACCATTTTGCTATTTAATAGTACATTCCAGGTATGGTATTTATTTTAATTATTATTTCTTTATAAAATTTTGGATTTTATTGAAAAATTACCAAACATAATTGAAATAATTTTAGTGATTTTAATTTGAATATTATGTTATGAAACGGCCCAAATTATTTTAATCATATGTGTACTAAAACTAATACATATTAATATGTTAATATGAGGTTAATGTCAAATCCTGAATATCTTAAAAATTATTTAATAATCATAAAATACATATTAACATTATACTTATAATAATTGTAACTTTTATATTTAAAAGCTGTCTAGGAAAAGTACACTTCCTATATCTACTGCTGATACAGAATATTAATTTTTAATGTTCAAAAGTGCATAATTGGTTTAGTTTTTTTTAATATTTATTGATACTTCATTGTTCACCAATAGAAATTATGAACAGCTTGGCACAACATAGAAATGGATTTAATCTATTATTATAATAATTAAACCTTCTATAATTTAAAAAAAGTATACGTTTTATAATTATTCCTTTTAATGTTACTCGACATTTTTTATTCCACGACATTCATATTTTCTGTTGAGAATTGAACATTTGAATTCCTTCCATTAATAAGCTATATCTACACCTCTATTTATGAATAAACGAATTAACCATAAATAAATAATTAAAATAAATCAATATCATATAAATTAAATATAATCATTACTATCCCATATTTATTGCTTAAATAATTTTTTTAACAATAAAATACTTCTTCATAATCATGTTTATTAATTATTTAAATACTTACAAAAAATATATTATTTTTAGGTTCAACCATGGTTGAAAAATGCAACAGGAGGTGCTAAATTCGGTGATCCTCAAGAACAAAACTCTTTCTTTACACCGCCCATATTGGCTGGTTTATTTGTCACTTTCCTTATGTTGTTTATCGTTACATGGGGCATCGTTATGATTATGGATATCAAAACTATGGATAGATTTGATGACCCTAAAGGTAAAACAATTACCATCAATGTTGTTGAATAAATTTACATTCCATCTATGTTCTTAAATATTTATTTGTTAAAACCTATGTTAAATATATTTTTGTTTTTTTAAACTTAAATTTGATTTAGTTAATATTTACATAAAACTTGTCTTTTATTTTTAGTTTAAATAGATACTTTTACAATATTTTATTGTTTAATTTGTCCATTTATTTTGTGTTTGTCAATCTCAATTATACATAACTGATTAAAATTTCTTTGAAAATAAAATTACTTTCCTATTGTTAATTGTTATTTTAGTTATAATATTGAAAGAACACTTGGGGGTTTAATTACTTCATGTTTCTATATCTGATAACTTATTGTTTTATACTTATTACTTAAAAATTAATAAGTATTGACAAAAGCAAAGTTGGTTATTCTATGATAGAAATTCTGATTGAACGCATACAAAAAATATAGTTTTCAATTACATTTTTTATTAAGTATGTGCTTATTACCTACTTATAAATATAACTTATTAACTTTCTAAGAGAATAAAAAATATTATCCATTTGGTAAGTAATTTTTTATTCTGAAAAAATAGTGGCAGTAGAATATGAAATATTTTAAGTTATAGAGTTTAGTATTATATCATTTTATTTCCTGGACAAAGTATAGACTATATTTTATAAGTAGTATATAGTATATAATATATGGTGACCGGATTTAAAAAATAAAAAATGAGCACATATTATTTTTATATTATATGAAATACAATATAATAACAAATTAAGCAACTTTTAATTATTCCAAAACAATCAACTAAATAACATCAGCCATCACAGATTTTTAATTTTATTAATAATCAACAAAAAAAATTCTTTTATCTACATCAACGTTTCTTAAACTGTGAACCCTGGGGTTCCGCAGAGATCACTCTGGGTTCTGCGAAACTTAAGTGCTCTGTTTCAAAATTTTCAAATTTCAAGAAAATTACTTTAAAGATTATTAGCGGCTAGTGGGGAAAAAAAATGTTTGTATTATAGAAAAAATAAATATTTGTTTATAAATAATAAATTGTTTAGTTAAAAAAATGTTTATAATTTTTATTTTTATTTTAAAATATGTATGCAGTATACACATTATTATTATGTGAAATTATTATTATTTTTATTGTAAATAATCCTTACATAAAATGAAACACATTAAAACTATTGAAACAAATAGGAGTTCTACTTCTCGAGCTGTAATAACTTATTGTTGATAGCTAAATAAGAGAAGTTATAATGCTAAAAAACTACTATATTATTACTATAGGCAGTAAATAAATTGTGATATGAGTATTGAATTAATATTTATATACCTATTGGTATATTTAAAGAGTAAAATAATTTATAAATCAAAAAAACGCTATGAATTCTCAATAACATTCACTAAAAGAAAAGAAAACAAAAGAAAATAATTACTTAATTTATTAATTGTTGAATCTGAATGGGTTCAGAGTTGAATAGTCCTAATCTAATAATTCATTAAAATATCTCTGGTTGTGAAACTGTATTAATTAGGCAATGAAAATATTTCTATGTCTTCAGGCCATAATATTCTATTTGGAGTTTTCAATTATCGATTTCAGTATAACTATAGGTACGTAATAAGTGTTATTTAATTATGTCTGTTGTCCGTGATATAACCCATGGCCTAAAACCTCGCGTAATGCCACAATTTATATTTTGCTAAATACTTGAATGTTTAAAGGTAAATGAAAATTATTTCGATATTCAACTCGTATTAATTGTCCGTTGTTGATATGCCAGGTTATCGTGTATGACCACAAATAAACAAAATACAATTTATTTATCAGAGTTTATAATAAGTTAAATCTTTAATTTTTAATAATTTCACCGTCAGACTCCACCGCTTTAGTGAATTTGAAACTTGGCAATATTATTACAGAAATTTCTGATATTGACGATTTTCTAAGACATGCATATTTACATGGTCTTTGATGATTAACCCCGGTAAGTTTCATCACTTTTAATCAATAAGGTTATGAACAAAGTACCGTTATTTGAACTCACGTGTTTTCTTATTGGGTTATTATTTTTTATTAGCCGACAATATTTTGATAAACAAACAAAAAGATCTTTTGTCATTATTTCCACATCGCGTACATCAATATTCGATCATCGTTCCTTTAATTTAGTTTGGAGCGTTGAAGGCTTGAAAAATATACTGTTAAATAAACATGCCCCGTAAACCGTGCGTTCTTATTCTTGAAGACGGTACCAAATTTGCTGGATATAATTTTGGCTCCAATGTCCTACCTGTTGATGGTGAAGTCGGTATGTTGCTTTTGAAATTCTCATATTTTGCAGCGCATAGCTAATGCTAATATAATTGTTTAGTGTTTCAAACTGGTATCGTCGGATACCCAGAGTCCCTCACAGATCCTTCCTACTATAAACAATTGTTGGTGTTAACATACCCGTTGATAGGCAACTATGGAATTCCAAGCGATGAAACTGATATATATGGAATTAGACGGTAAGTCTATAAAATATTTATTGGTTTAATTTTCACAATGAGAATTATAATTTGAAAAAATAGAAAACAACAATTAATATACTTTATGTATTTAATACAACTGTTGAGAAACAGTTTTACCACTTATATTAATATAGTATTTAGTCGTTAACCCTCTACTTATATGAACTCTGACTCTAAATTACTTTAAATTAATTTGAAATATCCTAAACGTATTGGTTAATGTTAAATATTTCAAATGCTTAGCTTACATTAAGTACCATTGAGTCAAATGTATGTACCTTTTTTTTGATTATTGACCATAACATTTTGTTATTTATCATTCCATTACAAAAATATAGTGAATTATTAACAATTTAGCTAGCAGTAATTTTATAATCAACGATATATTATATTAAAATAATCCTAAGTTTTAAATTTATTATAAATATTTTCAAATTTTAATTGTTTACTGTGGTTTATGTTTAACATTAATCCTGTGTTTAATAGCCGTTATAAATGTAGGTAATTTAGAAACGATATAATTTTAAAGTAATAAAAGATTTATAATAATTATAAACAATTTAAATTAAATAAGAACAAGGTACTGGATCTGGATGGAATACAAAAGACGAGTGACTGATATTGGTGAACCACTCTTTTAAATTTAAATTCAATGTGAAGATGGTATATGTTATTTTAATGATTTATAATTATTATTACTTAGACAATGTATAGAAATGGATTCATATAATATAATTATGTTACCATGGCAATTTTGTTACTCTTAGTTACAGATACTTGTATTTACATAACACCATAGAAACAAATTTGTAAATTACAAAACACCATAGGTATTCATAATCTCTTATCACATTATCTAATGAAATGTCTGGAAATTGTGATTTTTATCAGATTTTCTCAATTATGAAGAAAGTATTAAGAATATCAAAAAATTACCTTTTAAAAGTGCTATACAGATACAATTTGTGATTGAAAAATAAGCATACATGGGCAAATTCTTCTGGCCAAAAAGTTGTTCACTAAAAAATAAAAATAAATAAATATCACTATAAATGACTTTCCCTCGTTCACTCAGAATGTAATATACACATCAAATAAAATAAAATTTATACTTTACTATAAAATTTTCCTTCTATTCATTCAATTATTTATTAATGACCTAAACCTAAAATGATCTAACACCAAAACCAATTAATTAACTATTATTCGATGAATAATTCCTAACTGTTAACTTTTTAATTCAACTTAATGGCTAATTGTCACTGAGACATAACTATTAAATGAACACTTTCACCATATAATTTTGTTTACATGAAAAAACTTTATAGTTATTAATCATTACATAATTAAATTTAGTTGACCAAGTATTAATGTTTTTATTGATAGCACAAATTAGCTTTTATTAACATTCACTTGTTTTTATTAAAATTTTATAATAAGTCAATTATACATATAATAATTAATAACTATAAATTAATACTGATTATTTAGATTAATAAATGGTGATTTTCAAATCTATCTCTCTTTGAAGTATTAATAAAAACATTACTTGTATTATGATATTAGTTGGTAATTCTTCGAGGAGTTAAAAATATAAATATATTTATTATCTAATGTAGAATGTATACTTATAATTAAGTCTTTGGTTTTTAGGTGGTTTGAGTCTCATCGTATTTGGCTATCCGCCTTAATTGTTGATGAAGTATGTGATCGCCCAAGTCACTGGCGTAGTGAAAAATTACTAGATGAGTGGTTGGCTGAATGTGGTATTCCAGCCATTTGTGGTGTAGATACACGTACATTAACTAAACATATTAGAGAAAGTGGAACATTACTTGGAAAAATTGTTCAACATACTGAAAATATTGATAATGATTTTAAAAATGTAGTTGACCCAAATAAAATTAATTTGATTAAAGATGTTTCAATTTCAGTTAGTAAATTTTTTTATTATTTCCATTATAATTTTAATATTCGTGAATAAAAATAAGATAAATGCATTTTTAATGTAAATTGTTTAGGTGCCAAAAACATACAATGAACAAGGTTTTCCAAGAATTAGATTTGTGGACTGTGGTTTAAAATATAATCAAATTAGATGCTTTCTGAAACGGGGTGCTCGAGTTGATATTGTACCATGGAATTATCCATTAGATGACATCGATAACTATGATGGTTTATTTTTAAGTAATGGTCCAGGAAATCCTGAGATGAATAAAGAAACCATTTTAAATATACAGAAAGTATTAAATAATACATCAACTGTAAAACCAATATTTGGAATTTGTCTTGGACACCAACTGCTTGCCACAGCAGCTGGATGTAAGACTTATAAAATGAAGTTAGTAATGCATTTTATTTGATCAGTGTTTTTCCCTTCATTTTTATTAATTATTTTTATTATTATTAAAGATTTGGAAATAGAGGTCAAAATCAGCCTTGTATGTTTGGACAAACTGGAAAATGTTATATGACATCACAAAATCATGGATTTGCTGTTGATCCTGAAATACCAAATTGGACAGCATTATTTACAAATATAAATGATAAATCGAATGAAGGAATTATACATAATAATTTACCTTATTTCAGGTATTTTATTCCTATTATCATAATCATAATAATAAAAAATAATTCATTTTTTTTCTAAATTACAGTGTTCAATTTCATCCTGAGGGCTGCCCTGGCCCTGAAGATTTAGAATGTTTATTTGACGTATTTTTGGAAGCTGTTACAAGAACTCGAAACAATAATAATTACCAATTGATGGATGTACTTAAACATCATTTAAACCCAGAAATCAATAAAACTCTTGTAAATGTTCAAAAAGTTTTAATTCTTGGATCTGGCGGATTGTCTATTGGTCAAGCTGGCGAATTTGATTATTCTGGATCTCAAGCAATTAAAGCTTTGCGTGAAGAGAATATTGTTACCATTCTAATCAATCCCAACATCGCAACTGTACAGACATCTCTTGGATTAGCTCACAAAGTATACTTTTTACCTTTGGAGCTTGATTTTGTTACACAAGTAATTCAATCTGAACGACCAGATGGAATATTGCTTACATTTGGTGGACAAACTGCTCTCAATTGTGGAATAGAATTGAAAAAATCTGGCATATTAGAAAAGTATGATATAAAAGTATTGGGAACTCCAATTCAAACTATAATAGCCACAGAGGATCGTAAACAATTTTCAGATAGAATTGTAGAGATAGGTGAACGTGTTGCTCCTAGTTCTGTTGTTACATCATATGATGAGGTAATAATATAAAGTTACGCTATTAGAATTCTATGTATTTACTTTAAAACTTAAATGAATTAATCTTTGTTTCAGGCTTTGGAAGCAGTTAAGATATTAGGATATCCATTACTTGTTAGAAGTGCCTTTAGTTTGGGTGGTTTGGGGTCTGGTTTTGCTAATAATGAATTAGAACTACGAGCATTAGCTAAGCAATGTTTCACCCATAGTAATCAAATGATTTTGGATAAATCATTAAAAGGATGGAAAGAAGTAGAGTATGAAGTAGTTCGTGATGCATATGACAATTGCATTACTGTAAGTTTTCTATAAATTTATGATATTTATGTGCAAGCATTAAGTATACAGAATAATATATCATAATTTAAATTTTAGGTTTGCAACATGGAAAATGTAGACCCGTTAGGTATTCACACTGGAGAGTCTATTGTCGTAGCTCCTAGTCAGACATTATCGAATGCCGAGTATAACAAGTTAAGAACAACAGCAATTAAAGTTGTACGACATCTTGGAGTTGTTGGCGAATGTAATATACAATATGCACTAAGCACAACATCCGATGAATTTTACATTATTGAAGTAAATTATTTTATATACCTAATCTATAAAAAATGTTCACTATAATTCAACATTAATTTACGTTTAGGTGAACGCTCGACTTTCACGCAGTTCAGCTTTAGCTAGCAAAGCCACTGGATATCCATTGGCTTATGTTGCAGCTAAACTTTCACTAGGAATTGCTTTACCTGAAATAATAAACTCTGTTACATCAAGCACTACTGCATGTTTTGAACCTAGTTTAGATTATTGTGTTGTAAAAATGCCACGTTGGGATCTCAGTAAATTTTTCAGAGCCAGTACCAAAGTAAATTATTAGCATAGTTATATTATATATATATTTGAGATGTTGATCAAAATATTTTTTTAAAGATTGGCAGTTCTATGAAAAGTGTTGGGGAAGTGATGTCAGTAGGAAGGAATTTTGAAGAAGCATTTCAGAAAGCTTTTCGCATGGTGGATGAAAACTTTAGTGGCTTTGATCCATCGTTGAAAGCTGTTAATGATGATGAATTAGAACAACCAACTGACAAACGAATATTTGTTTTAGCAGCTGCTTTAAAACATAATTATTCAGTGGATAAACTTTATGAATTAACAAAAATAGATCGTTGGTTTTTATATAAGATGCAAAATATTATACAACATCAAGTTGTATTAGAATCATACAATTATCCATCAGTGCCCTACGAGGATCTTTTAAAGGCTAAATGTCTGGGTTTCTCTGACAAACAAATTGCATCTTTTGTTCAGAGTACTGAATTGGTAATACGCAAAAGACGTGAAGAACAGGGAATTACACCTTTTGTGAAACAAATAGATACGGTTTCAGCTGAATATCCAGCAGAAACAAATTATTTATATTTGACCTACAATGCCACTAGTAGTGACTTGAAATTCCCATCAAACTTCATTATGGTCATTGGTATGGACTATAACTAAAATATTGTTTTAAATACTCATTAATAATTATTTATCATCACCTTCAGGTTCTGGCGTATATCGTATTGGAAGTTCAGTTGAATTTGATTGGTGTGCAGTTGGATGTCTTAGAGAATTGCGAAGACTTAATAAAAAAACAATCATGGTTAACTGTAATCCTGAAACAGTTAGCACAGATTATGATATGTGTGATCGCTTATACTTTGAAGAAATATCTTTTGAGGTATTAAATTAATCCATTTGGTTGTTAGAATGTTTTTGTAATATATATCTTGTTGTTAAGGTGGTAATGGATATTTATAATCTGGAAAACCCTGAAGGTGTAGTATTGTGTATGGGAGGACAATTACCAAATAATATTGCCATGGATTTGCATAGACAGAATGCTCATATCTTAGGAACTTCACCAGAAGATGTAGATGGTGCAGAAAATAGATTTAAATTCTCAAGAATGTTGGATAGAATCAAGATATCTCAACCTAGGTATAGTTTAATCAATAGCAATATTTTGTTTACATATTTTGATCCTTTTTTTTAAATTTAGGTGGAAAGAGCTTATAGATCTTCCATCTGCTATTGAATTTTGTCGAGAAGTAGGATATCCTTGTCTAGTACGACCTTCGTATGTTCTGAGTGGTGCAGCCATGAATGTAGCTCACAATGATGGTGATTTAGAAGCATATTTGAAATCTGCTAGCGATTTATCAAAAGAACACCCTGTGGTAATATCAAAATTCCTCGAAGATGCAAAAGAAATAGACGTAGATGCTGTAGCTAAAGATGGAGAAATTCTTTGCATGGCTGTAAGTGAACACGTTGAAAATGCTGGTGTACACTCGGGAGATGCAACATTGGTGACACCACCACAAGACATAAATGAAGAAACACTGAATAAAATTAAATTTATATGCCGTGCTATTGCTTCATCATTAAATGTTAATGGCCCTCTGAATATGCAACTTATTGCTAAAAATAATGAACTCAAAGTAATTGAGTGTAATGTGCGCGTGTCCAGGTCTTTCCCTTTTGTTTCTAAAACATTAGGACACGATTTTGTTGCAATGGCTACTCGAGTGATTATCGGAGAAGAAGTGGAACCAATTGATGTTTTATGTGGGGTTCAAGGAAGAGTTGGTGTTAAAGTGGCTGTATTCTCATTTTCTCGAATAGCAGGTAAAGTACAAAATTAAGTGTGATTACTATTCAAATTAAAACACATCTTTTTTTCGACAACAGGAGCTGATGTTATGTTAGGCGTGGAAATGGCATCAACTGGTGAAGTAGCATGTTTTGGAGAGAACCGTTATGAAGCATACTTGAAAGCAATGATAAGTTCTGGAATGCAACTACCTCAACCAGGAGCTAAGATATTCCTATCAATTGGAAAGATCAAAGTAAGATAAATGAAAATAACTCTTAAGCTATTATTCTTGTAAATAAGTGTTCAATTTAAAGACAAAATATTATTTCAGCATAAAGAAGAATTACTCGATAGTGTAAAAGCATTGCAGGCAATGGGTTACCAACTATATGGAAGCAGCGGGACAGCTGATTATTATAACTACAATACCAAAGGAATTACTGTAAGATTATTATCTTAATAATAAATTATTATTCAACTTTTTAATTATTAAAATTATTGTTCTTAGGTGATTCCTTGTGACTGGAGGTTTGATAATATTGGTATAAATACTACAAGAGGTGACCTAATCAGTTTAGCCGAGTATTTAAGTAATAAAAATTTTGATTTTGTTATAAATGCTCCTATGATGGTGAGCGGAGCTAGCAGAGTTGCTTCATTTCTCACTCCTGGATATCGCATGCGTAGATTAGCAGTTGAACATTCCGTTCCGTTGGTGACTGATGTTAAATGTGCCAAACTCTTGATTGAGGTATAATTTATTTTCTGTTATAAATTAAGTGATATTTATGATTAGTAGAGCTTGAAAGTTGTATAATTTGCATGTTTTTCTGTATGCTTCTTATTTATAGGAAATCAAGTTATAAATTAATTTCATTTATATACTGAAATATGAATATTTTGGTATACATATTTTGAACATTTGAAAAATATTTTTCAGAATTTCTAATTCAAATATTATTTTAAATAGTAATATTTTTATTTTTACTTTAGTATGTTATTATTTATTACTAACATCTATATTTTTCAAATAAATAATTGAATTTTTTTTTCATATTTAACATTTTTTCCATGCATATATTTGTCTGTTTAGCTCTTATTAATCCAGAGACTGTTTTATATATATATATATATATATATATTTGTATAGGCTATGGTTCAAAAAGGATGTAATCCACAAATGAAGACCCATATAGATTGTATCTCATCTCAAAGGTTATTGAAATTGCCTGGTTTAATTGATATGCATGTTCATGTACGTGAACCCGGTGCTACACATAAAGAAGATTTTGCGTCTTGTACAGCTGCAGCATTGGCAGGTGGTGTTACGTTGATTGGTGCTATGCCTAATACCAATCCTTCTGTAATAGATCAAGATTCCTATAAACTTGCTAAAAGTGTAAGAATTGATCTAATAAATATTATTATACTTCCAATTGATTAATTGATTATTTAAATTGACAGTGTGCTAAAAATGGAGCCAAATGCGACTATGTTTTGTTTGCTGGTGCTTCTATGACAAATAGTGCTGATATTGCACAAAATGCTAGTCAATTTGCTGGTCTCAAAATGTACCTTAACCAAACATATAGTACATTGCGATTAACAAATCTTTCCTCGTGGATATCAGTTAGTACAATATTTCCATTTTATATTAAATATTAAATAACAATTATTGAAAATTGATTTATTAACCATAATAGCATTTTGAAAATTGGCCTAAACACGCACCTCTATGCATACACGCTGAAGATCAAACTTGTGCAGCTGTTCTTATGTTGAGTTCACTTTACAACCGTTCAGTTCATATTTGCCATGTGGCTCGTAAATCAGAAATCACTCTCATTAAAGCTGCGAAAGATAAGGTATTATTTATTTTTTAAATATTACAATTCAATTATAAAGATATATTTAATTTTTAAATTATCAGGGTATGATGGTTACATGTGAGGTAGCTCCACATCATTTGTTCATGTGCGATGAAGACTTTGTGCATCTTGGCCCCAACAAATCACAAGTTCGGCCGGTTCTTTGTACCAAAGAAGACCAACAGGCACTTTGGGACAATATGGCATATATTGATTGTATAGCTACTGATCATGGTAAAAAAATAAAATACCTACCTAGTTTGATATTTAAATACATTTAACTCAAAATTAAATGTATGTTTCTTTCAGCGCCTCATACATTAGAGGAAAAACTAAGTGATGCTGCACCTCCTGGTTTTCCCGGTCTTGAAACTGTTTTGCCATTATTATTGAATGCAGTAAATGAAGGTCGTTTAACTATTGAGGTTTGTAAATGTTATTATTTTAATAAACTGGTAAAATTAAAAGAAAAAAAAGAGCTTAAAACATTACAGCCCTTATCCAAATGTAAAAGAGTTATTGATTAAGTATTATACATCAATAATTTCATACATTTTTTTATGGTCAAAAAAATGATTGAAAAGCAATTAATTTCACTATTATGATTTCAAAATCATATTTTTCAGTTGCTATGAAATTATTAATTAACATTAATAAACTTGTAAGTAACTTTTATAAGTAAATTATAAGAATTTGTAGGTATTAGAAGTCAAAATTAAACTGAATTCATTTCGAAAAATATTAAATATAATTGAGTAAAATGATTTTGATTCAATGTTTGTTAAATTCGTAGGACATTGTTGACAAAATGTATACAAATCCTATGAGAATTTTGGGATTGCCAGTTCAACCAGATACATACATTGAAGTTGATATGGATGCTGAATGGACAATACCGTCATCACCTACATATTCTAAGGCCCAATGGACGCCATTCGCTGGAAAACAAGTAAAAGGCTCTGTACATAGAGTTGTATTACGCGGTCAGTTGGTTTGTATAGAAGGCAAAGTTCTTGCTGAACCTGGATTCGGCTGTGATTTACGTGATCCACTTTTTGCTTCAAAAGTTGTCGGTAATACTGGATCACAAACTTCCTTAAACTTACCCGCATCCCATACAATACAAACTGATGTTCATGGTAATACAAAATGATTTCTTTTTTTTTTCGCATATTAAAAAAAAAATTATACATTTTTAGACTTGTTCAACAATGTTTTGACTGAGATCAAAGAGAAAGTTGTGCAAGAAATAGAAATTGTAACCGGTGTGAAAACTGAATTCAAAAAACCTCGCTTATTGTCTGGTGGCGACTCTAAGGATAACGTAATTGTATTAAATAAACGTCCTAATGTATCAGATGATGTTATCAACTTAATGACTCCCATTTCCTCACATGGTCTGGTACATCGTCACATATTAACTGTTGATATGTTCTCAAAAGAACAATTAAATGACATATTTAACTTGGCACAAACGCTAAGAGTATATGTGATTAAAGGACGACCACTGGACAACATTCTAAAGGTAAAAATATTGTTCCTTATTTTATAGTTGCATATCATTAACATGTCTCTTGCAGGGCATGGTCATGGCATTAATATTCTACGAAGTGAGCACTAGAACAAGTTGTAGTTTTTCTGTTGCTATGCAAAGATTGGGTGGACGAGTTGTGCATGTTGATGAAACTAGTAGTTCGGTCAAAAAAGGAGAGACACTCCAAGGTGATTATATAATTAACTGAAAACAAAAATTTCTTACTGACACTGATATGTTTTAGATACCGTGGAAGTAATGAGCGGTTATGTAGATGTAGTTGTTATGCGTCACCCAGAACCAGGTGCCGTGAGGGTAAGTTGTGTAATATTTTGTATGCATTGTGTTTCAAACATTTATCTCGAATATGAATTTTTTTTTCTGCTTAGGTTGCTGCTAGACACTCTCGCAAGCCTATTTTGAATGCTGGAGATGGGACTGGAGAACACCCTACACAAGCATTGTTAGATATATTTACAATCCGAGAAGAGATTGGTACTGTCAATGGGCTTACCATTACACTTGTTGGTGATTTGAAGAATGGTCGAACTGTTCATTCACTTGCTAGGTAAGTTTTGCATTTCTTATTTCTTTTTAACCATAATGAAAATTTATGTCATTTTGTGGTCTATTAGGTTGTTGACTCTTTACAAAGTCAATATACGTTATGTGAATCCACCCGGTCTGGGTATGCCTTCATCTGTGTGCCAGACACTAGCTTCTCATGGTATCCCACAAGAACACTTTTCGTCCCTGGAGGCAGCATTACCCGAAACTGATGTGTTGTACATGACACGTATTCAGCGAGAACGTTTCCCTGACGACAACAGCTATAAACAAGCGTGCGGCTTGTTTGTAGTTACACCTGAAGTGATGAACAAAGCCAAACGCAAGATGATCGTCATGCATCCACTACCCAGAGTCTTTGAAATCAGTCCAGAATTTGATTCAGATCCGAGAGCTGCATACTTTAGACAAGCAGAGTATGGTATGTATGTGAGAATGGCTCTTTTAGCCATGGTACTTGGAAAATGTTAAGCTCAGAAAATCGGTGTGTGTATCTAAAAATAATAGCTTTTATGGAATTCTAAACAAAACGTAGAATTATTGAAAATTGTGTTGTTTTTTATGTATAAAATAGTTTATTTTATACTGAATATTATTATTGACAAATAAATGACATACATGTTTAAAAAGATTACAAAAAAGATAATTATTATCTTTTATTGATTAAGAAATAAAATAAAATTTTTTTATTAAATTTATCTGTGCTATTAGTTATTTTCAAAAGAACAAACCTATCCAATTTATCAATGGTATGCGATGTGCATGTTAATTGAGTCATAAATATATCGTATAAAATTGACAACATTTCACCGTGATTGATTTGTGAATAAGTAACAAGAATTTAATAAATATCACCATTAATTATATCCGTTTGTATATATTAAATGATATATGACAGCAGTGTTTGCTCAATGCCAATAATGCTTCCACGACTTGCCCATATACCCGATGATATCACCGTTATTATCGTGACTGTTGGAAAAAAAACGAAAATGTAAAATTTTTCATTTTATTCGACAGACAAAACAAATGATATTCATCAATTTTTATACATAACAAAATAATTAAACAAAATCAACAAATAAAATACACAACTAGATTTTTGTAGTATTCTAAATAATTAAAAAATACGGTTTTTTTCATTTTTTATTATTTAATTTTACTTCATATTATTTACACGAAAGTTCAAAAAAGAAAAAGTAAAATTATTATTACTTCTACCGATAGCGCGAGTAGCCTAAACTAGGAAAAAAATTTTCAATTATTTCTATGCATAGACATGAAAATGCGTGATAATATACTCTACGCGCGATGCGATTGTAAGACGTATTATAATAATATGGTGCGGTGAGCGAATTCGCAAGACTCGAAACCTAATCGTCTGCCCCCTCTCCCTCCAGTAAAGCGATGAAAAAATTATAATTAAAATCTACTGTACGCCGCGCAATTTTACGCGACAAAAATAAGTTGTATATTCGATCAAAAAACTAACGTACCTCTACCGGTCGGGTACCGCCCAAGTGCTTCTTGTTTCCCGAGCTACTGAAAAATTCACCCACAAATAGTAAATTTCTCGTCACCGCGTACAAGTTTGCCGTCGACGGCCCCGCGTGATTTTTTTCCCCGGAGATCCAAAAAGCTCCGTGTGTGTGGAGCGTACGACAAACGCTCGCGAAATGGTTAGAACTTGCTCGTCTAACGGCCGGACGGAGGGGCAGAACGGGTTTTCGCGGCAGAAGACGCGCGCCGCGGTAGGTGAGGATGCGCGCGCGCGCGTCTCTACCGCTCGATTTGTCCGTGCGGAAACGGCGAGAGCGAAAAAAAAAAAAAAATGAAAACCTAGGCTAAGGGGAAAAAAACCAAAAGCGTGTCACGTTCGACACGCGCACACGTGTAACATTGACGACCAACACACGTGCCGCGCGTCCGCGATATGATTTTTCAAGCTCGTCACAAACGCAAAACAAAACAAAAAAAAATTACCCGAAAACTACCGCGCTTTCGCGGGCGCGGACTTTTGCTACACCGACGACGACGGCCTCTATGATAAATCGTGTTTTCTGTCCGTCGTGTGTTTACATTAAAAAAAAAAAAACAAAAAAAATATAACACTAAATCATAATAGTTATGTATATTGCAGTATAATAATAATTAAACGTAATATAATGCGTATATTTTCATGACATATATTATTATTATTATTATTTATGTTGTTTTTGTACTTTGTCTACTAAACAGTCTAACGCGTTTTAAAAATTATAATTATTCTTAAGTATTTTTTATTTTTTATTTTTTTTTTTGTCCTATAATAATATAATGTGACACACACGTTTTGCGATGATGATGATGATGATGATGATTGTTGTATCCGTTTTTTTTTCTTAATTTTCAATTGATTCTTTGTAAATTTCGTTTTGTTCTGTATATTTTATTTTATTTTTTCTTCTTTTTCCGAACGCGTGCGCTAAGTCGCCTACGATCGCTTGTCTCTTCGTGTGTGTGTGTATGTGTGTGTGTTTGTGTGTGTGTGTATGTGTGTTTGTGTGTGTGTGTGTATGTGTGTGTGTCTGTTGCTGCTTGCGGTCCACGTTACAAGTGGGGCGCTCACCATTTCTGTTCGATGGCCAAGGGAACTGAAAAAAACAAACATAGAACAAGTGAATAAAAATCTTCAACCGAATATATTAATTGTTCGTTTATTATCGAAAACGTTTCGGTTATTCTTATTATATATTCTATCGCGGAGGAAAATCGCAGCGCGCTCTGGACGTATGTTACGTTTTCTTTTGTTCTGATTTTTCGGTCAGTCGTCTATAAGCTCACACGAAACGAAAAAATAGCGTGTTATGGTCGCGGAAAACGACTTGTATTATTTTATTTACACGTTTCGGAAAACGCGACGCGCCACCCTCCGTGAGGGATAGTTTATTATAATTATTAAGATAATTTATGTTTCACGATAAACTGACACGTTTTCCTACAGATGCACGTCTGCGGCGATCAGACTCCACCCATTTTACTCCCCATCAATGTTGAACGACGTTCGACGTCGACGGTGTGTGTGTGTGTGTGTGTAACGCGGCGAATCAAAACGCGACGACGTTACATGACGTCACGCGTGACGATACGGAAAAATACAACAATCGTAGTGAAGCCACGCCCATGCGCAGAAGTCGGCCGCCGAAGCCTGTTCTTATTTGGAATAGACTATATTATATAAATAGAATTATTATGCCGCTTTTATGTAATATTTTTGTAAAGATTATGAAATAACGAATCATGAACGTGTGTAGACCGTTCTGATTTCACCGGAAAATAAAAGATCCGATGGATTTCTCCGGGCACGTCGAGTCCCTAGATCCGACCCTGAGCATTTGGCGAAAACTCGCGAGCAGAAAAAATAAAAACGAAAAGAAAACGGCCGCAGCTACGCCCTTTCGAGCACTATAAATAATCGGCGAGCGCGCGTTATTTTTAAACGACATTGCGTGTCGATTGTGTGTGTGTGTGTGTGTGGTTTTTTAATTATCCCGCGCGGCGAACAAACGTTCCCCGCGATTTCGCATACATTCGACGTATTGCAAACGCGCGAAACGTGTTTCTATTTTATTTTTACGACGCCATTACAGGCCACGCACGCGGTAAATTAAAAAAAAAAAAATTCCGTGACACTTTTACTGCGGCCGACGACGTCGCGATATTTTCTCGGACGGAGCGGCGGCGGCCCGTCGTCGTTTACCTTGAATACGTAAAAGAAAGAGTTTTTTTGTTTCCCCCCCCCCCCCGTCGTCGTTATTTTTAACCTCGGCGGACGACACCTGTCGTATACGATAATACGACGCTGCGTCGTCACCGGCGGACGTGTCGATTGACGAGCGGGCTCTTTCGCGTCCGTTCTTGGCCCACAATAAAAAAAAAACCGCGGCGTTTCGTCAACGGCCCCCGGCGGAACGCGCGCGCGATCGACCTCCGCTACGGCGGTGCCAAAAAAGTCATTTACGCAGTGGATAATAATATCACGACGGCGGCGCAGTAAACGACGGAAGAGGTATGTGGAGGAGGTATGATACACGCGAGTATCCAACAGGGGTGAATGACGGTAATACCGGGGTACCGATTTGAGATCGATATGCCGGTATACCGTTATTTTTTGAAAAACGGTATGGCGGAAGTACCCGGATGGGCACCGCTTTGTCCCAATCGTCGCGCGCGACAACGTCCGTCTCACGACCTCCCGAGTGTTGTTGTTAAAGCGCGTTATGAAAAACTTTAAGCACATACGTACCTTTGCTTCTTCGTCCGCCCGCGCAGTACGTGATTAATATACCTGTATGTGTCAGCCCCGCAGTCCGTCGTCCGTCGTCGCGTCGAAGGCCGTCTGTCTCGCATATACGTATAATGTACATTGCGTATGCTTCGTTCGTGTTACGCGTCACGGCGGTTAATAAATGCAGCGGTTATTAAATACAATATAATAATATATTCGTATCCGATGTACATGGCGATCGTGACGTATACGGAATGCCCGTGTACGGGCGTTGTACGTATGTCGCGGTACACAACAATATACTGTTATTAGTAGAAAAAAAAAAAAAAAACAAAAACACGACGACGCCTGTAGCCCGTGTGTGGGTACACACGCGCCGCCTGACGTTTAAAACGTCACTAACTAATCGACGTGATTTTCACTTGTTAAGTAAAAATACGGCACGGACACGCTTTGTACACGCTGCGTCACACGGCATCAACCTGCTGGTGTCGACCTAATCGTGCCTTCGGGTCGTTTAGAAAATTAATTTTTCGAAGCGATGTTAGACATTAAAAAAAAAAAAAAAAACTATAATTTTTAAAAACAATGACCAGCAACACGAGATTACCGCACTAATTTATTATCGCTACACTAATTTCAATTAGTATTTAAGTTAACGTCTCAAGTGGATTGTTACTATAGCTGTGGAAAATACGTCTACGAATTCTCCGTATGACATTGTCCACATAACGATAGTGTCGACTAATAGTCGGGTCGAATTAGAATAGGCCGAGTACAAGTCGAAACAATTATTGCTTATTAAGTGTTATACATATTTAAATAGAATACTTTTGATACGGTTGAAAAGTGCACAAAATTTATAGTTAAAATTTCTGACCAGGTATCATATTTTACTAATAAACAATTATTTATGAATCGACAACAGCTTTATTTAATCGCAACTCAAATGATATTATATATGTGAGTAATGTACATCGAAATATATATTTTTAGGTCGATTTTAAAAGCTAAAACATTTTTTTTATATATAATATATAGCCAGACGATTTTTTTGTCGATATTTAAAAACGATAAAACTTATTGATGGTTTAATTTTGATATCATCAAAAAATGTTACCAAAAAAATTATCTAGCCAAATTATATACATAATACATATACAGTGGCGTGGCGAACATATATAAAAGTATTTAAACAATGACCCACCCACTTCCCAAGGGTAGTTATTGAGAAGCCCCAAAGAGGGGGCGAAAATATTTTTCATAAAGATACCCTAGTCGTTTTTTTTATATTAACATATTGTTTTATAAATCCTATAAACTTTTTATGAACAAAGGTGTGTGAAAGATAAAAATGATAGATTTAGATTTAAACCTCATTGCGGATTCCAAAAAAAAAATTGATTTGAGCTGGTAACATTTCATAGAGGTACCCACCCCCTTTCTAGGGCTAAGCAATGCATTAGGGAAACGTTAACTAAGCCAATGTATATATATAAATGTTATATAGATTGTATTTTATAATATATTTTTAAATAGAAAACTAAAATTTTATACCTTAAGATATTACGTATAAATATAATTTCAATTTTTAATTAAATACACACATATATATTATATTTAAAAATTGTAATATAGATTTTGTGCTTAAAGAAGTAGTGTGAAATATTTGCTTTGAAAATTAAAAATTTAAGGAAATAAATTGATTCAGTAATAAATTTATAAATTAATATCAGTATTAAAAAAACATTTTGGTACTTTTAAAACTATGAACATTTATTACATAAAAAAAGACAAATGCATTAATTTTTAGAGATGTAAAACAAAAATCGGACAAGCAATTTTTAAATTAGATAAAAATGTGAGTACTGTTAAGTGTTAATATCAGAATAAACCATATTTGTATGTATTATGTTATAAACATATCTAACGAAATTAATCCAATAAAAAGTTAGTTGTGTTTGTTTTTTTTTTTCCATGATTTTAACCATTTGCAAATTGTAATGAATGTCAGTCCAAACAACATCGTAAAAATAATTAAAATAGTTTAATAGATATTTAGATACTGGGTTGTACAATCGAATGGAATGATTGCGTTTCAAATGAAAAGGAATGTGTGAAATGTGACTAGTGTCAATGAACAGCTTGTAAGCACAATAATTACATCAAGTGTCTACTGTAAAATCAAAAGTAAATTAGATACTAAAATAAAATAAAACAAGAAAATAATAATGTCCAAATGGTCAAATGTAACCTACACGATCTATATAGATAAATCGTAAAATAAATAATTCGTCCTAAAGCATAAAATAGTACCATTGAGTTAAAAATAAATCACTCTTTTTATAAATGTTATATAAAAAAACGAAATAAAATTACGAAAAAAAATTAATATGTGATAATATGTGCGTGGTTAGACGCAAATAAATTACATTGCGCAAAAATAATATTGCACACGTAGGTCAAACTTTAAAACGTCAACATTTTAATCGGCATGAGGTTTGCACATTGGTTTTTCTGTGCCATTGTCTCGTTCTACTTTTTGACCATCAATGTCATAATAATGGACTATACTCGATTGCGTACCTATAAGTTATACTTATATTTTATCACGTGTTTAAAAACAAACACACTTTTGATCAATTTTTCTCGAAATTAATATTGTAAAACAAAAATATAAAAAAAAAACAGACACGACAAATAAGACTGGGTGTTGAGCATTCGTAGCATAATGTTCACCTCAGCAGAAGCTTGTGTTCTATTAAAATATTAGTATACAAATTTAAAAGGCATAAACAAATGTTTTAAAAATGATACTGAGCAGAACAAGGTTTTGGTACTTAAATGTATTATTATAGGACATGTGTTACAAGTGTTTGTAAAAAATACGTTCAGATGAAAACCTCTAAAGCTTATGAAAATAATTTAAAAATATATTATTGCGATTTGTTACATTAATCATATTGCATTAAATATAAAAATCATATTTTCATTAAATTAATCAGTTAAATAATTAATTTTATTGAAATTCAAAAATTAATAAAAAGTATTTTCAAAGTAAATTTTAAACAAATTATCGAATTTTATATAAATATGATTCTTAAAGATGAAAATTTCTATGATTTGTGATTATTAAAAACAAGATTTTTTTTTCTTTCCTACAAAAGTTGAATATCTGAACCATTTTAGTCTAAAAATATTCATAAACTTTTATTATTTATTTCAAAAATGTATCATCCTTTAAAACTTTAAGTACCGTAAGCATTCAATGTTTAATAAACACTTAAAGCTCTGCTCAAAGTTTTAATTTACTCGGAAATAAAAGTATTAATATGTATCTAAATATACTCGAGTGTTCCAATATAAAGCAGTTGGTGCTACACAATAATCAACAATAGTATGGTTTCTGTGTATTATTATGTGTTCACCAAGAATTATGTGATCAAACAACAAACCCAATTATAAAGATAATTTAAGTGCAAAATGTTAAACGTCAATTATCCTTAAAGTATAGGTCATATATTCAGATTGATCAAATAGGAATTGTGAATTTTATATAGGTTAGTAGTATAAGGTCTTATCATTTTTATGTTGTCTTTACACGCATGAAAACATTTCATTAAAACTTTTTTATTTAACAAAACAATAACTAAATGTATTATTGTTAATTTAAATACTTAAACAAACAAAAATATTTACAAATGTTTTACTAACTAGTAGAATATCAATATTTTAATTATAAAGGTATAATAAGTATAAAAATTGGATATTTAAATTTACTTTATAATACAGAATGTTTGACATAGTCTGAATGAATAAAAACGTCCAATAAACCTTTAATAAAGCAATGCGTAAAAAAATAATTTAATATTATGGGTTCAGTTATTTATCGTCAATTGAATCACGAGAATAATATTCTACAAAATGGGATTTTGAATGACTTTACAATAATTTGTGTACAATTTAATTTAAATGACACAATTCTACGATAAAATATAACATGTAAAATGTTTATGATATTAATTTTGTTAATTTATGTTTTGAGAGTATAGGTTATACGACTAAAAATGGTATCAAAACTTGTCAATGATTCTGTATTACGTTAAACTTACCCACCCATTAGAATTCAATAGATTAAAAACAAAGAAGGAATGATTTATAAATAAGCTATCACAAAAAAAATTAAGATAACGTATACCCAAAATTGCAATATCATTAGAGTTTTCGATATTGGCTAATTTTGTAAATTAAAATAGAACAAATAATCTACTAGCTAAACATAATAGAAGCTACTGTTAAAAAAATATAAAAACAAATGTATTTTTATATGAATTGGATACATTCTTTAAATTAAAGGCTTTAAATGATAGGCCTATATTTTGGTGTTAACAAATTATTTTTAAATACTCTAATGAATTAATATGTAAAAATAATAATAATTGCGTAGTGTTTAAATTATTGACTAAAAAACACCAATTAACACATAACTATTAGTTAATAAACCATAAATGTTCAATATGCGATTTATTATTATTTCAACTTCTACCCAAGTTACATAACCATAATAAATTAGATTATAGTATAATTTTATGGTGTATTAATCACTGAAAAATAACTATGTTTTACTTAAGATACAAGAATATTCCTCAGAACCGACTTGAATCAATGATATATCGCACATTTTATTTCATCCATACACATAAATGTATTTATTTAATAAATTATTAAATTACAACTAAATTGAACTAAAAAAAAATAATTGTATAAATTATGATGGTAAAATTTTTAGATTGATATGTTGCGCTCAAACACTACATAGTTTTATATTGTTTATTGTAAATTAAATTAATTCAAAAATAATATTATGTGTACACTTATGTCAGGTCAAACGACATGTGCATTTAGAAGTAATTTAAGCATTTAACACATTAAGTTGAATCACACACCAGATGTTAATAAAAATTAAATTTAAAAAAAATATAAGTATAAAACAGAAAAACATCTTATTGGCAGTGAAAAATCACAAACATATTTGTCTGTTATTCTAGACACATCTTACCATATGCATACAAATCACAGGACCGAAGGCACGCAAAACACATTATTTTAGAACTAATTCCTTACCCAACAATAAATGCTGAATGTCTTAAAATTATACATAATTTTTTTTCTGTTGAGGCTCACTACAAGCTTACAAAAAGTTAAGAGTCTTTAACAGAGCGTTTCTAAATATTAACTATAGTAAAACAAAATGTTAAGGATCATGAAATTTCTATGTTTTTTTTTTTTTTTGTTTTTAAGGAATGGGTTAGTTATTTTTCAGTCTTGATTTCGTGTCATAATACGAAAAAGCGAAGAAAAAATAATTTAAAAATTGTTTAATTGCCAGAGAAAATTGTTTGTACATGTATCAGAATGTGATTTTATATATAATTGTTTGGGGAAAGAAGCGAAAAGGACGGTGGCCATCTTGTGTCCTTTACAAGGGTCCGTAAACGATGATGGCGAAAAACACGGACCACATGAGCACGATACCCCACACCGATGTTATAACGCTCTTACCATCAGCGAACCGTCTGGCAACGAATTTCAGAGTCTCATCCAAAAGTACTACAGGTATAGAGAACTTCATTACAGTAATCCATTCATCGAATGTAAGGGGAGTCACTTGGAACACGGTCTGTAAATTATAATTTAAGTTAGTATAACAATTAAATTTTTTTTAAATTTTTTCTACAAACCGATAAGATGTCAACATGTAAGATAACAAAATGAAGGGTGAAAGACAAAAGCATGGAACCAATAAGCCATATATTCGACCATGGTGGCATGTTAATCAAAGATTGATTTTCTGATAAACTATATAAAAATAAAAAATAAAACATTAAAATCATTGAATTGTAAAAACCAAAATTTTATCAAACCTGTTCATTGCATTCAACATTTCAATTGTGACCAATACAGAGAGAGCCATTGTCATCGGATGAGGATCGTGGAAGACAGCACAGTCAAGTCCTCTGAACTCACTTCCTCCGCTTATACATGATAAATGGTGAGTCTAACATACAAAACTTGTTAATAAAATATTATGTGGTGTATAAGTACTAAATATTTTACCAGTTGATAATACGATATTAAAGGTCCATCTTCACAGTACATGAACCACCAAGCAGCAGCACCAACAGTAGCTGCACCTACATATCCACCAATAGCCATATAACGGAAGAACAACCAGCCAGAAATCAAACCTTCATCACTCTTACGAGGAGGCTATAAAAGGAATCACAATAACAAGTAAAAATATGTACTTAAGAATATTATCATGTTTGTTAAGTATTTTAATTACCTTATCCATAATGTCAAGATCAGGTGGATTGAATCCAAGGGCAGTAGCTGGCAAACCATCAGTAACTAAATTGACCCATAAAAGTTGAACAGGAATCAAAGCTTCAGGTAATCCAAGAGCAGCAGTCAAGAAAATACTGACAACTTCACCAATATTAGATGAAATTAAGTATCTGATAAATTGTTTCATGTTGTTGTAAATAGCTCTGCCTTCTTCTACAGCAGCCACAATAGATGAAAAGTTATCATCGGCCAACACCATTTCAGAAGCAGATTTAGCTACAGCTGTTCCAGATCCCATGGCAATACCAATTTCAGCTTTTTTCAATGCCGGAGCATCATTCACACCATCACCAGTCTATAACAATAATAAATATAAAATTATTAGTTAATTTATTAATTTAAAAATATTACATATTAAAGTATTTTAATATTTCCATACCATAGCAGAGATTTCGTTCATGCTTTGTAAATATTCAATAATTTTTGATTTGTGAGCAGGTTCTACACGTGAAAATAGACGAGCTCTAGCCACAGCAGACTTTTGATCAGACAAAGAGAGATCATCAAATTCTCGGCCCGAATAAGATTTACCAGTTGTATCTTCTTCTTCAGTGAAGACACCAATTCTACGGCAAATAGCTTCAGCTGTTGCCTGAAAATTAAATATCAATTAGTATAATAATTTAAAAAGCATATCAATTCAAAATGCAAACCTTGTTGTCACCAGTAATAACAATAACTCTAATACCAGCAGCTCTGCACCTTTGAATGGAGTCAAAGACTTCTTTACGGGGAGGGTCCAACATACCAACTACTCCTACGAATGTCAAATTTACTTCATATGAATGGAATTTGTTGGAATCATTAAGATCCATTTGTTCTGATTTTACTGGTGTATCAGCAGTAGCAAGAGCTAAACAACGAAGGGTGTCACGACCAGTACCATATCTACGAGTTAGTTCTAAGATACGGTTTTTGAGTACATTTGTTAAAGGAACCTAAACAAAGAACAAAGTAGTTGTTAATAAATTTTATACTTAATTAATACGAAAACAATTACTTTTTGAGAGCCAACTCTGGCATGAGTACATCTGTCAAGAACACCTTCTGGGGCTCCCTTGACAAATAATTTGGGGCTAGTGCCCAATTTGGTTGGTTTAATTGGAGTACAGTAAGAAGACATA
Source organism: Drepanosiphum platanoidis (assembly GCA_948098885.1). NCBI lineage: Eukaryota > Metazoa > Arthropoda > Insecta > Hemiptera > Aphididae > Drepanosiphum > Drepanosiphum platanoidis. The sequence continues at coordinate 4,672,908 of OX402531.1, forward strand.
GATTTACGATCTCTAGAGAATTCCAGAGTAAATTCTTTCTTCCATTTGGTTTCAATATCTTGTTTAACAACAATGGCTGTTGTTCTGCGGTCCAATCCAGTTTTGGAGACATTAAATGGATTCATTTTTTCTGCTAATACTATTAAGGCAGTTTCAGTAGCCTCACCAACCTAATATAATTTAAAAAATTCAGTTTAGAACATTAAATAATTGACGGATAAAGAAAAACAATGAAATAAATGAATACTGTTAATTTTTTTATATACCTTTTCAAAAGCTTGTTTAAACTCATTAAAATCAATAGCTGAGTCATTGCACATCACACAAATAGTTCCCAATTCACTTAATACTTCATAATCTGAGGTTTTAATTCTTTGGCCATTAAGGAATACTTCACCAATTGGTTCATAAGTTGATCCTGTGATCTCAAATTCAGTAAATGAACTGTCATTTCCTTCGATGTTTTCAAAAACGAACATTCTATTCAAGTATAACATAATCATTAGAATAAAAAACTTGTCAAAAAAAATAAATATCAAATAAAATCAACAATTTATTTACCTGCTAACAGACATTTGATTGGTGGTAAGTGTACCAGTTTTGTCTGAACAAATGACAGAAGTACACCCAAGAGTTTCGACTGAAGGTAATGATCTGACAATTGCATTCTTTTTAGCCATACGACGGGTACCTAATGCTAAACAGGTAGTGATAACAGCTGGTAAACCTTCTGGAATGGCAGCTACAGCTAAGGCAACAGCAATTTTGAAGTAGTAGATAGCACCTTTCAACCAAGAACCACCATGGGCAGGGTCATTGAAGTGACCTGAAACAGAAAAAAATGGTTAATATAATATTGTTATTTAATATTTAATAAATGTTATATACCAATATTAATGGCCCAGACAGCAACACAGATAATTGAAATGACTTTACTAAGTTGTTCACCAAATTCATCTAATTTTTGTTGTAGGGGGGTTTTGATTTCTTCAGTCTCACTCATCTCTGTACGGATTTTACCAATAGCCGTACACAATCCAGTGCCCATTACAACACCCCTAGCTTTACCAGCAGCGACATTTGTACCACTGAACAAAATATTTTTTTTGTCCTAAAATAACGGAAAACAAAGAAAATATTATTATTTATTTTTAAAGAATTATTTTAAATTAAAAATCTAACCTGGTTTACAGCCCTTGGATCTGGAATGGCATCTGTGTGTTTAATAACAGAAACCGACTCACCAGTCAAAATAGACTGATCAATCCTCAATGTGGTTGAAAAGATTTTTATCAACCTAATATCAGCTGGAATTTTGTCTCCAACAGATACTTCTACAATATCACCGGGTACAATTTCTTTCGCCCGGACTTTTTGTACACCAGATTTATCACCTCGTACAACTTTACCCATTTCTGGTTCATATTCTTTAAGTGCCTCAATGGCTGACTCAGCATTACGTTCCTATGAAATTATAAATGAATCCAAATTTATTATAATTTTAATTGCATATAATTAAAGTTATATATAATATATTAATAATGTATAATATTAATTTATAGATATCCAAAAAAGTAATAATAAAAAACATTTAAAGAATAAAAATGTAATTCAAATATGTAGTTACCTAAATTTTATAAAATCGTATAAACTTAAAATAAATTAAACCGATGTGGAGTTATTCAAAGACCTAAATATCTTAATTTAATTTGCGTGATGTATTAATATTAAATAATAAAAATCTACTTATATTAATATATTTTTAATATGTTTAAAAATATAAGTTATAAATAAATATACAAGTTAGGATTATGATTATATTTAACTTTCAATAGTTGAAAAACTTTGCAAAATATACAAGAAACTATAATTCTAAAAATGTATGCCTACACCTTCAGTCACAAAATGCGTCACTAAGTGCTTGTTTGAAAAATATTCAGTGGGCGAATCATATCGGTGCCAATTATTTTAATATGGAGCCAAAGTATATATCAATCATCAGCTGGCAGGGCCACCATAGAAGTTCTAATAACTTTTACATACAAACAAGAGATTCTAAAATTCCACCTTTATTTTGATCATTAAAATATCTAAATATAACAATCAATTGAATAGATAATAATAATGTATTTTTATTTATTTATAATTATTTTACTAGCTCGTACCTAAAATTAAATTTTGCCAAGAAGCTATATTATAGATTGTTATGAATTTATTACTTTGAAATGTAGCCAAAACATCTAATTCATTTTGTCTTTAACATTTCAAATGGTAAAAAAAATTTTTTTTTGTGTAATTTACTAGCTACTAAAATTAAAATTATCTACTTCTGAGTTTTTTTATTTAAATACCAGAATTAAATTTTTAAAATACACATATAAAAAAATATATAATAAATAACATATAACATATGTTATTCCAAAGGATTTAGTATAGCACTAAAATTAAAATCTAGACAATGCACTTGAACATTTATTTTTATACTCTACAAACATATAATTAAAGATTTATTGAGTAAATAATAAAAATATTTCATTGCATAAACAATTTCATCTAAGATTGAATATATATAAATGTATATATTTATAAAATTACCTGCCATACTCCAACAATAGCATTGGCTATTAGAATAAGTAATATAACAAATGGTTCCACAAAGGCTGTTAGGGTTTCATTTATGTCATCATGTTCCTCAAATAAAGCTAATACCTATAAAAAAAAAACAATTATTAGTTTAATACCTGTGTATAATTTGTATGAGAATAATTTATAACTTACAAAAGATATAATAGCAGCTAATAGTAGAATTTTAACTAGTAGATCATCAAATTGTTCGAGAACAAGTTGCCAAATTGATTTACCTAAAAAATTTAGTTAGACACATAATAAGTTATATTCTAAAAAAATGTTTTGATATTTAATATCAAATAAAAATACTTATTAGTTTTATACTAGGAAGTTTATGTTCAATTCTGAAGTTAAATGAATTATAGCTTACAGACATATAATTTATTATTATACATATAATTATAAGTTAACATCATGATTAAATATGAAAATTGGTTTGAAAATATACACATAACAAAAAAAAATTATTTATTTTAATTATTTACTGCATTTTATCATGATTTAAAAGAGCTTTATTGTATTAAAATAAAATACTTTTGATATGATAAAAAAATCAGTTGTAAACCAAAAATGAAAAAATTATTATTGAAAAAATTTCAAGTTTTATAAAAACCAGGGGAAATATTACACAATAGGTAATATTTGGAAAATATATAAATATTAAATTGTAATATGCTCTTACCTTCTTCGGCGGGCAATTCTGAAAACAGAAAAAAATTAAATAAATATTAGATAAATTTTACATATATATATATATATAAATGTTGATACTTGGTACTAAAAGAGATTTATAATTAATAGGTACAACTTAAATTTAATATTTTCAACTGAATATTAGATTTTGTAATACAGTACTACAAAATTGTAAAATACTATATACCATACATACATACTACATAGTATACCTATAACCTATGTATATTATTTAGTCAATTTGTAAACATTTATTTGATTTTTTAATGCTATTTTTATCCAACTAAGTTGGGTACTTCATGTCTTTGTGAATATACAACTATTCATAATAATTGTATTTATTAATCAAACCACCACTTATAATTAAAATTAATACAATAAATGATTATGGAACTAATTAATAATTTTCATTTGTAACAAGTATTTCAAGGTTTCATTATACATAACAACTGAATTAATTTTTTTTATTGTTGTTATATATACATTACATAAAACCAAGTCTTTAGAAATACTTCTGGGAATACTGTCCTCATAATGTTATGTTCACTGTGCACAAAAGCAAATATAGAGGTATAATATCACATAGCTAATAAGTAATAACTAACCCTATTGATAAAAAGTTAACCTCAGACTTCACCAAATTTAAAAATTTTTTAAATGTAAGGTCAAATTTGGAACAATGCAATGATGTAAATGAATTATGAAATAGTTTAATTTATGTATAAAAAATAAGAACATTTGAAAAAAATAAATAGGTAGTAATTTAATAAATAGATAATAAAACACATAGCTAGAGTAAAACGCAATTAGTTTTAAAAACAATTCAATACAATTAAGCAGGTTTCATTAAGTTATACAATGAAACATGTGTTTGTATTATTTGTTCCAAATAATATTAGACAAATTAGTCTAGTAATTATT